>CM044399.1:15512500-16112500 GCA_024322285.1 Musa beccarii
ACGAAGTGCATAGGACTGAGGTAATTTGATGTCTCGGTCACGATGATGGCCTCACGAAGACTTTGCGATCCATGCAAGTCGTCCTACGCCACCGAAAAGAAGAAAGAAAACCTCTGACCTTAAAATCATGATCTGCAGGAGAAAAAGAAATGTAGTGTAAAAGAACGACGATTGTGATTAGGATACGTGGTGGACTGATTTAGATAGCTTTGACCGAGAAAAGATAAAAGATCAGTGAAGCCCGTCGGATCCCTTCGTGAACACAACTTCCTGTGAGAACAAGAAACTGGTTGTGGAGATTCCAGTGGCCAAACTCAGCCCTCAAAGTGGAGCAGTTTATGAGCACAAGGACAAGCGAAGCATGCTAAGGATGCCACGGGCTTTGCGGTTATAACTTGTGCGACTTAGCCGACAACCATTGACTAATATCTCGTAGCAACTGAAGACAAAGCTGATGCAATCTAGTTGATGATTCAAGGGAAGACCGAATTGTTTATGGTCAAATCTCCATGTGATTCTGTTGTCGGAAAGCTTAGGTCGTAAGTTAAAGAGTTGAACATACGCTCAGCATCTCGTAGTTTTGGTGGATATATGAGATGAGACTACCTACTCTTTTTGATAAGTTGGCTGCTTGTTCGATGACAGAATCTTAGTTTTAGGTGGATATATGAGATGAGACTACCTACTCTTTTTTTGTGTTGGCTGCTTGTTGGATGACAGAATCTTAGTTTTAGGTGGATATATGAGATAAGACTATTACTTTTTTTTTTTTTATATGTTGGCTGGTTGTTCGACGAGGCCCTCGTCGCCAGAGAGCAGTGGCCAACATTTGGCCCTTTTCTTCCTTCGGGTCAACAACCGCAGCAGTACCTGCAGGAATTTGATGGAGATCACCATCTCAATTGTTGTATTCCATCCCGGGGTGCACAGACTAGGATCAATCTATCCTGATCTATCAATCTAATTTAACTCATAATATATCAATTTAAATTGAGACGATGTTTGTGCAACTGGATGCTATGTATCTGAGTTTAGTTCATCTTGATCAATTTGACTCATACTAATTATTGATGGATTTTTAATAAATTATATTAACATCAAGATTCATAAACAAGAAAAAGAGTACAGAACAAAAAGGAGGATGATTAAAAGAAATCTAAAATATTAAATATGTTAACACACGCAAACTGTCGACTGGTGAGTCAGATCGATTTGTTTACTGTCAAAAGTGTAGATCTTTCATTCTTCATCGCTGACATAAAGAGTTGATATGACAAACCGATGTGAAGAGCCCATTGAGGGAGGTGATTCATCAGGAACGATTTGACTCTAATATGGTGGCATCGAGTTGAAGAATTGAGTCATTCTTATTATTGGGTCATCTCTTGGATATGTCTTTGGATGACGATGGGGGTCGTAGACAATAGATTTACGGTGGGATGTCTTGGCTCGACTTTTCCGATAATTAAGTTAAAGAGATAAAAAGAAAGGTTAACAATATAAGTGAGAGAGTTAAAAGTTTTTATCCACTTGTCATAGCTTGGTTTGAGGTTTAATTTTTATACCTAAATGTTAAGCGACTTGAATATGTATTCGCTAAGGTCTTTCTTATCCTATACAGTGGATGCATTAACAAGGATGATTTGTTGGCATGTGTGCTATGATGAATCATTAGGTAGATAATGAATTTTTATTGGACATCAGAAAGGAAAGATTAGTGAAGACGCATCATGCTATCGGTCGTTAACATGGAGGCATGATTTTTATTAATATATCAGTCAGGAGTGAGTCATGTGGGCTATTCTTAAAAATTGAGATAGATGATGTGACCTCTTGCTGGTGGCTATTGCTTACACGACGGAAAGAGCTGAAGAGTAAGCCCTATCAAAATAAAAAGAATAATTAGAAAAACAAAAGGATAGAGAAATGATGATTGCAAGGTTGACTCACATTGATCATCCTAACACCGGCTTCTCGCTGCTCCCGATATCACGAGGCCCGGCGGCACGTACGACGATCGTATGCAATCGACACATGGTTGGACACCGGAAGGGGGATGATAAATCTCCATCTCCTGTTCTTTCTCACGGCCGTAGTGTCGCCCTGCGTGATGCAGCGGATCTCTGCTCCCCCTTTCCCACCCTGGGTCTGCTCTCTTCCTTGCCTCCAATCATTCTGTACAAGATTGATAAAGCTAAAGTTGGACATCTATTTATACAATAGGAGATCTATTTATACAGGTTAAGAGGGTAGATTTCCCTCAACAACTAGAGAAATTAGGAAGAATTTTCCTCAACAACTAGAGAGATTTCCTCATATAGTTGGAAGAAATCTTATCTACTATCATGCCCCACAAGATGGTACTCCTGTCAAGAATGTCAATCTTGGATCGATGTAATGAAAATAATTTACGTGTAAGAGGCTTCGCGAGTGGATCTGCAAGTTGATCAGCCGTATTGTCACGGACTTAGCTGGTTTTGCCTAAGCCGTGCGGCACCAATGCGTATCACCGCAAAGGTCAGCCTACCCGAAATCTCCTACAATCCCTTAGGACCTACAAAAGAAGGCGAAGACGAGAAAGCGCTTCACCACGGGATCCATAAGCCACTCTTTTAGTAAACACTTTATAGCCAATGCACATTCCAACAAGGGATATCACAAGCTCGAGCAGTTGCACAACAAAGGTATAAAATTGGTCCCTACTGAAGACCGAATTCTTTACAAGTATTCCCTCGACGTGCGTACTTTATGTACAAGCCTACAATGGTGTCAAATTCACTCAAATATGGGCATTTTGCCTTTGGCAAGCCCTTTACAAGCTTTACATTATATGACAACCCAAAGAGACACGGACAAGCACAAGCATTACACGAACAAGCGTTTACAATTTTGTCGTGACATTCTCCCCACTTAATCCTTCGGCGTCCTCGTGAAGCCTTTCTTGTATTGCAACTTCTTTTCTTTGTTGGATCTTGATCTTACGCTCTGCTAACTGCGATCGCCCCTTGGCTCCCATTTGTTCTCCGCTTGTTGTTGAGTCGTCGAACTTTAATCCGCCGTCTTTGCTTCAACTCGCCAATGACTCGACTTTGGTGTGGGGTTGGCAAAGTTGTCTTGATCCTTCTTTGGTTCTTGCGGATTCATCGATGAAGGAAAAGACCATCTTTGATATCGCCGATCTTCAAATTCTTCTTGTCTCTTGAAGCTGGATAGATGCTTTGTTGGAGCTTTAACGAGCATCACCTCGCAACCTTTGAAGTTTTGAGTCCTTCCTCAGTAAAATTTGCCCATCGAATCTTCTTCCACTTAGTTGTCTTGAAGGGTCTTCACATCATGTCTTGAGCTCCTCTGTTTGGATAACTAAAGAGAGTGAGATCTTGGAGTTCCGCCCATTCTCTTGGGAGTTGAGAAGGCAAAGGTTACTTGTCTTCGCGCCTCCTCGAGTTTGTACCGTGCGTCGGTAGTTCTTGGGGTCGCTTTGCTCTTAGCTCACACTTCGAAAGCACTTGAAGTGTTTGCAATCCTTCTTGTTGAGTCGACTCTTGTGATTCACCTTCTCATTGCCATTGAACTTACGGAATGCAGAAGTTATCACTCCAACTTGGAGTAAGTCTCAGATAGATTTGGTCGCCTTTGGGATTGTACCGCCTTCTCCATCATTTACATCGCCGACTCCTCACGAGTAGTAAAGGTGCAGACAGCGTCTCTTGTCTGCTCGATCCTTGGTCATGCACTCTTGCATCGACCGAAGTCCTTCACTCACGGCTATCTTGATGGAAAGTGCATTGACATTGGTCTTACGAAGTTCTCGGCCTTCGCCCTTGACCTTGTCTTGGTACATGGAGTTTGCCAAAGCATTCTCCTCCTCCACGGCCCATATCACGACCAAGTGCTCTCCCTCTAAGAGAGCAAGGATTGATGACTCCCGGAAGTCCCGCCTCGGCGGTACCATGGCATTGCGGCGCCCATGGCACTACTATCCGTTGTCTCGCATCTGCATCCCTTCTTCGTGATCGGTAGATCTGCCTCTCTGACATTGTGACACTCCTCTGAGTTCACCTTCAATCTACTCGATGATTGATCTTGGGTATTGAGTCCCTCTTGGACTCGTCATTGCTTCATGCCCTTTTCCAGACCCCTGCTTCAACACCTCTGTGTTCTCTGGCGATTCAGCAGTCGATGGAAATCTGACTACAACTCCCATGTATGGCCACCGCCACACATGTTGAAGGACTTGCACCATTCTGTTCTCCTTAGCTTCATTGGCTGCAATGTTAAGCTTACTCGGCCTTGTCCTCGACTTGCAGGGCTCCCTTAGCGAATGTGAGCTCTGAAGTAGTTCCACTCTTGGCGACTCGATCATACCTCTGTATGATCGGTCCCCAAATGGGACTCACTGGTATTTGCATCTGAACTTCTTCCTTGATAATGCACGGCCCCATAAGGTGATGTCAAGGCTTCCATTGATGCAACATTCGGTGCGCCGGAAGACCCGCCTCTGCGGTACCATGGCATTCTTTGCTTGAATCCATAGCTCTTCTTACCGTCGTGTTGTTCACCAACTTGGAGCTCCTTGTCGCGCTCCGGTCATATCTCGGATGACCATGTCCCTCACGGGATATCTTTGTGTGTGTCGTCTTGCCACGAACCATTCCACCCGATCCCTGCATCATGTCGCCTCCTGGTGACATCTCCTTACGCATCGATCCTGTGGTATGAACTCGGCTGCGATATCTCCATGTGTGGACTCCGCCAACACATCGCGGGGCCTTCGCCAACCGATTCTGTTCGCTTCTTTGGCAATCGACCTTCGTCCACCCACTCTCGGGTCACACTCGGACGAAGCTAGCCTAGGGCGATCCATCGCCTAGCGGCTCCTCTGAAGTCTCGACCGCTGAAATAGGTGCACCATTATGCGGATCACGGGACTACGCCTACCCGGCACAATCTCATTGCGCACCGCTTTCATCATGACAACTTGAATAGCAACAACTTTGTGGCATATTCTTCAAGAGTAGTGTCTCTGCATCCTCTTGCCCGTGTCAAGGCCTTTTGACACCAACTTTGCCTCGACAAAGCTGCGTCACCTTAGAATCTCCACCAAGTGCTTTATCGAGATAAGATGTTTGTGCCTCGAAGCTCCTTCGTCTTTGGCACCATGCAAGATGAGTTTGCTCCATCGAATATGAAACCCATGGAGCGACATGATCCGATTCTTGCCTCGGCAGAGTCCATGTCCTTGACCTCGTGTAAGGAAAGCACCAAGCCTCGCTCCATGTTCCGTCTTCAAAGCCAACTCCCTTCGCGCGATTTGGGTACTTCACCAAGTCTTCCCCAAGTTGTTCGCTTCTCGATTAGCATTGGATTAATGGTGGCCCTCCGCCCACCATTCCGCGGGTCGACCCTCGGTTGAGTCGAACTCACATCGGCTCTTAGTGTGCCTTCACTTTGTGTTGCCCTGGGTTGCTCCCCACTTGATCTCTATCGTCCACCAGCGCATTGCCACTTGCGAGATCATGCGATGACTCCCTCTCGCTCACTCGATCCTCGAGCTCTGTCTTGAGTACTCCTCAGCGATTCATTGCACCAGATTCACATTACGGAGGCGGGACTTATCCCTCACGGATATACGCCCGTTGGAGCAACATCTCTCTTCGCATCCTTCCCCTAGGAAGTTTTGGAGACCCAGTCCTTGGACTACTCGCCTTTCTTGAACAAAGCGTGCCCAATGCGCGCCTTGCAAATGCACTTTGCTGGGTGTGACACCTCACCAATCTGACTCGCCTTGCACCCCTACGGGTCTAGCAACATCTTTGCACTTTGCACATTTCGACTTCATACGAAAGTATCCTGCACATGCCGAAGAAAGTTTGATGCTCCATGGCGCGGACCTTCGGCCGCCTTGGGATGGCCCGCGGACGATCCATCGTCGCATGCAAGACCTTGCATGAGTATCGAATTCCTTGAGTTTGCAACTTTCCTCACCTCGTGAGCTTTGCACAACTCTTTCGATCATTGAACAACCACTTTGCAACTTGCGGTCTCATCCTTGGCTAAGCACCCGCTTGCCTCGAGCGCCGTCAAGTTTGGGTGTCAATGTCGAGCCAGCTGCTCGAACTCAGCCATCCCCACCTTTGTGCGCTCGCAATTCTTCTTAGCTTGTCCTCGTGGTGCGACAAGGTCCCCACGTTTGCATGCTAAGTGTTTCTAAGTGAGCTTGTCCGCTCGATACCATCACATCACGGACTTAGCTGGTTTGCCTAAGCCGTGCGGCACCAATGCGTATCACCGCACCCGAAATCTCCTACAAAGGTCGAGCCTACCGAAATCTCCTACAATCCCTTAGGACCTGCAAAAGAAAGGCGGAGATTGGAGAGAAAGCGCTTCATTCCACGGGATCCATACAAGCCACTCTTTTAGTAAACACTTTTTATAGCCAATGCACATTCCAACAATGGATATCACAAGCTCGAAGCATTTTTTTGCACAACAAAGGTATAAAATTGGTCCCTCTGGTAGCTCGAATTCTATTACAAGTATTCCCTAGATAGCGATGGCGTACTGCTTATGTACAAGCCTACAATGGTTCTATCATCAAACTCACTCAAATATGGGCATGTTTTTGCCCCTCGTAGAGAGGGAGTTGTAACCTCCTTTGATTTTGAATAATAGATCTTGATTATACTTTCTTTGTGATAGGAGGAGACTGAAGATGTAAATGTTGCTTCAACTCAGAAAGTAACTGTAAGATGCCAAGATCTTTAAGGGAGAATCGATTAGCCAATTGCTTTAGGAATGTCCGAGCATCTCGAGGATCATTACTCGTGATAACAATAATATCGTCCACATATACGAGAAGATATATTGTGGTGCTATTTTGTTGTCATAAGAATAACAGGTATCGAGACTTGGAGTTGATAAAACCCATGGATGTTACAAATGTGCCAAGTTCATTATACCCGCTCGTGGAGCTTGACGAAGTCCATAAATAGCCTTTGTAGCTTGCGGACATCGTTGATATTGTGGATGCACAAAGTTTCAGGGGTTCTATAAAGACATCTTGATTAGAGTCCTGTAAAAAAGGCATTGTTAACATCCAATTGTCGTATATGCCACCTTTTGAGATAGCCAAGCTCAAGATAAGTCGTATTGTTGTTAGTTTGACAATTGGGTTCAATGTCTCGTGAAGTCAACACCAGTCGTTGATGAAACCCTTTGCAACTAGACGCGTGCTTTATATCGAGCAATAGATCCATCCGGGTTCCAGCTTAATTGAAAGACCCATTTACACCCGATGATGTTTTGTGTGTGAGAAGAGGAACTATGGTCCATGTAGAGTTATGAAGAAGAGCATCATATTCTTCACACACATGGCTTTCATGAGTGTGGAGATTTTTGCGCTGATTAATTGTGGTGGGTTCACTAGCTTCAAGAGAAGAGTTTGTGATGACATCTAGATCAAGAACTTGACGTGGTTTAACAATACCACTTTTAGAGCGTGTTATCATATGATGGCTAGGAGCTACGGAAGTGGTAGGTTGGGTTGTTGGCATGGTAGAGTACTCAGGATTTTGAAAAGGAAAAGAAAATTCCACAAAAATAACGTGACGTGACAGAAAGACTTTTTGGGATTGTGGCTCGTAGCATCGAAAATCATTATATTCAAGAGAGTATCCAATAAAAATGTAGGGCTTAGATCGTGGTGTAAGTTTATGAGAGGCATAGGGACGAGCCCACGGGTAACATAGACAACCAAAGATTTTGAGTTTGTGAAAGTTTGGAGGCTTGTGGAATAGTTTCTCAAATGGTGACTTGTATTGTCTGGAGTGAGCATACGATTAATGAGATAGATTACAACGGTTTGAAAGGTCATGTTGTCCAAAAAGGTGATGGCAACGAGGCTGATGTAGAAGTGTGAGCCCGACAACTATATGTTGATGTTTCGCTTCCAGAACTAACTAATTGGGGAGTATGAGGAGGTGACTTGAGGTGTTGTATACCACAAGTGCAAGACAGATGCGAGGGCTTGATATTCACCTCCGCCATCAAAGTAAACTGCTTTAATAGAAGACCAGAAAGAAATTCGACCAACTTTCTAAAGTTGGTAAAGACAATAAACTTCAGATTTATGACGGAGGGGATATAACCATGTGTATTTAGTGAAATAGTCAACAAAATAACATAAAAATGAAACTTGTCAAAGAAAGAGTTGGGGTAGGACCCCAAACATCAAGATATAAATAATTTCAAAAGGTTTAGAACAAGATATAGAAGATGTGCCAAAGGTAGTCTATGACTTTTATTGCTACGACAAGCATCACAATAAGTTAAAATGTTGCTAGTAGAGGTAGGAAGTGAATAATGGGAAAGTAACTTTTCTTTGAATAAGAGAGCGAGGATGACCAAGATGTCGATGCCACACATCAACTAGGCGAAAGAATCGAGGAGTGAACATTGGGGTGGGTTGTTTGCAGCGGATGGCCACTCATAGATGTTGTCTTTGTTACGGCCTGGACTAAGGATGCCCAGTGCTCAAATCCTTGACAAGAAAGGAGTCAGAAAAATTCAATGGAGGTATTATTTTGCTTGCGAATTGTGAGACAAAAATAAGGTTTCTTTTGATGTGGGTACACAAAACATCATCAAGTGTGAATGTTGTGGTGAGTGAATTAAGCATTGTAGAACCGGTATGAGTGATAGAGTCGCTTTACCATCACCGATGATGACATCCTCATCGCCGCCATAGTTGTTGTGGGCGATGACAAGTTCAAGATCGGAGGTGATGTGATGTGATGCACGAGTCCACAATCCAATTGGGTTGACAGTCGTCGGAGTAGTTGTGAGATTGGCTTCGAGGCCACCGTGTTGGAGCAGAAGTCGAGGTCGAGGCGGCAGACTTTGCGGTGTCCGATCTTATCACACAACTAACTGATGATTCGCCGATGGCATTTGGTCGAGACGCAAGTGCAACCGATGATTATAGGGGATATCACCTTGGCGATGAGGATGAAAGTGTTGATAATGTGGATTAGAGGGTTTGGTGTGGATCCCATAGGGTCAGGAGGCAGCTTTGTCGAACCGTGATTGACGTGCTTATTGTATTGGTTGCTTTTCCTCTTGGATTTACGACCGACTTGAGTGTGATAGTTGGTCCGGCGGCCTATCGCCACGCTTTCAAATATGTCTCGTAGTCGATCAACTTGTCATAAAGTTCTTCAAATGATATGGAGAGTCACGTGCTCGAATGCGGCCGCCAATTCTTTGTATTCATCCCCAGGTCATTAAGTGTATGAACGAGAACTTCTTCTTCAATCGAGGGAATGACCTATCAAAATTAAGTCATCGATGATCAGCAATAGTACTTCCCTCTTGGTTCACTTTCAATGATTTGATAAAGTCCGAGCATGCGAGTACGCATTTACTGATTGCCAATGTCGCCGCAACTTGGACCATGCTTCGCAGCGATCATACATGAAAATATTAGTCATGCGACGGACCGTGGCGAGCTTGAATGCTTGGAGGATGAGGCGGTCTTGACGTAACCCACGGTTTGTGAGTGGATTTAGTATTGGACTAGATCCTCCTGGTCCTTGAGCCTTGCATGCGGACAATGGAGAGAGCCATCGATGAAACCTATAAGGTCATATCCAAATAGAAGATTAGAAAATTGGGCACCCCAAGATCATAATTTCGCTTTTGGATAACTTGAAAGGAATGAGTGCTTGCGACATTAATAGTGATGAGGCTTGGAGGTTGTGAATCGCTATTGCTCTGCAACAGGCCTTGACTTTGTTCCTTCTGGCGCGATCACCCCTTGGGTCGCAACACACTTCACTGATCATTCCGCAACAACGCATAGCATTGCGCTATCAGGCGGTGCCCACGTGTCATGATCTCACCGATAAACTTGGACATCTTCTAGTAGACTCCTGGTAGGCTCCTAGACTCGATGATCTTGGTGAGTTTTGCAAGTCTTCGCAATCTCCGATCTTTCTCAGATGCTTTGTGAACCTTCGGCAAACTTCTCGACAACCCTTCGGGATTCATCCTCGGCCACTCTCGTAGTACTTCCTTTTGTTTTATGTCTTCATCTCTATCATAGTTAATCATATACACTTTTTCAACATATAGATTAGATCAAAATAACTTATCAATTGACTTCATTATCAAATTTGAGATTCAACATCCTTTCTCTGGCGAGACCACCATCCTTGGACTACTTGCTGCTGTCTTTGAACAAACTATGCATTGTTCTCGCCTCCATAAATACAATCTGCCCACCAAGTTAGATTGTGACTCTTAACCAATATAGCTCCCATTGCACCCCTTCGAGTGCAGTAACATACTAAACTCCGCTACACACTTCACCTCTGATGTATCTTTCTTATGCCAAAGAGAAAGTTTCATGCTCTATGGCGACTTTCGGGTCACCTTAGAATGGCCATGATAGTTCGTCGCCTACATACAAACTCTTGCATGAGTATTGAATTCCTTGAGTTTGTATTTCCTCTCACCTCTCTCGTGAGCTTTGCACAACTCTTTCGATCACCTTGAGCAACCTATCCCACTACGCATAGCCTCAATCCAAGTGCCCCGCTTGCCTCGAGCACAGTGCCAAGTTTGTTTTGCTAACGCCAAGCCACTACTCAAACTCACCAACCTTTGTGTGCTACACATTCTTCTTAGCTTGTTTGTTCTCATGGTGCCTCTTACGCGAAGGGTTGGTCATTCTTCAAAATGTCATTCTTGGATGCCCACTTCTCTTTAGCGACTCCTTTCTCTACAACTCCATGTCTATTTCTCCCAAACTTGCTTATGCATGTACTTGGCTACCCTCATGCAAATGCTAGGTCCCTCACGTAGGTCCCTCATGTTTATATACTAAGTGTCTCTATGTATACTTGTCCTGCTCGATACTAAATGTCACGACTTAGTGGTTTCGCCTAAGTCGCATGGTATTCTTGCATCTCCATTCAGTAAATATCGGCCTCCCCTGGAATCTCCTACTGTTCCTTAGGACCTACAAAAGAGAAGTGTATGGATAGAAAGCACTTCACACAGGATCAAGCAATAATTTTAGCAAACACTTCGCTAATGCAAATTATAATCATAGACTTCATAAGCTCGTAATGGTTGTACAACAAAGGTATAAAATTGGTCCACTATAGACTGAAATCTATTACAAGTATCCACATAATACAAACTTTATGTACAAGCCTACAACGGTCATCAAACTCACTCAGATGGGGTTATTAAGCCGTCGGCTAGCCCTTTACATACTTGGCAAAGCAAGAACAAACCCAAAAGACACGGACATGCATAAGCATTAAATCAAATAAGTCATTTACAATTTGCCCATGATATTGTGGATAAGATTCAATAAGAGCTAATAAGAGATTATTAGATAGAGACCCACTAATTTAATAGGTTTGGATAGTTGGATGGAGATTCAGTACCCAATAGGGCAGGATCCATTATGGTTAAATTAACAAGGGACCTCTATAAATGGGAGGGAACTAAAGGTCCATAGGCTAGGTTCTTTTTGTTGCCACCTCCTATTCTCCTCTTTACTTCTCTTCCTCAATTAACACTCTTTGGGGCATGTGGAGATTTGGGTAACGATTTAAGGAGCATCTTCGTAGCCTACCGTGTGGATTACCACTAAAGATGAGGACGCTTGACCTCCTTCATCATCTCTCAAAGATCTGAAGGAATACATAGATATAATGATCTCTCACATGTAATATACATATCTTAATACACATGATTTTTCTATTTTACGAGTTTTTTTGCACCAATCTTTCGCACAATGATGAAACCTTCTTTTTTGTGAAAATCTAAAAATTTTCTTTTCTATTCTTTTGTTGCATATATGATGTCGCCCTAGATTTCCCAACAAAAGTGATGAGCTCTTTGATGTATATGAAAGACAATATGTGAAGAGAACTAAACCAGAAGCTTAGAGAAATAATGATCATACTACATCACTATCCCGATTCCCTAGTGGATGTTAAGGAACTCTTGTTGCTTCTAGAAATAGACTGAATTAGGGAAAACTATTCATATAATATATTTTTAAATTATTCTCAAGTCACCACATTACCTCTTGTCTTTGATATTCTTTTTTAGGTCTCCACAAGTGTTTGTCTTCCTTTCAAAATGAAAGAAATGAAAAAACACCTTTTGATTTTTCTCACATTAAAGAGCTTTAAATATTTTCTCCACTTGATAGATCCAACATTTAACAAATATTAGATCTGGCTTGTTATGAAAAACAGATGGTCCTAAACTCTCCATTGGAATTTAGTCTAGTGCTATTGGGTGATTGTTCAAAAAATCAAAAATAAAATAAAAAAATTTCAGCAATACTAAGTAGGAACCTCTATAAGTCAATTGTAAAATAAATATATATTCAAAAGTCAATCATTTCACTCGTGTATATCATATAATCGAAGGAACACTCCCCCAACAATGGATAGAAAGACTTTTATCCTATAAGATGAGTTTATGTTCTCTCAACAACGGATATAAACAAACCCATATCATACTTCCAATAGTATATGGAATAATTTCCCTCACTCGTCAAAGTAATAACATGTTTTTCCTAAGAGCACATGGAGGAATCATCCAATCATCACATCTGATAGCTCGCTAATCTCCGAATAGAATCGACTTACCTATCCTTAGTAGGGAAATAAAATCATCTCATATTAATAATATCTATATTGGGATGAAATAATACAATTATACAACTCAATTTATCTTTCAAATATCATTATTCTCAAATAATATTAATTAGTTGTCAATTGACTTAAACTTATCTCAATCAATCAAATTAAACTCGATTTAACTAGAACCTAATTGAATCAATCTTTAATTTTTATTTAATCGATTTGGAACCACCCTAGATTGTTATAAATTAGGTTAGAATAAGTTTAATTTAGATTAAACGGACTTGAATTAGTCAACCCAATTCAGAATCACTATGAATCAATTTAAACTGTTCAATTAATATTTAAACTAAAATCAAATAAAGTAAGGGCAATGGGCCTACATAGCACCGAGCTAGGTTAGGCTAGTCGATGTACTGATTATGTGCTCTACACATAAATGTGCATGTATCATACCTGGTTAGATCAACCTATGACTCATGGATTAGTTGTGTACTATACATAATTACCTATGTTGGGCTGGCCCAAGCTAGCCTATGTATTGAGCTTGGCTTATCGATTGATTTTAGTCCAAATCTTAACATAATCCCATAATTCTGAAATATAACATCATGGTATTATAATCAAAATATATAATCATTAATATTGAGTCATTAAAATATAATAAATAGTAGTTGATAAAAAAAGATAAAATTATATAAGAAAAAAAATAATATTTTTAATCACCTATTATTTAAATCTAATAAAAATTAAGTATTACTAATAGCATCATGCATGCAAGATATTAATTAATATAAATTGATGGATGAGGGACACTACTCCATCCGTTGTGTTGTTTGAAGTACGATATATATTTATCTACATCCACTATTAGGAGAATATAAATTATTCTTAAAGATAAAACTTCTCTATTTGAGTATTTCATATATGCTAGTGGGATAATTAACTTTAGGATATGTATGTTTTACAATTGGCTTATATAAATTCTTATTCAGTATCGTTGAAATTTCTTTGTTTTATTTTTTATTTTCAAAACAAGGTCTTATTAGCACTAGACTGAATTCAAATGAAGAGTAGACCTTAGTATAAGGCTAGGTAGAGCTAGTTGAATTTTATTTTTGAGTTGACATCACTATATTTCTCAAGGATTATTTTTTACTTATATTTTAATGAATAAATGAATTATAATAAATATTTATAATTTATGTATATTAATTAAGTAATATTTATTTATTTGAGTCTTGATGTATGATATAAAGATGTTATAATCTTATGAAAAAAAAATTCAAGATGTGATAAGTCAAGCCTCTACCTCCATCTTCCAGCGTTGTGTTTCCGTTTCTTTCCTGTATAAATCTTGGGACTTCTTGTTTCTTTGTGCTGAACAATTTGTTGTTCTTGAATCGATTTCAAGGTTTTAGTTTTTTGTTAATTCTTGAAAAGATTTAGTGGTGCATACATGAAGAATGTATGTGTGGCCATCAATTAAGTAACATCCTGATTCGTTCAACTGTGATATTGATATAATCAGCTAATAACATCATCTACTGCTACTACTACTATAGCTTCTATCTTAAGTAAGACAACTAACTCCTCGAACCCTAATTTGTTTTACACATAAGTTTTTAGTTTTTGAAACATTACCCTAAAACCATTAAAATTAATGATAGTAATAGGTCTTCAAAATCTCTATGACCCACATAAACCTTATTATGTATTTTTATTGGATTTGAAATAGTTTTAGATAGCAAAATAAATACCCACATCAGATTCAGATTTAGAATCGAAAACATTATTAGTGTGCTGAGTTTTAATTCATATATGATAAACTAATCAATTCATCAGGTAAACAATTTTACTCTAAAATCAACATGATTTTCTTTTATTTGATTGCATGTAATTAAAAAGAATCCTTTTCTTGCAATATTCCTAATAATTATACCGCTCGAAAAAGAAAAGGATATTTTATGTGGAAGAGGAGCTTCACATCAAAGCTTATCCAACGGAAAGGTGAAACGGCAAGTAAGTCAACCCAGCATATTGGTGAAGGCTAAAGCAATAGTGCACATCTGCGTCACGTCGGAGTCCTCCTTGGTCAAGGGCGAGGGGACCTTCAGATCCTTGAAACCGTCTTCGCAGGTGCCGGGCGCGTCCACAGCGGCGCTGAGATAAGTCTTGGCGTCGACCAGGCGACCTTCCTTGATGGCCGGGATGGACGTTTCGAGGTCGGAGAGCAGGTCCTCATAGACGCTTTCGCAAGACTCCAAGCACTGCTTCGTCTTCGGATCACTCGTGCTGGCTAGCAAATTCTTTACCTTAGCGCTCGTGCTGGTGGCTTTGTCCTTCGTCAAGCTAGCCGCGATCACCGTCAGCGACTTCTGGTCCGCCGACCCGCTCCCCGGTACGGGCGGAGCTCCGCCACGCAGAAGTCGTAGTTGATATTGGGGCTGCTATTCGCCGCGTCCCTGCACGCCTTCTCCACCGATGCCTCCACCCCGGGAAGGAGGTGGTGGTGGAGGAGGACTGCCACCGCTAGGAGGATACAGATGGAGGACGGCCTCATCGATCTGCTGCTATCGATAGTTTGGTTAGGTTATGCGTGGGCGTAAGGAGACGAAGTTGATATCAATATATATACTTATTGAGGCGGGTAAATATTACTGAATTCTAGAGCCATTATTAGGCAAGAAATAAAGAATTCAACTATGGAATTTTTTTAATAGTAAAAACAATTCTAAAGATTTAGTATCGATTATTCCTTATTAGTGTTCATAAGGATTATAAACAATTATAAACATTTATAATTTGATTTTATTCAACAAATAATTATTTTTAATTTGTTAATTTATATTTGACATCGGATTTTACTGTTGGTATTTAAGTTAGATTAAATTATTTTAGTACATGTGTCAATGAGCATAAGGTTAAATGCATGGCTAAGAAGGCAAGTGAATGCTGGCAGTTGTATGCATGCAGATTCTCTTGCGTCGGAGGCCTCGATACATCGAATGAGATGCGGATAAAATATCAGGCTAATTGCATTTTTTTTTTTAGGAAAACGAGGGAGCCGATAAGCATATCAATGAGATTGGGTTCTCGTCATCAGAAATTTTTGACAGGTAGATCTTATTGCGCACTTTAAATTGTTCCTTTCCACATATATTCGTAATAAAACTATCCGTTCATTAGGATATGTGAGCAATGACTCGACACCAAATCGATAGCAAAAAAGGAAAATAATGAATGCATATCAATATGCTCTAACGCAAGCAAGTTCCCTTCATGGATAGGTCGGGTCAAAATCAATTCAATCCAAATATGACTATAATGCTTTCAAAATCACTGAATCATTGAATCTAAGATAAGAGCAACAGCAATGGTTAGTATAGATTCCAGTGACAGGACACCCATAAGCTTTAAAGGTGGAGCAGAATGGAACTCAATTCTTTAGACCATTACCCTTAACGCTAACTTGCTTACTCTAAAACACAATCAATCGGATGAATGAAAAATCATCATGTATCCAAATTATAGATGATTACAAAGAAACAAAACAAGAACAATGGAAAAGAATCAACTAGCTTTGCTTTTTAGAATAATGCTTACTACATTTCGTGGTAGGATATTCTTTAAGATACGACCAGAGAGAATAAAAATGATAAGGATAAGTAGTAGTTTAAGGATATTTATGAGTTTTTTAATAGGCGGAAAACTTTATCTACATGAAAATGTTTGAGAAACCAAGAATTATAAATTCCCTACGTCATATTCTACAGAAAAATATACTTAACCAGCTTTTAGGTTGTTAAAACAGAGATGGTGTTTCAATTTATAATTTAGGGAATTATAAATTCCCTACGTCATATTCTACGTCATATTCCCTACGTCATATTCTACAGAAAAATATACTTTAATCTCTGTTAAAACAGAGATGGTGTTTCAATGTGTTGTTTCTTTTTCTTTTCTTTTTGCCCCAGGTTAGGTTGGATTCTTCAAGGCCACTGAGCAAAAGAAAGCACTGGGTTGTTGCTGAGATTCTACGGAAGGCAAGAATCTACGTTCGACCATCTCTGGCAATTCAAACACCCGGTGAGCCAGCTGCTGCTTCAACTCCATCTGGAACTCTTCCTTCTTCATGAGGTTAACAGCAAAAGCGGAAGCATCTTATGTAACATAGCAAAGTTTGCAAGCTTATGAGCTTCAATACCGTTGATAGTGTTCCTCCAGATGATGCATGAATCATCGTTTATACAACTATCATCTTGTTCTGCATCCATTGTTTCCTGTGTTGCTCAGAATCTCTCCCTGCACGGTCCATTGTTTCGACATGGTGTATACTTGATGTAGGAAGGAAAGAATTGAAAATAAACCTGCTTCGAATCATATGATCCGCATTCGATCAGCTGTAAGTGTCTTTTCATAGAATTTATATTTAGCAAACTTGATGCTGGGTGGTTCTTCAATTGCATAATCAAGAACAGATTAAGTTTCTATGGCCACCCATAGTGTTGAGATCTTGAGCTAATTGGTGTAGCCAACTACAGCATCTGTTACTTGAAGCTGAAAACCTGTGATGCTTCTGAAGGCTTTGTTCCATATGGATAAATTCTTGGTTCAATTGGTACCAAGTCACATCTAACTGAGACCTGCTTTAACGGTGGCACTCATTTAGTCCCCAAAGTTCTCTAAACTGTAAAATATGAATGAATTAGATCTGTTTTATCTACACTCTTTTTAGATGAATCAACAGAAAGTGTGTTAAAGAGGAAATATTGTCGATTAATTATTATTTGACACGCGGTAGCCAGAGTGTAGATGGATTGGAGATTTCGAACCACGACAGCACTGAACTATTAGTTTTTCTCTAGCCGGAGATTTGAATCGAACAAGGCAGGTAGGGTCTCTAGACATGCGTCTATTGAGCAAAGTGATGATGTACTCCGTGAAAAGGGCAGTGCATGTCAATGTGATCCAAACTTCTCTGACACCTTGGGGAGCTCTCGAATTATAAGCTTCCTGAGGAATAAACCAAGGGAGACATGAACCTTGTTTCATCCACAGCGTCCATTACAGCCTTGGCCACCATTGCGGTGCAGTCCCAGGAACAGGAACGACTCGCTTCTCTCGTCAGGGGGATTCCTTTCTTTACCTTGCTCAACAAGTCTACTTGGGTTGAAGAAACAGCAGCTAGTATATGCCAGATTGTAACGGAAGCAAGACCATGTTCTTGCTAGATTTAGTTGGACAATTCATTCACCTTTCTTACACGGTGATCCAATGACATGTAGGCAGCATAGCTCAGCCTTTAAAGAGATCCCTGAAACAAGATGGGCATCCTACGGTATGGTGTGACTGTCTTAGAACATTGCCTTCTACTGAATCATTGATGTCATTTCTTTCATGAAAGAGTGTTTGATACAGGAAGCAAACGTGCTCTGCGGCAGACGTCCTTGGCCACCACGACACGTCACATGTGCAACAGAGATTTGGACTTATGCTTGGAATCATAACAATAAGTGCTTAATATATTTAAGTATTTTTACATCTATATTAGAAAAACAAAGAATAATTTAAATATATCAAAGATGATAACGATGGAAAACATAGAGGATGATTTGGAGTATATTATACAAAATATGGCATCATACTTGAAAAGATATTTTTTAAAATGCTACAATATAGTGGAGTTTAAAAAAAAAAAAGAAACCACACAATTAGTTAAAGAATAAGATATATAATCTTTCATACCAAATTTTCTAAGTTTTTTTTTCCTTTTTATCAACCTTTCTCCTTTAATCTCACTCAACGGAGATATTATGAGCAACAAAAATATTTCTTATAATCGTTTAAGAGTATCTGGCTATAGTTATTTGTTCACATTCTAAAAAATGAGAGATTTGATGATAAATCTAAACAATATATCTTCTTATATTATTCACATAAAGAATTTGATTATAGATTATAAGATTTAAAAAATAAAAAAGTAATCAAAAGTAGAGAGGCGATATTTCTTAAAGATCAACTATTAAAGATCTTGAGAAAATTCATAAGCCAAAGTCATTCAAATAACATCTTATAAATTTATCTGGTGCCTCCTCCCATAATATAGATCTCAATAATAATAGTAGAGATGAACAAGAAGATCATACTGATGAACATGTTAAGTAAGACATTCTAAAACCATAAACGCAACATCAATTGAGAAGATGCACCAGAGAAGATCGAAAATGTATTATACTTATAACTATACATTATTTACTAGTGAGGGAGAGCCAAAGCTATATGACATGAGCACAAAGATGATTGAATGTCATGTATGAAGAAATGAAATCCTTAACGAGAACTAAGGATTTGACTTAGTAAAATTATGGAAAAGAGTATTAAAGAATAAATGAGTGTTCAGAATTAAAAAAGGGAAAGAAAATAGGTCACACCCTAAATACAAGGTAAGGTTGGTTATAAAAGGATTTAATTAAAAAATTATATTAGTTTTAAGAAAATTTTCTCACTTGTGGTCAAAATATCATCTATCCGAGTTGTTCTTGGATTGACTGTTAGTTTAAGTTTAAGAATTGAATAGCTTGACGTAAAAACTATTTTTATTCATGACTTAAAGAATGAAATATATATTAAAAGCTTGAGGGATTCGAAATTAAAAGTATGAAAACTTTGATGTACAAATTGAAAAAGAGCTTATATGATCTTTTAAGTAGACATCAAAATAATAATATAAAAGGTTTGATTCTGTTATGATAGATCATGGTATGATAGAACCATTTTTGATCATTATGTTTATGTGAGATTTTTTCTAATGATAATTTTATTATTCTCTTGCTTTATATGTGAATAGCATGTCAATTGTTGGTTATAATACTAAGAAAATTAGATATCTAAAACGAGAATTGTGCAAGGCTTTTGTTAAAAGACTTAGGTCATCTAAACATATTCTTGATATGAGAATTATTCGTGATAAAAAAAAGGGATAAACTTTGATTATCTCAAAAGATATATATCCAAAAGTTTCTTGACATATTTAATATAAGCAAGTCAAATCCTATTTATTGTCCATTTGCATATTATTTCAAGTTAAGTTGGAAATAGCATTAAAGAAGATATAAGTAAAATATTTTATGTCTCAATAGTTGACAATTCAATATATGTTATGATATGCACAAAAATAGATATTACTCATGTAGTTGATTGTTAGTTGATTTCTCTCCAAACGAACAGACAGCAGTTGTAGATATAGATTATGTTTGTGCTTTGGCACTAAAAAACTAATGTTAGTTGGCTATATAATTGTAGACATGGCTAATAATATTAATTTTAGAAAGTCTACGTCTAGTTATTTGATATCATTTTCAATAGGGCGAACAGTGTCTTGGCAATTTTTATTGTGAGAATCAAAATATTATTTATTTCAATAAAAATCTAATTTTTATTTTAATCTAAGCATATTGACGTTAGCTAACATTGGATTCGAGATATAATGAAAATAAAATTATTGTATCTTAAGAATTTTCATACCGATAAGAATGGATGAGATATGATAATTAAATCATTATCTTTAAAATACTTAATGCTTATATGGAGAAAGCAAAGACGGAGGCTCTCCCCACATGGGCGTGAAGGGAAGATTTGGTGGGTGGTCATGAGTTAATTAGTGAGACCAATGAGGTTAATTAAAAAACTAAGGTTATATGGGAAAAAACTTTACATGAAAGAAAAAAAAATACTTTCATCCAGGAAAAAAAAATTGGCTATTGATTATTAAAATTAATTTTGATTATCATGATTTTCTGGCATGCTGATCTAGAGATCATATTTTTTAAATTAATCGATGTAGATCTAGTTTTTCTGATTTTCATATGAAAACCTAGATTTCATATAATATTTGATATCTTCTGGTTAATCAAAAAAATATGAACTTTATAATTTTATTATTTTATAACGAAAGATTGATCTGATTTACTCGTATTTTTTTCTTCATGTTGAAGGATTTTTTTACATAAATCTTATCACTAATCTAATTAATATATTATTAAATTATTTATTATATATTTAATATTAAATAATATATTATTTAATTCGGGGAAAAATTAATATTTATCATTTTTACAAATTCAATACTCTATATCTCTTTTTTTTTTTTAAATCCATCTCGGTGCTCCGTATGATTTCGTGGATGTACACTCGACGGCAGCGACAACTCACTGTTTACAATGTGCGACCGTGAACGGACCGAGATGGATTGTTTTGTCTTCTTTATTGGCCCGGACACCTTAGCGGTCCGGGAAGACTAGCCTTCTCGTGTGTTCCACACACATTGCATCGCATATGACAGATCCGTCACTTTTTGCTGCGGAAAGCCACCATCTCTTCGTTCTTATCTCTTGACTCACCCCCCTCGTCATCCGTTCGCAACCAACCCCCCTAATTGAGCAAACCGGCTTGCTGGGCTTATCCACCCCACTTAGCAGTTAACGTGACGTTGTTAGTTATACAAAAAATAATAGAAAAAATAACTTTGACTTGGTCAAAGCCAGCGCATCAATTGGATTAAGCCAACTGGAAACATGCCCGCGTCGGCTCACCAACCAAGCTTATGAAATGATCTGAGGACCTGATTCAGATACAAACATGTAAGAAGAAGAAAATTGGAAATCTTTTACAGATTTTCTACACTACTGTGGGCAGCGGCTTAAACCCACGCGTAGACTGGCTCGACAAGGATTGTTGCTTAAGGCATAAGCTGAAAAGGATTGATGACTATAGCCAGCACTGGTGGTGCTCATGAAAACCAAGGCAGCGAGCAGATTTTGTTCCTAATCGCAGTCTGCTTTAGACCAAGCAGATCGCATCGCCCATGAGAATTTTACCTACCAAACAGACACCGGAGGAACAGTTCAAACTACTGTGAAGACGCCAAGAGATTTATACGTCAAACATGGGTCTGCCCTGTTCTCGCGTATGGGGTGAAAGACGAATTCATGGGGCGCGTACCTTGCTGTGTCGCACCGCCGTGTACTGTGGTCCACCCTGTGGCCATTCGTTTTCTAGTGTTCCTGTTGTGGGGCAGCACCCTGGATTTTACTTCAAACTGCTGCATCAGCCACCCGGTGCTTTCCTCCACCTCCCCCTCTATATGATCGGGGGAAGGAAAGCTTTCCTGAAAATTCCCTCGCAGACACCATTTCCTCCACCTCCTCTCCAAGCCAAGACATGGGCGGTGGCTCTGTCTTCCTGTTCTTTCTTGTCTTTCTTCTTTTCTCCTCTGCTACGGCCTGTGGCGGGTGCGTGCATCAAGCCACGGCGGCCCACTTCGCCTCCTTCTCCGCTTTATCTGGTATATTGCAGCACTACAAACTGTGTTTCTTTACTTCAGTGCTCCAATAGCCGAAGAAACTAAGTTGGATTGGTTTGGTGCTTGTAGATGGGGCTTGTGGATATGGCTCCATGGCTTTGGGCTTCAGCGGAGGCTACGTTGCTGCCGCAAGCTCTGCTCTTTACAGAGGCGGGGTTGGCTGCGGAGCATGTTTCCGGGTCAGATTTACTTGCGCAGTTATACATATAGCTCATGTAAATCTTCATCCTTTTCTATTATTAGCTATAATCATGAGGGCTCTTTGAAGCAGGTGAGATGTAAGAACACGAAGATGTGCAGCGGTAGAGGGGTTAAAGTGATCATTACGGATCTCAACAAGAGCAACGACACCGACTTGGTTCTCAGCAGGCCGGCTTATGTCGCCATGGCACGACGAGGGATGGCCAAAGCGCTGAAGAAACTAGGCATCGTGGATGTGGAATACAAAAGGTAAAAGTTGGGCACTGTTTCTTTTGTCATGTCAGGCAGCAATGTTGTTTCGGAACTACAGAACGTTCTTGATTCTTGCAAGCAGGATTCCATGCGAGTACAACAACAAGAACTTGTCCATTAGGGTGGAAGAGAAGAGCAAAAGGCCGAGCTCTTTGACCATCAAGTTCCTGCACCAGGGGGGTCAGACGGACATCGTGGCGGTGGATGTGGCACAGGTACGGTCACAGCCTGGGATTTGAGACGGCGGTTCATCTGGGACCAGAGCGGTCTTAATGCTGCGTTTTGGGTTCACAGGTCGGGTCGTCGAATTGGCAATTCATGAGCCGGGAGCACGGACCGGTGTGGAGCACCGACCGGGCGCCGGTCGGCCCGCTGCAGCTCAGGATGGTCGTGACGGGCGGCTACGATGGGAAGTGGGTTCGGGCTCAGAAAGAGGTTCTTCCGGTTCACTGGAAGACCGGCTCGGTCTACGACTTCGGGGTTCAGATCACGGACATTGCTCGAGAGGGATGCTCGAACTGCGACTCGCAAGACTGGAAGTGATGCATGCTCGAAGCTCCTCGTTTCGTCGACAGACTAACCCAAGTCAACTGTATAATTTTCTAATTGGATTTTCAACTCCCTAATTCAAGGGTCTCTCTTTTGATAGTGTAACCTTTCCTCTTGGTTTTTTTTTGACGAAGTACATGGACTGAGGTAATTTGATGTCTCGGTCACGATGATGGCCTCACGAAGACTTTGCGATCCAAGCAAGTCGTCCTACGCCACAGAAAAGAAGAAAGAAAACCTCTGACCTTAAAATCATGATCTGCAGGAGAAAAAGAAATGTAGTGTAAAAGAACGACGATTGTGATTAGGATACGTGGTGGACTGATTTAGATAGCTTTGACCGAGAAAAGATAAAAGATCAGTGAAGCCCGTCGGATCCCTTCGTGAACACAACTTCCTGTGAGAACAAGAAACTGGTTGTGGAGATTCCAGTGGCCAAACTCAGCCCTCAAAGTGGAGCAGTTTATGAGCACAAGGACAAGCGAAGCATGCTAAGGATGCCACGGGCTTTGCGGTTATAACTTGTGCGACTTAGCCGACAACCATTGACTAATATCTCGTAGCAACTGAAGACAAAGCTGATGCAATCTAGTTGATGATTCAAGGGAAGACCGAATTGTTTATGGTCAAATCTCCATGTGATTCTGTTGTCGGAAAGCTTAGATCGTAAGTTAAAGAGTTGAACATACGCTCAGCATCTCGTAGTTTTGGTGGATATATGAGATGAGACTACCTACTCTTTTTGATAAGTTGGCTGCTTGTTCGATGACAGAATCTTAGTTTTAGGTGGATATATGAGATGAGACTACCTACTCTTTTTTTGTGTTGGCTGCTTGTTCGATGACAGAATCTTAGTTTTAGGTGGATATATGAGATAAGACTATTATTTTATATATATATATATATATATATATATATATGTTGGCTGCTTGTTCGACGAGGCCCTCGTCGCCAGAGTGCAGTGGCCAACATTTGGCCCTTTTCTTCCTTCGGGTCAACAACTGCAGCAGTAACTGCAGGAATTTGATGGAGATCACCATCTCAATTGTTGTATTCCATCCCGGGGTGCACAGACTAGGATCAATCTATCCTGATCTATCAATCTAATTTAACTCACAATATATCAATTTAAATTGAGACGATGTTTGAGCAACTGGATGCTATATATCTGAGTTTTGTTCATCTTGATCAATTTGACTCATACTAATTATTGATGGATTTTTAATAAATTATATTAACGTCAAGATTCATAAACAAGAAAAAGATTACAAAACAAAAAGAAGGATGATTAAAAAAAATCTAAAATATTAAATATGTTAACACACGCAAACTATCGATTGGTGAGTCAGATCGATTTGTTCACTGTCAAAAGTGTAGGTCTTTCATTCCTCATTGCTGACATAGAGTTGATGTGGCAAACTGATATGAAGAGCCCATCGAGGGAGGTGATTCATCAGGAACGATTTGACCCTAATATGATGGCATCGAGTTGAAGAATTGAGTCATTCTTACTATTGGGTCACCTCTTGGATATGTCTTTGGATGACGTTGGGGGTCGTACACAATAGATTTACGGTGGGGTGTCTTGGCTCGACTTTTTCGATAATTAAGTTAAAGAGATAAAAAGAAAGGTTAACATTATAAGTGAGAGAGTTAAAAGTTTTTATCCACTTGTCATAGCTTGATTTGAGGTTTAATTTTTATACCTAAATGTTAAGCGACTTGAATATGTATTCGCTAAGGTTTTCCTTGCGAGGATGATTTGTTGGTATGTGTGCTATGATGCCTGGGATGAATCATTAGATAGATAAGAATTTTTTATTGGACATCAGGAAGGAAAGATTAGTGAAGACGCATCATGCTATCAGTCGTTAACATGGAGGCATGATTTTTATTAATATATCAGTCAGGAGTGAGTCATGTGGGCTATTCTTAAAAATTGAGATAGATGATGTGACCTCTTGCTGGTGGCTATTGCTTACACGACGGAAAGAGCTGAGGAGTAAGCCCTATCATAATAACAAGAATCATTAGAAAAACAAAAGGATAGAGAAATGATGATTGCAAGGTTGACTCACATTGATCATCCTAACACCGGCTTCTCGCTGCTCCCGATATCACGAGGCCCGCCGGCACGTACGACGATCGTATGCAATCGACACATGGTTGGACACCGGAAGGGGGATGATAAATCTCCATCTCCTGTTCTTTCTCACGGCCAAAGTGTCGCCCTGCGCGATGCAGCGGATCTCTGCTCCCCCTTTCCCACCCTGGGTCTGCTCTCTTCCTTGCCTCCAATCATTCTGTACAAGATTGATAAAGCTAAAGTTGGACATCATCACAGTCACTGTCTTTCTCTGCTGGACTCTTCGTCTTCCCCGACATCGACTGCACGCATTCGCTGATCACAACTTGCATATGATAAAGCCTCGTATGCATAGACTGCATACCAGAAGGAGAGAGAACAGAAACCAGCATGATTTAGTTGTATTAAGGATTTCATTTTGTGATGTTAGAAAGATTATGAGTTCATGTGTTGGTTTCCTGCGAATCAACGTCTGTGTGATGACCAACATCGTTCGCCCAGAATTCAGAATCAAGTAATATATCTTCATAGACATACGCGGAAGAAGAAGAAGAAGAAGAAGAAGAAGAACAAATAATGAGGCAAACGAGCGTAAGCAGCGGTCGTCTTCGGTGCTGCTAATACAGTTTTCCTTATTGTATTCAGTTAATGCTTGCTCATTCGACGGAATGACGAGAGTATATATAGTATAGAAGTTGTACAACTCTTTGACACTCCAAACGAAGAAGGATCGAGAGAGCAAACCACCACTCTTAGAGAAGTAGATCTCTATTCACTTTATCACTGGAAAAGCTACCATTTTTTTTCCCATTTAGTTTCAACTCAAAAAGCGTTCTACGGAGATAAAAAGAGGAGAATTAGAGAAGTTTCCGTCGCGAAAGGAGAAGCTTTTTGTAGTCATCGTCGACATTGGTGGTGATGGGGTGCGGCAACTCCTCCCTCCTGCCGGAGACCCAACTGGCGGAGAATAGGAGCCACCAGAACCACCAGCAGCAGCAGCGCCGCCGCACGTCCTTGTCGCTTCGGCAGGCTGTGGCGGAGGGCGGCGGGCGAGGGGTGCCGACCTTATCCCAGTTCGCGCTCGCCGAGCTCAAGGCGGCCACCAGTGGGTTCAACACGCAGAACGTCGTGTCGGAGAGCGGCGACAAGGCCCCCAATGTCGTCTACAAGGGCCGGCTGCAGAACCGCCGGTGGATCGCCGTCAAGAAGTTCTCCAGGACCGCGTCGCCCGATCCCAAGCCGTTCGCCGTTAGACTCTTCCCCCCTTAATTTTTATTTAGTTTGGGTTCCATCTTGCCTTGTTGTTTCTTGAACGGTCGATCGATTTGTTGATACGAACAAGACAAATGTTTTGCTGGGATTTGCAGGAGGAGGCTTGGGGAGTCGGGAAATTGAGGCACAGGCGGCTGGCGAATTTGATCGGCTACTGTTGCGATGGCGAGGAGAGGCTTCTTGTGGCCAAGTGTATGCCCAATGATACCCTTGCCAAGCATCTCTTCCACTATATGTACGCCCACTGTGGTTTCTTCTCCCCAAATCGAATTGTGAAGCTCTGCTAATTGTTATGCCTTTGAACTGGTTATTGCTATTACTCTCATTGGAGAACATTTCTTTCTGTTGGCAGCTCTAAAAGTCAACAAGTTACCCTTTTTGCATTCTTCTATGTAGAGTTGCAAAGTCATTATCTGGATTTGGAAACTGAGTTTGTCATATCATCCGCTTGTAGCTGAGATTTCATGGGGAACTTACCTTCATTTGCAGTAGGATAACTAGTGTCTAATTGTCAAGTATGAACTTCATATGCAGTAGGATAACTAGTGTCTAATTGTCAAGTATGAACTCCATGTGCAGTAGGATAACTAGTGTCTAATTGTCAAGTATGAACTCCATGTGCAGTAGGATAACTAGTGTCTAATTGACTGGTTTGTCATAATTGGAGATACCAATTTTGATGATAGAGCGACAGATCTATATAAATTGGTCCCCACTATAATCTGGAAACAATGATGCCGTAGTTTGATTTGAAATAAAAGCAAAATCTAGTGCATTTGTTATTTTCTCTATAGCAAACAACAATTCGTTTATCACATAGATAAAGTCGATTAAAGAATTTTTTGATAAAACACAAATGAGTAGGCTTCTTGATGAAAGAAAAACCTGTATTTCCTCGACATCTTACATCTTATGTAATTATTCCTTCTTGTTTTGTTTTATGCTGGTATGTCTATTCTTATTTGTTTATCCCATGTTTTGCTGGACAGAGGAAAACCAAACTGTTGAATGGGCTATGCGTCTGAGGGCTGCTTTTTATGTTGCTGAAGCCTTGGAGTCCTGCAGCAATGAGGGACGGCCACTATATCATGACCTCAATGCCTATGGAGTCCTTTTGATGAGGTGACATATTCATTTATTATAACTGAATTACTGATATTGTAGGTTGACTTCGATGAATTAGGCATCAATTTTGATTCGTCTAAAAATGTAAAATGTTTCTGAGACAAGCATGTTTTCTTCTGAAATGTTGTTTTGTTCTTCAGAACTTCTTTCTTTTTTTTTTTTGTAAATTTGTACTCCAAGACTCTGATGATGATGCTGCAACAAGCATGTACTGTTCTAGTAAATTTCCTTGCAACTTCACTGCATTTCTTATACTGCAAAGTTTCTTATTTTGCAAACTTCAGAAACTAAGCTGATATATGCTAGATGTTGTTATGAACTTGTCACCGACCTTATATTTGTTACAGGGCAAACCATGGTGCTCCTTTATGAAATGGATAACAATCGTAGAGTCAACATGATGTGAAGCTTCTACCACATGAGAGAGTCTCTATAGTGTGATGGCAAGGTTGCTCCTTTATGAAATGGATGACAATCGTAGAGTCAACATGATGTGAAGCTTCTACCACACGAGAGAGTCTCTATAGTGTGAAACAAAGCTTTCAAGAGCTGTTAGAGAGTGCATTTTTCATCTAATTTACTATCAATGAGAACCTGCCTATGGATCTTCCTGCTTTGAGCAAAGCATCAATTTGAGTTTGTTTCTGTCGGTCAATTGTTCTAGTACATGGTGTTCTATACATGTCTAGTGCAGATTACTAATGATTGCTTTATACACATGTATAACCAAGTTAGCAAAGTTAACAAATTTGCAATCAGAACCGAGTCTTCAGCCAGATTGTATAATTTAAGGACTATGTTTGAAGGTAACAGATTTTTTCTTTTTCTTTTTCTGAGAAAGATAACATAACACAATTATTCGTTAATTTTCATAAGATGCATGGAAAGTGGGTTTGAAAAACTTCATAGATTTGCATCATTATGTTGTTATTGTAGAAAGCTCTTAATTTGCTAATGTGCTGTGAATCTTGTACACGCTCTTTATCTTCGTCATGATAATTTTGTGGTCAAAACAATGAATTCTTAATGTGTATGCATGACATACAAAGCAGAACAGCAAATGTAAAAGGATAAAAACAGAAAAAGGAAAACTGTTTTGGACACCTTAAGTTATCTCATGAAACAGTATTTACTTTTTGATATCTATTGCTTAATATGCAGAGATGTAACCAATATGCATTGCACATTAACATTTTCATATTTGAATCACTATTATGATAAGGCAGAAGGTGCATATCATAGATAAATGGCATTCATGGCTACTTGAGTTGAAGCCGTAGATTAGCTCCAAATTTGACCGATTAGGGCACAAATAATATCTTCTATAGTGCTTGTTGGGTTCTTGATAAATATATGTCATATTTCAGACTCAACAAGGAATAATTTAGTGCAATTTCACTTGAAGAACGGACTGAAACTCTCCACATATACTCAAGATGGGGATCCTCAGCTTTCATGTTTTGGTCTAATGAAGAACAGCAGGGATCGCAAAAGTTATAGCACAAACCTAGCATATACACCGCCAGAGTATTTGGGAAATGGTACTTGCTTATTTTTACTGAAGAGATGTACTAAGATCCTCCTGAACTAATTGTTGAAGTTTATGGGTTATCTGAAGTTAAATTCATGCATACAGTAGAGAAAGAGTCCACAAAACAAACTGAAACTTCATTTATTTCTGCAGGGAGAGCAACCCCAGAGACTGTGATGTTCAGCTTTGGTACTGTCGTTTTGGATCTTCTCAGTGGAAAGTGCATTCCGCCAACTCATGTAAGTTTTTCTTTCATTTTTTGCAGGGAGTGTTCGGGTAAGAGTGTAAGTCCCTTATGGTACATTAAAATGCAAAGATTATTAGTTATACTCTTGCTGCATGCCTTATGCTTGTTGATATAATATCCTCATCAGCTCTGAGAGCACGGTAAAATGTTGACATGCTGTCAATTCAAGTTATAAAATGTATAGTGCTCCTAGAACTGTCAGATGTTAATATTTCAGTAATACATTGAGAAGCATGTACTAGAATACAAGAAATATATACGAGAAGAGCGAGAAATAGAGAGAGAGGATACTTATAAATCCATGTTACTAATTTACTATATGCATTGATAGAACAGTTTTGTTCACATATAAGCATGTGATTATTTTTAATTTCTAATGAGAATAAGCTTCTTGCAGGCTCTTGACACGATAAGAGGTAAAACATCTTAGTCTTAATGGATTCACATTTGGAGGGAAATTTCTCAAGTGAAGAGGCAACTACACCGGTTGACCTTGCTTCTCAGTGCTTACATTATGAACCAAGGGATCGACCCAACTCAAAGAAGTTGGTGGCGAGACTTCGACCATTGCAAACCAAATTAGTGGTATGGTCTTCTTTCAGCTACTGTTCAAAGCTGCATACACAAGTTAGTCCTCTTGCTGTCTATATAAATTTTCCAGTTTGACTGAACATGGGCTGAAATCTGAATTCTATTATGAATTGGCATAATATTTTGGCAACTTAAATATGCAGCAGTTTCGTTCTAACTATTGGCATCCAAAAGAAGACGGAAGGATGGTACAGTCCCCTCAAAAACTGAGGCTTATGTTCTTGTTTGCTCATCAGCATCTGCAGGTGATGGTCCATTTGATTTCTAGAGGCTTACCCATATATAACTTTAGAAGACATAGTTAACTCGAGTAAATTTGCAATGACACTTTCAGTACAATGACCGAAGGCTTTTGATGATGGGTTGGGTCTTGATGGGATCAAGTTGACCCCGACAAGTTTAGGTTAAGATTGCCATCTCTAAGATGAAAATCATCCCTGAAACACTCTAAAAGGAAATGCAAACTTCTGTCTCATTTATCATGCCATAAGAGGGTTGAAACTAAAATTTTGCATTTGAAGTTTATTCTGGCATGGCCTAATGCTTTCTGATACACATAGGTGCCATCTTACATTATGTTGGGTATTGAGAAGCGTGAAGAAGCCCCTCCAGCTCCTCATCAACCTCTTTCACCTATGGGGGAAGCCTGCTCCAGAATGGACCTTATAGCCATCCATCAAATTTTAGTAATGACATACTACAGAGTTGATGAAGTAACTAATGAGGTATCTATGCAATTTCGAAATACGACAGGTTTTGGATAGTTTGTACCAATTTTTTTGTGCGTAGTGAAGCCTTTTAGTTTATAATGCATTAAGCTTTTCTTCCCTGGTATCAGCTATCATTTCAGGAATGGACACAACAGATTTGAAGGGATATGCAAGGAAGCGAGGTGATTTTGCTTTCCGTGATAAAGATTTTAAGACAGCAATCCAGTGTTACTCTCGGGGTCCTCTTTTGCTAAAGAATTAAAGATGAAACTTGAATTAATGCATCAAACAACTTCTGCTCCTGCATTTGGATCGCAAAAGTGTGGCATGCATATTGCCCATTGCAGACTGCACTGTGTCACAAGGCCTTACTTCAGAATTCCAGACTGAATTCCTTATCTTGATCGCGTTCTTGTTTATTATCTCTTGCAGTTCATAGATGTGGGGGCGATGACCTCACCGACCGAATATGCAAGGCGAAGTCTGTGCCATCTCAAGTGTGATCAAGCCGATGTGCAGGGGCTCACTGCTTTCTATATGCAAGCAGTTGCGCTGGACAAGCCGAACATGCAGAACGACTCCCTCGACATGTTGCAGGAAGCAGCAGCGCTGGAAGAGAAGAGGCAGAAGAGTGGCAGCTCTTGTGTGTTGTAATTGTATCTTCTCACCTGTCTCGGTTGATGATTAATCGTTACGTGAAATCTGTCTTCGGCTGATGATTAATCATTGTGTGAAATCTGTGATCTGTCCTGGCAAGATGTGTTGTATAGTGTTTTGATGGAATCAATCAATGCATTTGGTCTTGTGTGTGTGTGTGTGTGTGGCCAATTGTTTCCTGTAATATCTTCACCTCTTTGTTTAATAGAGAGATGGCTTTCCAATTCGAAGATCTCCCATCTGGCCTATTTCCTTCGACCTTTTCTCACACTGTTGATATGGGAACTGCAGAAGATCCATAAGAATCGGAGGCGGTGATCCTTGACGTGGGAAAACACACAAATGTCCTCAACCATCAATCTGTCACATCGACCTTTGCCCTGAGATGAATCGTCGTCAATCGACCTTCGCCAAATAAACAAAATATTAAAAAACATATTTTATTAAGCAAAATATTACCAGACAAAGGGACCGTCTATAGGATTCTGACCCTGTTCACCTTCATCTGCACTCATCGAATGAACCATATCACAAACCCCCACCCGATATTGACCCCTCAAAAGCACCCCAACCAATCGAGCAACCCCTAAGGCGGTAAGTTGAGCCAGAACCGGGAATCCAGCTGATCGAGTATTTTCCTTCAGTCACCGATATTTTTCTCCATCAATCCTCCTTAACACCTTGAGAAATCTGAATTTTGAATCATAATTTAAATGGACCATTAGACCGAAATGCCAAAGGGATAACCTGAGTTGCCAAGAAAGTTTACATGCACATCAGAAAAAGGGCACATCCAACTTTCATTCCTTTCTGAATTCGATGCATAAAGCTAATGTTCAAACATTGCAGACAAATCAAAAAAAATTTCCATTACAGAATCTCGCGAGACTCTAATAATCTAACACCACTGGCTAACAGCTCGGTTCTGTTTGTTCTTACCGTAAATTGCAAACTCTGCTGGAGGCAACAAGTGATTCTGTTCTCTCTGGATGAAACTCTTCTTCAAATTCTTGGAGCTGCACAGATCATAAATATGGATTTAAGAGTTTATTGATAGTGATTAAAGAATTATTAGTGGTAAAAATACAAGAAGCTGCAGTTCACTAAAAACACAACATAAATTAGCTGAAGACATAAAATGACCCTCACCTCCACCGATTGTTGCTTCTGGTAGCCGCTCGATTGAGTACTTGTGTCGTGTGATGTACATGATAGGCACGCCAGGAATCTAGAAAAATGCATATTGTTCGTTATAAACCTTTGGTAGGCCACCGAGATACTGAACTGAAAATACGCTCTAAAGCATATACCTTGCGTATCCTTCGCTTCAAGTCTCTATCGCATGTTGCAACAATATAACACTTGTGCTGTTCCAAAAACAAAAAGGTAACTTTGAACAAAAGAAACAAGATTGATACAGACCAATACAATACATAATTCAGATATCAACAAGCAGTTGATACTCTACAAAAAACCAAAATATAGTGTAGTCATTCAAGATATTATAGTACGAGATATTTTATATTATAACATCTTCATAACAACAGGATATCTCCATAGCTGTCTAGAATTTGAATTTAATGTTTAAGATATACTTTAATTTCACTATTACTGTTATATCAAGTGTTGTTACTGATGTTTTAGAACGTTTATTGTTTGCCTCCCGTCAGTTGCAAAAATATTTTACCTATTCACCAGGGAAAAAGAACTATAGCAAGTTCATACGTAAATGGGAAGTTCCAGAAGAATTTAGGTGAAAGATTGAAATTTAACATAGTATACCATATAACTTGCACAAGAAATTACACGAAACAAAGATAATCATACAGCAAATGTAAGAAAACAAGTTACCATATCAAAGTGCAATACTTATTACAATACCTGAGTAACCCTGTCAACAATGCAGTCATCAGCATAAGTCCCTTTATGCGTGCAAGGTAGCCTTTCAAACCTAGGATCTTTTGCAATGCTGTAGGAGAAACAGAAAAAAATTGATCTTATATCTACTTGAATTCTAGGTAAAAGTACATGGAAATTGAGGTTTTTAAGAAGCTAAATAGTGGTGTATAAAGCACTCATGAGAAAGATTACCGTAAAGCTACACGATATTTCTGACCCAACTTTTCAAGCTCAGCCATCACGCAGTCAGTAATGCAAGGAGTGCCTACAACACAAACAAGGAAAATAAATAAATAAATAAAAATAAGAAAAGAAATCAAGCTGCTAAAATGAACCAGACAATCCTAAGACTGACTAAAGAATAAAAAAAAAGAAAAAACATTGTCATCCAAAAGCCAACTTACATTTTGCATAAAGGCAATCCATCATGCCCTTCTCCAAATCCAACTAAAACAATTGAAAAAGGAATCAGCCATGAGCAAGAATCAATAGAAAATAACATATTTTCCTGCAGCAAAAAAACATTTTACAAACTTGGGATGAAACTGAGACATCTACGATGAACTTCAACTACAATTTTTTGCAAGTATTTAGATTGTTGACTGACTTGAGGCCCTATTTTCTTCCATATGTCAATCATAGTTGAAATTGAATTGAACAATAAAAGGCTTTTGCAATAGACTTTGCCAATCATTATTTGTTTGCTTTAGAAAGGCCAGTGCGCAAGCAATGAGACTTGTCTATTCAAAAGAAATTAACAGGTGCCAGTCAATTTTGATTAATCATCACCCTTCATAAGAAACAAAAACACTAATACACTGTTTTCAAACTTCAGATAAGGTTCTAAAAAATCCCTACTCTGCAAAAGGATATGCATTATTAAATACAAAAATCACTTTGAGTCCCTATAATCTTTGCTAGGTTTGACCATATCCAATACAAAAACTACATGTCAAATGCTTATACTTCCAGAAAGAGCATTAGGCTAATTTTCTTCTGTTAATAACTACAATCAAATGTCCATGAAAATTGGAATACCATACTTGTTATTTAGGAATGACATAGTTGGTAGCATTAAAGACCAGCTACTAACAAAAACTAATAAGATGGAACAAATATGAAAGTCATCGAGTATCAAAACCTCTTAGCAAGACGAGATATATTTTGCCTTGCAACTATTGGGCTGATACAACACTGGAATAATTTCATTCATATATACTTTCCTGGTTTCCACTAAAACCTGCCATGTCTGAACTAAAGGCCGCTCATTAGAATGTAAACCTAGCTGGTCGACACTAATCTCTAAACAAAAACCAGTTCAAAACTATAAATTCAATTTTATTACATGATGGCTATAAAACAAGTGGTAATATCACCCATATGTCCATCAGGGGCAATGATTCGCAGACAGACACTAACTACCACTTACTGCGACGGAACCGATATAGGGGATTCCATACAATCTGAAGGTAACAACTGAGCCCTTGGCCTTGGTCGACTACGTTGCAAAACAAAGGATCCTCAAATATTGGCCCATGATCGAGACATTTACCATCAAAAACAAAAAACAATCTTTTGAGACATAGAAAACCAAATTACTCACTTACAGTTCAGATAAAATAATCAACATCCAAGGACGCAAACACTATAACGAGGGTCACCTTATTTTGGATGGAGAAGTTGATAAAATTGGTATCCACGATGACCATGTAAGGCGGACCAAGTGCGGTGTTGTATTTAAAGAACAGCGCCGAAGATACGCTCGGGCTATCAAAACAGAAATCGAAAAATAAGCTAGACGGCAACTCAAGGACGAAAACGTGGAACACATGATGAATAAATTCGTACACATTGCGGGGCAGCTTCTCCTTCTCGAGATCCTTCTTCTTAGGGTTCAGAATCTCTTCCTTGTACCTGCAGGAAGTTTGGGTCACAGACTGGAGGAGAGGCCGAGAAGAGTGCGAGGGTTTCGCTTACTTCTTGAGGGTTTTCGAGCTGACGATCTTCTTGGTGACCGCAAATTTGCGCCTTTTCTTCGCCCTCCCCATCGCCGCAGCACCCCACCGTTGGAACAACCGATCAAAACGGGCGTTCCGGGTAATCCGGTTCCCACGGGCACGATGATCCTTAAGAAGGCGGTGAGCCGGTTCATATGAACCGGACCGGGTTGCTTAGAAAAGGCCTCGTTATGGTTTCCAACCGGACTGGAAGCCCAATTGAGGCCCAAATCGGTGGGAAGAAGAGCTTGTATCTCATTCAGCAACGCGAGCTGCAGAGTTTGACGGTGCAGCCCCGCATGAAACTGTGACTCGTTGACGTAATCTATCTTTGTAGCACCAGTCGTACCGAATTCATATGGAAATGTACTTGTTAGGCCTGTGAAACTTGCTCTTCAACATAGATTGCGATGTACGGAAAGTTCCGATTTTGATGTTTTTGATTGACATTTCAGTTTAAACAGCTCTTTTTTGATGGGAATAGTATAATGCTTGAGGCGGAATCTGTTCCAAGACACGGTGGCTACTCAGATAAAATGGTCCCAGTTCGGCGTCCAGAAGCCTTGTGATTGTGACCGTCTCTGAAGAAGCAGCTGCCACAGCCCGAGCAGCTTTCCCCGGTCTTCTCTTCGCGGTGTCATCCCCTCCGAGGCCTTCAAATCTATGACACGCTCGGTCAGTGGTAGGTAGACATGCATAGGCCATCATCGATGCCGCTGTCGGGGGTTGCATCGACTCCCTTGATGCGAATGATGACGATAATGATGCGGCATGGGCTTAACTCCGGCCGACGCTGCTCCGCCTCAGGCGCTGCGCACGGGACAGGCGTGGGTCTACGCCACGCCCCGGCCAACCGCTGCGCCGGCAGCCGAGCGTGGCCGCTCGTGGGCGTGGCAGTGGGACAGGAGACAAATGCATGGCATCTGTCATCATGTTGCCTCTCTTTTCGCTTTACGTGTACAGAGAAATGAAGTAGGGAGCCGAGAAGAGTGAGCAAGGCCCTGCCGCAGAGATCAACGTAAGGCAATGACACCGTAAAAACGTCGAAGGAAAGAGATCATCCAGAAATAACGAGCGACCTTATCAACAATCCAACAATTCCATGAACATACCAACAGGTAATAATAACGCCAAAGATAACGCATGCACGACACTCACACTGGCGCTGGGGTGAGCGCGACGGCGAACTCTCCAAAAGCTTTAAAAGAGGGAGATTGTCATTTAATCCTTTTCTCCATCTGGGCATGGGGCTTTCAGTCCTGTACAATCATGAAAGCCTATATGCCTAATTGACTTTTGAAGTCGAATGGACTGGCTTGCCTGCCTAAAGAGATCGCTTTATGACAGATACAAGTACTCCCAACCCTAGAAAGCAGCGTAGCCTCCCGGGATAGGGAACACTTTAGGAGAAAGGCTAGTTGTCATTTGTATCATTGTTATGTGGTCTTCCGAGAGAATCACCTTTCATCAGTAGAACAAAAGAAAAGAAAACTGAGAAGGGCAGGCGAACGAACAACCGCATCTCTCGCATGTAGTTTTACCAATAAGCCAAACATCATTCAGTTCACCATCGCATTTGAGATACTTTATAATGTGTTGAGGAAAGATGTCAAAGGAGCCCCGATTCGGTCCTCATTCGGTTTTGCAGGCGGAGCTTTTCGAATCGCTTGGTGTGTTTACGAGACTCCGATGTGGAGTTAACTTACTAAAATCGATATCGAATATGATTTTTAATATGAATTTTTCATCGTTGCTCAAGTCACATTTCGAAATGAAACCGAAGGAATTCATGATGGATGTTTTATAGTCGATTCATCTGACCTCCATAATTGTAATTCGATTCATCTTTTATAGTCGATTCAAAAGGAATATTTCGTAGAGTAAAAAATATATCTTAAATAATTGATATTCGATGGATGTTGGCGTGATCGGACATGATCGAATTAAGTGATCGAGGACCTTTTTCTGCAGGCTGAGCTCTAATTAGAGACGAATATCTTCTCTATTATCATTATAAAATATTTATTTCTATGTTCTATAATTGATCAAGACCATTAGATTATGAATAAAATATCTTTATTTTTTTATTTATAGCAGTCATCCTAATTAAGTGTAACAATATATATATATATAAAGAGCACTAAAAATTATTTTACTTTGGTTGTTATCAGCGGTAAAGCTCCATAATGATCCATTTTTCCAAAACACTCAAAATCAAAATTTTCCTACCTCGCATGTAACACGTTACCGACACATTACTTTTGGTTCGAGAAAATATTTCGTGATCACCCATCAATTCCAATCATAATCACACAAATTTGGTAGCCATAGTTCCCTTTAGAGGATTGAGCACCAGAAATAAAAAAGAGGGATTAGATCCTCATTAGCTCACATGGTTGACGGCGAGTTCATTTGTCATCTTGCTTCTCACAGCTCTCTAGAGAATCTTAAGAATAGTTTGATTGGCTTCGACAAGACGAGATACGTACGAAGACGAGCGAGATAGGCCTCCGAATCGTGATGTGACCTGTGCGTGTAGTTCTTTAACAGTGTTTGGTGAAGTGAATTATTGATCCTCATCCATCACGCATATGATTGATGATGGAACGCGTTTTGTATTCTTATGGCTCCCCCATTATCTTAGTATCGAACCATCTTCTCCATTGTAAAATATTGACCACAAAGGTTTTATTCGTCGCCATCACATCATATCCCGTTAATTTGTTATCATCCATACAAATTACGCGTCATCCTCGTTCCAATTGAACCTTCCGGTGCTCGCTGACTCCCAAATTACTATTAAGTATTGCAACACCCTAAATGTCGATAATGATTAGCTCTAAATCGTGTAAAAGGTGAAGATGACATGCGGTGAACGGTAATCCCACATGGCTTCGTTTAAGGGCTCTAAGCCACTCCCCTCTCGCTACCATGTGTGATGGCCGATCTCCATCGCGCTCTTCTTCGTTGCACAGTCTAGCGAAGATCGCCTGCCTCGTTTCTTTTGACCACAATGGCAGTCCCAAGACATGACCCAAAAACACGAAATCAGACACGGGTCACCTGGGACACTGCTGATATCATGGGGTTCCGTGAAACTTGATGCATAAAGCACGAGCCCGTTCGCCCTTCACCGAATCCCAAGGCGAGGCACCAACCCTTCCATCTCACCACCGACCGGTCGCTCTGCACGAATCGGAGGCGGCCAATCAAAATTATATGCGATGTAATTTGGGCAAAATCCCTATATATCACATGTGTAGTAAACCAATCGATCTTCACTTTGATCTGCAATTGCACTAATTCATTTCTCTGCGTGCTCTGGTGCAGTCTCGTTTTAGTTGTCAGTACATATGCGCTCACGTGATGGCATCACGTGCGGCATCAAACTCGTTCGCGTCCGCCGACGCAAACGGCAGCGACGCAGCAGAGCCCGCTCGCTTTCTTCCTCGCTAGTACGCATCAAACCCCGTGTCTTGATCGTGGCGTCATAGTTGACAGAGAACATTTGGCATCACGCATCACCGTTTAGATGACAGATAACTGTTCCCAGACGTTGGATGTTGGGAATCCATTAATGTGAATATATTTTAGATCCGTTAAGAAATAATTAGACACTTGTAATTAAAGTCTCTTTTACGTTTGTCTCCTCCGAGCATCCCGAGTACCTCCTGCGGTCAGTAGCTTCTCCTTCCAGAGAAGTCTGCTTCTTCTTTTCTTCTTTTTTTTCCTTTTTTTCTTTTCGGGCAGAACTCACTTGGTGTCATATCAAAAAGCTTATCAATTTGGATTTCAGGTCCGGATCCGAATAAAACCCGATTCGATTCAATTCTTTTCCTCCGGGTTACTATGATATCGATAGGCGGCATCACATGGCGCGGCGACCGAGTTGGTTGGGTGTGGCGGACGCCGACAGCAGAAGCCATCGATGCACACGTGCTTCCCTTCCCCACCGCCGCTTTTCTTCGTTTGCTCGCTGCTTCCCGGCCTCGGATAGAGACTAGTTAATGCTGGCTGTGCTATACGCTCGAATTTAAAATGCTGTGTACCTTCGCTCTCCCATCGGTGGTGCGCTAAAGCCGAGGAGAACAGTCTCCTGGTGAGACCCGTAGCAGCCCATGAGGAGGAGGAGGAGGGGGGAGGCTGGTGTCATGGCAAGCCTGGATGCATGTCCGATATGATCCTTGTCATGGAGAAGAACAAACGAGAGGCAGAGGCAGGGAAGAAAAAGCAGCAAACAAAAAAAAAAAAGAAAAAAAGTGAGCGCGGCTCAGGAGACTCTCCGTCACTTTCTTTGTAGGAAAGAAAGGATTCTGTAGTCGGTAGTTTACCGAGGCCAGGGTCAGTTGTTGCTCCTCCTCTGTCACCCGAGCTTCTTCCTTTAAGTACACCACTGTTTCCTTTCCTGGGGAAGGCCACAGTCCTTGAGACTCTCCCTCTATCTCTCTCTGTTGCTCTCCTGCTTTTTCTTTGGCTTCTGTTGCGTGATGTCCTCCTCTCTTCTTTCTTCCTCTTTATTCGTTCGATGAGCACCCTTGCAGAGCGTGGAGCGGAGTGTAATGGCTGAAAATTTCGAAAGAAGAACCCCCTCGATCAGAGAAGTTGAACAGGTTTCTTGCTCTTCCTCCTTTCTCCTTCTCTGTCCTCTCTCTCTTTCTAGTATCGGTCTTCATTCCCTGGCAACAATCTGGATGTGGATTATACATTTGAAATGACATGAATGCTTTCTTTTTCGTCGATTATGGAATTATAGTTTGATGTCATTTTCCCCCCGTCCTTCCCTCACACCAAAAAAAGAAGAAAAAAAAAAAAAAAAAAGAGGAGAGAGTTCGTGGAGATTTAATTTGTTGTGGATTTGCAGAACTTTTGAAGAGGGCGTAAGAAGTTTTACCATACGTAATGAAACATCATCTTCTTTGTGTTCCCCTCTGAATGAGATCCAAATGGCCTACCTACCACCGGTCGGTCTTGCCGGAGATAAGAAAAAAGTCCATGTTTTTAGTTTTTAAGCAGTCTTTTTCATATCTTAAATAAATGAAACTTATGTTATCCGTGTACTTGTGTATCCTCTTGTGATGCTCTGTCATTTATCTGTTATTTTGATGTATACACAAATTTCATTGTGTACAAAATAGATTTTGTTCTTTTTCTGAAGCTTTTCAGACAGAACTAATTTCAACAAAATAATTATTTTTTAGTCACCTAGGAATTTGGTTCGAAGCCTGAACACTGCAATCTCCTAATTCTTAGACCCTTCTGATGCAAATGTCTTTACAGTATCTTGCGTTTAGATGTGCAAATTTGTGGAATGAGCTTTTCCCCCTTGTTTTCTTGCAAAAGGCCATTACAGCTTTGAAGAAGGGTGCGCATCTTCTGAAATGCGGAAGGAGAGGGAAGCCCAAATTCTGCCCTTTCAGGCTATCAACGGTATGTGTTTCAGGGCTGAACATTTGTATTTCTTTCCCAACTTTCTTCTTCTTGATGCTCTGTTACGCGACAGAAAGCATTGCTTCGAGTAATGTTTCTGCAACTCATCTGTTTGAGCTATTTGGTTTGCAGGATGAGAAAATCTTAATCTGGTACTCGGGGGAGAAGGAAAAACACTTGAACCTGGATGCTGTTTCCAAAGTCATCTCCGGCCAGCAGACTGTATGTATTATTGAATCAACAGTTTGATCAGTTGTCGTCATTGGTCCGCTAATCATAGTAGCAATTCCTGACTTAATCTAAACCACACAATTATGCAGTTAAATTTTCTGCGTCAGAATCAGGCAGATAAAAAGAATCAGTCCTTTTCACTTGTATATGAAAATGGTCAACGCTCACTTGACTTGGTACTCACCCTCACTTGGTTCATTCAGTAAAGCTGTCTCTTTGCGGATGATGAAATTGCCACCTCTCTTTGAACTCAGCCTCTTATGCTCTTCTACTTTGAATTGCTTTTCTGACTTGCTTGTGTAATGTGTTTTGGCTTAGATATGCAAAGACAAAGAACAAGCTGAATCTTGGCGTCTGGGTTTGACGGCCTTGGTATCAGCATCTCATCAACCAAGAATTTTTGCTAACATAAGAAGTAGCAGATGGGCACACACATGCGCAAACAGCCCTGTTGGCTACGTTGCAACGAATCATAAACTAGGGCTTCTCCAGGGTTCAGCTAAATTAGCAAAGGTTGGAAACTACAGTCCTTATGAATTCCATCTGCTACTGCCTTGAACAAGCAATCTGCTGAGCTAACCTTTTCATTGGATTTCTCGTCAAGGACAACCAATAAAATCTGTATGAGTTACTTTATTTGGTCTCATTTATATTTTAATTGACAAACCACCATGTGTAATTTTTCTCTTGAAGGTGCGCAGTTTATACGGTACTCCTGCTCGATCTCTGCTAGATAAGCATTTATCAGATAGAATGATGAACACGTCTGATGAATTTTACTCTCCAAGACAAAGAACCTTATCCGATATACAATCTTATTTGGACAAAATACTACCTCGCCTGCCCCATGTGGTCTCTTATGGCGAGAAGGAAAAGAAAGACTCCAATTTGAGTAAAGGACAGAGAATGTTTCCAATTTCTAAGCTCAGCTCATCCGAACATGAATCTCCTAAGATATATGTCAATGACGGTTTAAAGGATGCCTTCATGTGGGGAAAAGGAGTAGGAGGTGTTGATTCTTCACTTCCCAAGCTAGTGGATTCAACTAGAGCACTCGATGTGAGGAGCGTGTCCTGTGGGGAGAAGCATGCTGCTTTAGTTACCAAACAGGGTGAAGTCTTCTGTTGGGGCTCAGAAAATGGTGGAAGATTGGGTCATAAGGTCAATATCGATGCACCTTATCCTAAACTTGTCGAGTCTCTTACTTGTATCTCTGTACAAAGAGTTGCTTGTGGGGCACAGTGCACCTTTGCTATTGCAAATTCTGGTGAAGCTTATGTCTGGGGTGACAGCAACCATGGCCTTGATCTTTCAGGTGATGGCCACCAAACCCAGTGGTTTCCCCATAGAATATCTGGTCCTTTAGATGGTATATTTATATCGAGGATCGCATGCGGTGAATGGCACACAGCAATAGTGTCTTCTTCTGGGCAGTTATTCACCTATGGGGATGGAACATTTGGTGTTCTTGGTCATGGGGATGTACAAAGTATCTCTCAACCAAAAGAAGTCGAGTCCCTGAGAGGGCTAAGAGTAAAATCAGTTGCATGTGGACCATGGCATACTGCTGCTGTTGTTGAAATCGTAGCTGGTCATGTCAAAAGCAATTCTCCAGGTGGTAAGCTATTCACTTGGGGCGACAACGATAAAGGGAGGCTTGGTCATGTAGATAAGGACAGGAAGCTTGCACCAACTTGCGTTGCTTCACTCGTGGATTGTGATTTTGTTCAAGTGTCCTGTGGAACTACATTAACTGCTGCACTTACAGTTACTGGTATAGTTTTTACTATGGGAAGTTCAGCAAATGGGCAGTTAGGAAATCCTCGTGCGGAGGATGTTTCAATAGCTAGAGTTGAAGGGTTGCTTAAAAGTGAGTTTGTTAAGGAGATATCTGCAGGTTCTTTTCATGTGGCAGTGTTGACGACAAAGGGAAAAGTGTATACCTGGGGGAGGGGTGGAAATGGACAACTTGGATTAGGTGATAATAAAGACAGAAGCTCCCCAACTCTGGTGGAGTCCTTGGAAGATAGACATGTCGAAAGTGTAGCCTGTGGTTCCAACTTCACAATTGTCACTTGTTTGCATAAATTTATCTCAAGCAAGGACCAGTCAATCTGCACAGGTTGCAGAATGGTTTTTGGCTTTGCTAGGAAGAAGCATAATTGCTACAATTGTGGTTTTATGTTTTGCCATCCCTGTAGCAGCAACAAGGCCATGAATGCAGCTCTGGCACCAAATAAATGCAAGAAGCATCGTGTTTGCAATACGTGCTTCACTCAGGTGCAAAAAATTTCAGATCCTAGAATAAACATGGAAATCTCAACTCCTAGACCATTGCTGCTAACAACCGAGGGATATTCTGATCTAAGGTTAAAGAGGGAACATTCATTCATCACCGAAGAAAAAACATTTTATCATAAATTATCAGCTGTTGAGGAAACTAAACTAGTAGAAGCAGTTGCAGTATCTGTGCGTGAAGAAAAGCAGAATCAGCATTCAGGTTCACCAGTCATAGCAAATCAAAGGTGGGGACACGTGCCATGCCCCCCGCGGTTCATTGAACATGGTAGAGAGAACTCCTTGAAAGTGGTTCCTATTTCAGGGCGAGAGTTTTCTGATCTTTTTCATGTTCATGCACGGAATTCCCCACCAGAGAGGAAATTTAAACTATCCAAAGCTAGCAGCTTGAGAAAAGATCTAGTTAATGTGGATAAGATAGTCAGAGAAGAACTACTACGACTTCAAACTGAGGTACATTTTCCTATTTTAGAAGTTATAACTGCAGATCTTCCGGGAAAGAGAACCATACAATCTATCTTAATGTCACATCATGTTTGGGTTTGATATAATTGAAACTAAGCTTTCTTCTTAGCTGGATAATATTGTCTTTTCATTTATTCATTGGGAATTTTAGTCAGCGGTTCTTTTGTTTCAGTCCTTACATGTTTCTGACATTCTCTTTTCCTTCTCTCAGGAATGACTGGCTACATGTGGAACAATAAAAACAATATTTAAAAGAATTACTAAGGATGATATTTTTACAAGCATAATCGAACTCCCTGAAATGTCTAACCGTGCATTCATGCTTGATGAGAGCTGTAATATCTAAAATCCAGTTTCTAGTGCTATAATAACGGGCAGCATTAGTTTTCGAATATTTCACACCTTTTGTCATTAAACAGAAATAGGTTATAAAGGACATTAATTCTGGCAACACAGAAAATTTATTACGTGAACATATATTTGTGTTCATATTGATGATGCTATTACTTCAGGAAATGGAAATTTAGTTTTTACTCCATTTGTAGCCTATCTTCAGTTCCCTACCAAAATATTTTGAGATTGCTTTTGTACATTTTGCATTTGGTTATTTATGTATTAGCTGCATTTTAAATTTACTTTGTAAAGACTGTGTATCACCTTTCCCTTGAGGAAAGAATGATAGTGCTTACCATGTAATTTTCTTTGTATTAGGCTAAATCCCTGACTCAAAAATGCCAAAGTAAAAGTCAGAAACTCCAACAGTGTAAACGTAAAATTGAGGAAACCTGGTTGCTGGCAAAGGATGAAGCTGAAAAGTGCAAAGCTGCAAATGCTGTAATAAAGATTCTAACCACTCAGGTATTGGTATAACCACAATTTGTTACTAGGTCTTTTTGCTTACCACAAACATGTTTCTTTAGTCTGTCATCTTCGGTAGAAGGTTAGAGTGGTTAACACCGAAATGTGCATTTATGCTTCCTGAAGGTAGACCAATATAACCTAGTGTCTCATGCAATGTTGTACTCATCCTGTATAAACTTTCAGATCCATCTCATACCTGTTTTAGAATTCTGCAGAAACACACCTCTATCTGCAAATACAGTCAGTCCATTGCAGGGGCTACAGCCTGTTTTAAATTCACAAAAAATGGACAGTAAATCATCTTGTATAGCAATGATTGAATGAGACTGAGCTACTGTAAACTGTCTTGAGAAATTGATTTAGTACATCTTTGTATTTATGTGATTGAGCAGCTTGTAAGTAGTGAATCATGATTAGTCCAAAGGAAACTGATCCACTGTGACTTTTACAATGCCCATGTAGTTAGTTCTATTTCTTTTTATCCAAAGAATATCTGAAATGAGTTTACTTTGGATCAGATAAATGCTTTGACAGAGAAGCTTTCAACAAGACGGCAAGTAAGTAATATTGGATCCACTGTTGATGCCAAGAGCACATGTTGCCCCGCCCAAACAAAGTTTATGAGGCCTGAAGGTGAAAAGTTGGTCTTTGGCGACTATCACCAGTGTACAGATGTACATACAAGCATCAAGGAGCAGACTTCCACGAGCTCATACTGTGATGCAACCATAGCTGCAACAGATGCAAAAAACTGTAGAACCAAGGAATCAAAGGCTGAACGGGTGGAGCAAGTTGAAGTTGGTGTATATGTTACCTTCATTACTTTGCCAAGTGGCCAGAAGGGCCTCAATCGCGTAAGGTTTAGGTAAGTCCATTTCCCGAAGTCTTCTTATCATGTATGCTTTTAGTTTCATACACAACACATAATTTATGTAATTTATGTCTAAATCTGTAGTTCCACACGTTGTATCTAAGTTTTCTGCATACCTCGTAAAATATACATGTTATTCTTCACATATTACATGTCATATAAGTTGCAGATTTTGGTGAGCTATAGTTTGTTTGGAGCAAATAATGAGCCATCTTGGTGTCTTGTTTACAGCCGGAAACATTTTAGTGAGAAGGAAGCTGAGATATGGTGGGAGGAGAATCAGAGGAGAGTGTATTCAAAATACAACATCAGGAGTTTTGTGACACCATCTACTGGTAAAATAGACCATTAAATTATATGAAGTCAAGATGTGGCTGGAGGGGAACCAAAGAAAAGCAAATTTGAAGTACAAGATTGTGTAGATAGTTACAGCATCAACAAACAGAATGGATGCAGTTCTTCAGCATCCGCATGTCATCCATGTGGTGCCATAAACATTCTTGATAGTTATGCAGATGGCTTCAAGAACAGAGTGGCAGCTGAAAGAAAGTAAAAGCTTTGAAGGATGAAATGTCAGGATTTCCTATATTGGGAGGTTGAAAATGCTTCGGAAAAAAAAAAAAGAAGAAGATTTGACATGCTTTCCTGTAGGAAACAGCCTTGCTTATCAGAAGATTTGGAGCAGTCAGATAATGCCCTTTTTGTTTATGCATCTATGAATGTCAAAATTAGAGACGACGAGCAGTCTCCTAAATTATAAAAATAGCTTCAAATTAGGTTATGTATCAAAGTCCTTCCTCTTGAACAATGGAGATAATTTTTTGTGGCCACAGGCACATGGAAATTGTAATTGAAATGCAGATTGCTTGAAAATATTGTTGTGATGTATCAGTGGATTAGTCTATTGTGAACTGTTTCATGAAGACGAAGATTGAGCCAGTTTCAGTTGGTTCTCTACGCATCCTTCATCAACTTGGCTTGCTTTGAATCAAGGTTGAACTAACCATACTAAAGAGTGTATTTAAAGGCATCACGAGGATCCAACGTTATGGCAAGAAAGACAACTTGGGAATCAGATTCATGTTGTTTTGCAGTAAGAGTTCTTTTTAGCTCTGTAGATTGCTGTCGGTATCTGACTAAAAGGCATTACCAGATTAGATCTGACCAATAACATGTGAAGGTTTATCAAGAACATGAGCCAAAAACGATCTAGTAATTGCTGCAAATCACTATTCTTTTCTCTCTGTGATTAGTTGTACGATAAAATTGGAATCTTGAGATGTTTGACGATGGAGATTTAGAGAGACTTGTTTTTCAACTTAAAACACGACTGAAGGATTCTAATGTATCCGTGCGGCACCTCCTCAGGATTCCACAGGAAGATGAACGCTAACCAGTATGCCAAATGCCAGTTGTAGGTGGTCAAGTCTTTCCGGTTACTCTTCGGTGTTGTTTCCAAGCATGGAATTGACATGCTACGACTCTCTAATTATCGTGTATCCAACGATGACTGACACAAGAACCTTCACAAAGTCTATCTATTCCCTTGCTTGTTAGCTACTGCATGCAGGTTCTAATGGTATTGAGCTCTTGATCCAACCTGATGATTACAATCATATCTAAGCAGGTTCGACTGGAGCATATTAATCCTTAGGAAAAATACTTGTATTGACTCTCACTATATGCTATGTTTTATATTAGACGTGTGTATATATATCGTAGACCTGACTTTGTTGGCGTAGACTCCACCGAGTCTACGCCATATGTGTGTGAGCAGGTTGACTGAAAGATGTCTTATCTTCAGGAAAGAAAAGTCATGGATCTGACTTTGCAGCTCTTCCATCTCTTGTCTAAATTTTGCCATCGTTGACCTCAACAAGGGAATCATGATATGCACTATGTTCAGATAACACCTCATTTTCACTGTATTTTCATTTTTGATTGAGAAGCCTTAATTTTCTTTCAAACCATCCAACAGAGTCTTATTAGAAAGATAAAACAAGTGCAACAAAGATAGCTCAAGAACAGAACAGAACATGAAGTCTCACATTTATGGCAAAATCTAGAAAAAGGTCGTTTCAAGAACATCAAGAACACGCGCGCACACACAAATTCGACCATACTATAGCTCAAACGTCACCTCCATGTTCACTTCGTAAGACTCATCTGATCCCCCAAAGGGATCCTCCGGCACCGAACTTGATTCATCGTAACCTCCATCTTGAGTCATCGTCCAATCTGATCCATCGTCGCAGCCATCTTGATTCCAGTGATAACCGGAGCTGCTACCACCGACGTCGCCTTCTTCTTCACCAGTTGTGTCGGGTACGTCGCCGTCGTCGTTATGATGTTCAACGCTTTCAGTGCCTTCACCGTTCTGCTGTTCCTCGCTTTTGGTGCCTTCACCGTTCTGCTGTTCTCTGCTTTCAGTACCTTCACCGTTTTGCTGTTGCACGCTATTGTTAGATCCCTGAGTCGCCTGGTTCATCTGTGGCGGCTGCGTCCACAGTCGCCGCGGTGGCTGCAGTAGTCCTGGTGGCAGCAGTGGCCGCAGTGGCTGCAGTAGTCCCGGAGGCAACAGTGACAGCGGTGGAACCAGTTGCTGTGGCGCAAATGGCCGTTGAAAACCCTGTTGCTGCGATGTCGGTAGCCGCGGGCCCTGTTGCTGCGACGTACGTGGCCTCCGCGCTGCCTGTTGCTGTGGCGTAGATGGTCTCGGCGAGGCCTGCTGCCGTGGCGCAGATGGCCTCGGCGAAGCCTGCTGCTGCCGTGGCGTTGGTGTTCGCGCTGGAGCCTGTTGCTGTGCTTGAGGTGTTCGCGCTGGAGGCTGTAGAGTCCCACCCGTCGCACACCCGATATGGGCATCGAATTCGCAGGCCGCGCAGCGGTAGAGCCAGTGGTTCAAGCCCGCGTCCCCGCAGATATCACACGAGAACCCCTTGTCCTCGTAAGGAGGAGAGAAGACGAGGTTGAGAGGGTGAGGGTGCGCGCGATGGTTGATGGTGAGCGGCTTGGCGGCGCACTGACAGTGCAACCGGAAGCCACAGGGATCGCAGTAAAACGTGAAGCCGCTGCCGCGGCGGCCGCACGCGTCGCAGTTGGAAGGGCCCTCTTTGGAAGGGGGCGTGGCGAAGAGGTTGAGGGAGTGCGGATGCGCGGGATGGCGGATGCGCCGCGGCATCTTGGCACAGGAGACGTCCAAGACGTAGTTGCATGCGTTGCAAGAGTAGACACATCCGGAGGCCGGAGAGGCGCAACCAGCGCAGATCGGCGGGGCCAGCGCCTGCTCCAGAGACGTGAGCTCGAGAGGATGGGGATGGCAGAAATGGCTGATCCTTGGATCGTTGCCCGAAGGGTGGGGATGAGTCGAATGGTTGGTCCTTGGAGCATTGCCGGCGTTGCCCAGCCTCCCCATCGTCTCCTCTGCCTTCTGTGGAGACCTTGTTCTGTGGTATCCGTCATATGAGGGAATGGGATGCAGATGAAGTCAACCATGGGAACTGGTTTGACAAACATGTGCAACTTAATCTGATACGTGGGCGCACGCTGATTTCCGTAATTTCCGGAACTGCGGCTGCGGGTTGGGTTGGCAGACTTGGACTTTTTCTTCGTTGAAGGTGGTGCACGTCGATGGTTGCTTTCCCTTTCCTTATACGTTCATTGTTGCGTATGCCCTTAAATAACTAGTAAAATAACCATGGCTTAGCGTATCGAGTAGAAAATGATTGGTATATAATATATCTCGGAGCCTCTTCAGCTTAATTTGAATGAGGAAGAGAGTCCGAACCACCTACATAAGGTCGCAAGATGAGAAAAATGCGATGTCTAAACGGAGGCTACATTGTTCATGCATCAGCCTATCCACAACCAGCTAACTTTGACTTGCCAGAGTCGTTTGCTGCCGGACGCAGCGCCGTACCCCATCAAAAGTCTTGTCTGGAGATTCTGTTTCGATCCATATGAGACAGTTCGACTTCGCAAAGCGTAGTTGACCTTGACTCCGCGGAGTCGTCGTGTACAGCTTACATGAATTGGTTTTCTGATATTCCAACTTGTTTCTGGCGTAAAACCATCAGTTGACTACTTGTGTTTTTTTTGAATTATAAAAAAATTTATTATATCCAACCATGTACACTAATAGACAATAGTTTGATATCATCCAAGATTGGTCATCTTATGAACAAGAGGAAGGTTATCTGTAGGAGTATCTCTAAACTCACCTAGTTGAAAACTAATAGACAATAGTTTGATATCATCCACCACAGTTCTCAAGGATTAAGTAACGGAGAGGTGTCTAGAAATCATATAAATGATGAGCATGGGACAATATGATCTGCTCATGACTCGCAGCTTGTAGTCCAACCGATATAGCAACCCCCTCCGCTTGTATCGACGACGACGTCGTCTTGTTGCCCGCAGAGCTCACAGCCACACCAGTCGTTATCCCCATCTCTCAGGGTTAATCCAATCCTTGCACGACCAGTATAGATCCTTCCCAGCAAACATTATATACATCTGTGTTGCCTCAATTAAGAGTTCCCTCAGAAATCTGAAATTGATTGCTGGTAGTAGCTACCATCTTTCTCCATATAGAGATAGACAGCTTTCGTCCGCCCCAATGACTCCCCCTTCCGCTGATATGTACAGCTTCATCATGAAAGTCTTCGTGTGACTTCTTCACTAATTGCGTGAGCTTGATCGCATCTTCTTCACTAGCTACCAATTACTTTCAATTTTTGATAGAATTCCACCAAATCTCTCGATCATTTGGTTTCGGTTCATAAATGGTCGTCTTTTCCTTCCGTGATAAGGAGATTGGTGTCCAGGATTCAGTGAGAGGGAGGCCACAAGAAAAAGGAATGATAAGAAGAGGAAAGAAGAATCAACGGTGAGGATCATATTACGAAGAACTCATGGGCCCCACACCTCATCTCAGGCCATCAAGAACTTGTGGGCCCCCGTGCGTCATCCGATAACCGCCTCAAATGCACCTCCTACCGGTCGTGCGGAATCCCACCCCCGCATTGCTGCCCCCAGCGGAAATCCACCGAGATGGCCGTCGGAGGAGCTGCCGCCGCGCGTCTCGCCCTCGTTACGCCGCCCTTCTCCGGCCGCTCCACGCTGCTGCAGCCGTCGACGTGTCGTGTCCTCATGCCAAGAGTCCAGAAGCCGAGGCGGCGGCGGACAACCCTCCGTCCCATCTCGTCCTCTTTGGTGGAAGAAGGGCAGCAGCTCCGCTTCAGCGATCCCGAGGCCGCACTCGTCGAAGCCCTACTCGGGATCCAGGGAAGAGGCCGCACCGCATCTTCTGGGCAACTGCAGGCACCGTTCTTTCCTTTGATTCGACACATTCTCTGCCTTTTCTTGGAACATCCTTCTTCAGAATCGTCTGCAGTCTTTTGGGAATTCGTGTTAGGCGAGTATTGAATTGAACTCGTTACAGGACGTCGAGCTCGCGGTGCAAACCCTTGAGAGTCTGGGAGGCGTGCCGGATCCTGTGAGTCCCCTTTTAGGTTTCTTGAGAATCTTTTACCTCTCTGATGTTCTTTGTGGTTTCGTGATACTCTTATGTCATCCAATCGCCGGTTTCATTGTGGCAACAAGATCCCCTGTTAGGTATCTTAAGAATCTTTTACTTCTGTGATTTCTTTTTGAGTTCGTGCTACTTCTATGTCATGCGATCGCTGATTTCGCTGTGGCAACAAGATCCCTGTTAGGTTTCTTGAATTCCTGTTGTCTCTCTGATGTTCTTTTTGGTTTCGTGCTACTTCTAGGTCATGCGATCGTTTATTTCCTTGCGGCAACAAGATCCCCCGTTAGGTTCTTGACAAATTTTCTCTCTCATGTTCGTGTTGGTTTCTTGTTACTTCCATGTCATGCAATCGCTGAATTCCTTGTGGCAACAAGATCCCCTGTTAGGTTTCTTGAAACTCTTTTACCTCTCTCTGTTCCTTGTGGTTTCGTGCTACTTCTATGCCATGCAATCGCTGATTTCCGCGCGGCAACAAGACATATCGGTCTCATGCATGCATCTTTGTTAGGCCTCGAGAAATCAGCAATATTATATTAAGTGCTATCAACCCTTGTGCTATTCTCAACATTGTGTGGATTTAGCCACAGGAACAAGATTTGAATGTGTCAGAATCTATGCATCAAGGAGACTAAAAGAAGAAGAACGTGCAGAGAAACATTAATTGAATACATGTGATAAATAAGCATTCATGATGTTAAAATATAAATCCCCAAGCCCAATGGTCCAGAAAGATTCATTTCTCTCAATATATTAAATTTATTATGGAAGAATTTAACAAGTGTTTGAGACATGTCCAAGACATACATTGTCAGTTTGGACTAAAGCTTAATTTGTTGCTGAGTTCATACAGTTCAATCTTTTGCAGACAAGCTCCAGTTTGATTGAAGGTCGCTGGCAACTAATTTTCACTACAAGACCTGGGACAGCATCTCCAATTCAAGTGAGATGACATTACCATGCACTATTAATCCTCTTTAATATAATTTTTGGCCTGTCCTATTTATGTAGTTGCTTTTGCTAAAGCATGAAATTGAAGCCAAAGAATGAGAAACTTGTTGTTGGCTTGTCCTATTTATCTGTCTGATAGCTCTCCTATGTATGTATGTATGTATGTATGTATGTATGTATGTATGTGTGTATATCCAATTTTAATCAGCTGTTATGAAGCACATTTTAGAGAATTGAAAACCTGACCTTTCAGTTTGTTTTGAGTCACAATAGTACCACTTATAAAACTCATAAAACTTAAACTGACAGAAACTAACTGATGACTGGGACTTGCGAGAAATGTGGACTCATGGTGATTAAATGGAATGTTGCTTTGGTATGTAGAGAATTTTTTTGCCCATGGTAGTTCTTTTTAATGTATTAATATGCACTGATTACGTTGGAAACGAAATGGTTGTCAAGTGTGTATAAGTTCTGGAGCTGCCAGGATAATGTCATAACAGAAGGCAAAAATAATTATGCATTTATATGTGGTTTTGGATGCTGTAAAGGTAGTTAATTGCTTGACTAGTAAATGGAAGCTGGCTTGATCAAAAGTGAGAGATTACATAATTCTGACGTATCAATCTTGATGTAATAAGCTGTCAAATCAATAGGATCTTGTCAACTATTTAGATCATGTTAGCAACTTTCTGCAATTTTAAGATGATTATACCATTTTGTGGCAGTACCTGCCAATCTTTCAAACTGGACTTCTACTGACAAGTTTGAACCCTTAAAAAATTGCTTGTTTGCGAAGAGTTATAACTTTTCAAGTAGAAATCAGTTGCTCAATCTTGCAGTTGTCTAGCATTCATGACACATGATAAAGATTCATTGCTCCTTCTAACACTAGAAATGTTATCTATTCTTTCCTCTAGATGGGAAGACATTCAGGTCTCAATTAGTTACTGATTTAATTAAGACTACATTTAGAAGGAGGATTGATAAAAATGTGCTTATCAGGGAAAAACAAATTCACATCAGCATTTCACTGTTTGTTTTCTAATTGGAAATATATGAACAAAGACCAAAAATCAATCAGTATAGCAATTTCTCTTACTGTTTGAGATTAGATTATTGTAAAAATAACTATTTCTCTTACCAGCATAGTAATCCTTTATTTTAAGCACCAAACGGATGTTGATATTTAAGCTTAGAAAGACATTGTTCTTGCATTTAGAAGGCCATCTACCTCATAGAAATTTAAACTTTTTTTATTCCTGCAAATTTGTTGAGAAACAATGTTGCATTCAGGGTCTTCTGTTACTTACTGAAATTATAATATCCCTTCTAAGGTTCAATATTTTTTACAGAGAACCTTTGTTGGGGTAGATTTTTTCAAGATCTTTCAGGAGGTTTACCTTAGAACAGATGATCCAAGGGTATCTAACATTGTAAAATTCTCAGATGCTGTTGGTGAGCTAAAAGTAGAGGTATGATCATTTTATTTCTTCTATAACAGAAGCACATTCATCCACATACCTTTTTCAGTTTGAAAATCAATTCTGGAAATCTGATTTCCACAAATTATTTAAGTATCTGCATCTGTCAGCGCCATCTAAATTAGCAACTTTTTTATGTTATTTGTATATCTAAATGAAATGCTTTCTCGCCAGTGCAATTTCATTCATGATTTTTTCCATGCTCACACAAGTCACTTGGCAACCTGTCATGAAAGAAATTTCACAGTATATTTGCCCCATTTACATGGAAAGTATATCATTACTGAATGCAATTTTGACATTTTTCAATTGGGTCAAATTGATGTCATTGAGAAATGCTGGTAGTCCAAGAGATGATGTTTCCAGAAATTACACAAACCCTGATAAAATTTTAGAGGTAAGCTGGTGCAACGCTGGATGCTTGAATTATTTGAAGATTAAGTAATGGTTTTTTACTGGAAAGACAATTTATAAGAGAATATGCAGTTCAATGAGCAAAGCTATATAATTTAATCTGTGCAAATTACTCTTGTACATATTGCAAAAAACATCATATTCTATGCTCTCTAAAGTAGTTTCAGATAGTGCAGTATACCAACCTTACCAGTCCGATATTCTACTGATAATTGATATATTGCTGTACATATTGCTGCATATCAAATAATTTTTAAAGTATTCTTCTTACCAGTACACCAAGCTGTGCCATAACATATTTGTTGGTACATACCTGCCCAATAAAGTTCTTTGGCTACCAATACCGATATATAAAAATTTAGAGTTAATGCTTGCAGAAACTCTAATAATAAGAGTGAATTAATGAGGAATATTGCAATGTTGAGGTTTTAACTTGGGTATCTCTTGAATCTTAATTGCACTTGGTGTGAGATCCCAGAAAAGATATTCATCGGTGAATTATTTATTTAAATTTTATATTATTCTGGGGGAGCAAATCCCAACTCTCCCATGACCATTTTATAGATGGATGATATTCATTAACAAGATAATCTTTTGAGTCAAGCGAACATTTAATTTGCATATGAGGGTAAGTTATGTGCATCCTATAACATTGTCAATTTTTGTCCTCGTTTAACTCTACCATAAAGGTACCACTGTATCCAGTTTCTATTGCTAGTCATGATATTGTCATCACATCCATATTAGCTTTTAAAATAATTGGTTTAAGGCATCTAGCCTTATGAAACTTGTTTCCAATAATCTTATTCTCTTTACAATGTGACAACCTCGATTAAGGTTACATACTAGGTGACTCTTTACTTATATTAGAAAACTTGCAAGATTCTAAAATTATGAGGTTGATATTGTACTATTATCTATACAACTCGGAATATTCGTAGTTCTTAGCAATCTACATAAACATTTCTCTGTTATCTACTTCACCGTGATTCTACACAGGAGACCATTGCTTGCCATTGTTCCCTCCAACTGCTTTTAAGCCATGATATTGTCATCACATCAATGTTAGCATTTAAAATAACTGGTTCAAGGCGTCTAGCCTTATGAAATTTGTTTCCAATAATCTTATTCTCTTTATGTTGTGACAAGCTTGATTCAGGTTACATATTAGGCAACTCTTTACTTGTATTAGAAAACTTGCAAGATTCTAAAAATATGAGGTTGATATTGTACTATTATCTATAGTTCTATACAACTCAGAATATTTGTAGTTCTTAGCAATCTACATAAACATTTCTCTGTTATCTACTCCACTGTGATTCTACCACAGGAGACCATCGTTTGCCATTATTCCCTCCATCTGCTTTTTCATCATGTTTGGGAACTTTCTTTTGTAATCTACTAAGTCAACATAATGATCCCACATACTTGCATTGGATTATTATTTTGGGAGAACATCAAAATATCAAATGGTTTCACGTTTCAACTATTGTTGCAACAATCTTGAGCCTGAACCGAGAAGTGATAGCCAGAGGAGTGCCCATTGACGTAGGAATATCTCTTTATGTATTTATTACTTGCTGCTGCCCTTGGCATTGCTTATCTACCTACTAAGCATGGGTCATACCTTCTTCTAATCAACAACAAAAAAGCACTGGATAAGTGATATTCTGGTTTTTTATTTTTGTGCTCATAGTCAACCATAGTCCTATAAATTTATATGACAATTTTTTTTCCATATGCAACCGTTTCTTATTCATAAAGGGCATCTTTTATATCACTAGATTATAACTACTATGTCTAAATCACTTAATGAAACCATCCAGATTGATGATCCACATGCAAATAAACCTTTGCAATATGCAATAATACACAGGCAGTAGCTATCCGCTGTAAACAGTCTGGCATGGATTTATCACTAATGTTGTGCTCAGTTTCTCTTTTCCTTTTTTCTCTTTTTGTTACATAGCTATATAAACAAAAAAGAGAAATATTTTGATCATATCCTTTGGCTTCAGCTATGTGGATCCTGTCACATCTTTTAGCTCTGTAAAGCAGAAGTTTTTTATTATTTATCGTGTTCTTTCATCAACATGAATTGGAATACTTCTGCCACCAATATCGAGTTCCATCATTCTGCTGGCTTTCACGGTGACATTCAACTAGTTAGGTTTTCCTTTTATTTGGCTGACGTTCATCATTCTGCTGAATTTTACTCCTAGGCAGCAGCAACAGTTAAAGATGGAAAAAGAATCCTTTTCCAGTTTGATCGTGCTGCATTCTCGTTTAAATTTTTACCTTTCAAGGTTCCATATCCTGTACCATTTAGGCTTCTCGGTGATGAAGCAAAGGGATGGTTGGATACAACATACTTGTCTTATACTGGGAACATACGTATTTCAAGAGGAAACAAGGTAATTTTTTATATGTATGTGTATATCTTCAGTCTCTCATATGTTCTTTCTTTAGTCTAATCCATCACTTTCTTTTCCTGAATAAATCAAATACACTTGTAAAGTACTCAAATTTTAATCCTCTTTTAACAAATGTGGATATTTTCACTCTCTTGCACGTATTCCTTTTGACAGAAAAGCTTTAGTTGTGCATTTTCTTTCCCTGAAGAAACCAAATATCCTGAAGTCTTCATTTTAATCCCTTTTAACTAATATATACTTTCCACTCTCTCACATGTTCTTCCTTTTGTTAAAAAGTTTAAATTGTTCACTTTCTTTTCCTAGATAAACCGAATGCATTGGTGAAGTACTCAAATTTTAATCCTTTTTTAACTAAATATTCGAGAAAAACCTGTAGCACAGGGAACGGCATTTGTGCTGCAAAAGAAGATTGAACCAAGACAAAGGTTGCTGTCAGCAATATCTGTTAGAACAAGAGTTAAGGAGGTCTGGGATATGAATATTCATTCTGATGCACTTGGTAACTTTCACATAAAACTTTCCATTCCTTAAAAATTAATTGCTTATTTCTTCTTATTAACAGATGATAGATGAACTTATCTCTTCAAATCAGGAGGAGGGTAAAGCAAATTCAGAAATACTGGAAGGCGAATGGCAATTACTGTGGGCTTCACAGGTTTTTAGATAAGGACTTATTTCGCCTTTTATTTGGTCAGTAAGAAGAAAGATGCATGTCAAGTTTGAAACATGAAATGCAGTTAGTAATATATGCTTGCTACTTTAAAGTACATGCATAGCTTAATACTAGATTTCATGCAAAGTATATGCTGGAATTGGTCCTTAGAGTCATGTTGTCATCAATTTTTTATTCTGTTTCTTGTCTAAAACAGAATTGTAACTAAAAATAGTGTGCTTTGCTGACTCACATGTTAAGTTACAAACACTAATGAGGGGGCTTATTGAACTTGTGAGGACAAGAAAAATCCTTAAATTTGATTTTTCAGAACAAGAAAGATCCTCCTTTCATCTGTATTATCAAAGAAACATTCACCTCCCTGGGAGTCTCCTCTGGAAGTTATTATTAATGATTCAAATTCAATTGTTGCTTGGGTGGATTGGGCATTATATACACTAAATTGACTCCAGAAAATAACCAAAAACAACTGTTGTGATCAGACCCATTGACGTACCTTAGATTCCTTCAAGCAGCCTTATGGAGTTATTCTCTTTTTTCATGTCCAGTGTGAATGACCATGCAAGGGGCAGTTTGTGATGGTCTAACTTGAATCAAGTGGCTAACAGATCTGATTGGGATAATATAACTCTACAGGCCCTTTCTTCTTGTTCTGTTATATCGGAAGCTTCCTCACTTACCATCTTAGTCTATGCAGCATATAAGGTTTTTTTGAATTTTGACTAAAGTGATAAGAGTATTAACCCGACCAATTTGCCTTTTTAGACTACTCTCCACTACATTAAGTGCACTTGCAAAGCATTTGCTTATTTGTAGTTACAAACCAGCCGGTTTGGTGTAGATCGGCCTGTATTTACTGGTCCAACATTCTACCAGTACATAGACCAGCCCAAACTACCCAATTCAATAAGATTCGGATGGTATTTATAGTCCCATCGCCATTTGATACATAAACTAGTCCAAGCCAGTCGCAAGGAAGTCTTCACCCATCATTGTTTGCATGGATGTCGCTCGCTGCTCGTCATCCGTAGTTGCTTGTGCACTCGTAGTCCGCTTTGGTATGTCTCCTTGTCCTCCTATTTTTCCTTGTTTTTCCTCCCCTTCTCTCTCTGTCCCAACTATATTGCAATATGTTCCGGCATACTGTGTATTGGTGTGTTGGAACTAACTGGACTTACATAGGTCTAGCCATGGATTGACATGGGTCTGGAACCGAAACCATAATCCTTGATAGTTATAATCATAGTTTCGGACTGGTAGGTATTGAGCAGAATGTGTCCGTCTGCTCTAATGTGAACCTCGCTATACTGGGCTGTCCAACAGAAAACCAGGGTGTACCACTCGGTCTAATGGGCCCTAAACTGGGTGGTAAGTTCAACCAGGGTTAATTTGAAAGAGACCCATTGTGCCTCCTTTGAGCTTTAAAAGATGGCTCTTTTACTCCCCTTTACCCATAACAGTAAGCTCTCCCTTCTCTCCTTCCCTTCCCTCATTTAATCTCCCCAAATTCTTCCAAATCTCTTGCAAATTGATGAATTTGTTGAAGGAGAAGATCAAATTCTCAAGAAGGAACTTGACTTAATTCTGGGCTTAATTAGTTAATCTTGAGTTTAATTAGACTGAGATTAGAGAGATATCTGTGAATTGTATTTGATCATGGCATAATTAGAGCTTGAATCATGCGGATCTAGGCTAGATACTCAAGGATCTATGTTGCTTTATAGACTTGAATGGTTGAACCATTTAAATTATACAAATCTTGACAATATTAGGTCAGAGATACTGAAGTATGATTTCTTAAGGGTTTCAGATGACCAAAACCCTCGAGAAAAAACAACTGACCTGTGTTGATGTAACATGTGTCAGTATGACAAACATGTGTAAGCCCTGTACTAGTCCAGTCAGGAACCAACATGGGTTTGGTATCCAAAACATCAAACTATGGTTATATTTTACGCAATGAGGATTCATTTAATTAAATATTGATAAATGATTTTAAAGGATTATGTTTAGGTGGCATCTTACAGATTTTTGGCTGGCAAATATATGATGTCAGCATAAAATGACCTGGAGTTTATTAACACTTCTTTTAGAAAAAAGGTGTTGCATTAGCACTTCCTCTTAAAATCATCATTCCTTTTCTGCATCTAAAACCGAAGGTTAACTCATTATTGAATTATGTTTTACACATCAAGGCCACTAATTGAGTAGTGTGCTAAACAATCTGTCTAAATTACTTGGCACATTATGACTCATTGTTTAAATTATGGGTCTTCTAATTGAGACTTCTAGAAGCAGAATCGTTGGTCTACTTCCACATATCCAAATTCTGCATAGTCTGAACCACGAGGAGAATAGCATATGCAAAATTGTCTATCGTAGATGCATTAACTTTTAAAGCATCCTGCTTTTATTTTGGTTCACATTTTTCAGTGCATGACTTCCCAAACCCTTTCGTTATACTTATAATTGATTTCTGATATTGTTCCTCCTCATCATACAGTCAGAAAATGAGAGTTGGTCATCTGTTGTTGCCAGTGGTCTTAAAGGTTTGCAGGTCTGCACTAACATAATTTTCGAAAGTGTATCCTAAATACCAAAAATATCTTTTTTTCTTATAAATAATGGAAAAAAAATTTCTGTAGTTCTCTATTTTTATTAATTTATATGGTGCCTTTTCTAGATTATAAAGAAAGATGGAATGGTGGAGAATCAGATTAACCTGCTTCCTGGTTTAAGGATTTGTGCAAATGGCAATCTTAGGTGAGTTAAATGAAACTGATGTTTCCACATCTTGTCTTTCTCTGCGACAAACTGTTGGCAGCAATATGCTGAATTGCATTGCCAAACTTACATCCTCCATGACCACTTATAAGGTTTAAGTAACAACAACATGGGACTTTAATTTGATCATTTAGAAGTCAAGTGAGAACAATGAAAATATATGAATTTTATATGTTTTTTATATTTTACATCCCAGTATGTCTTTTCCTTTTTTTATAAGTTGAGAAAATGGAAAGACGGATGACTTCCAAAGTTCGAATCAAGGGTCACAGACAATCAAAGCAATCAAAATAAAATTCATGATAAGAACACCAAAGAATTCAAAGGAAAAGGAGGAATTAAAATGGAGTGGAGCAAATGAAAACTGCATTCTTTTAGACTCTATTAAGTTCCTTTTTTAGTTTCTAGTTGACGGTCCTTGTGGTTTGCTACTTTATGGCCTAAATAGTCAGAATTTTATTAATAAAAATAGCCTCTATACTTGTAGAGACGTATGACTAGTCATTTCCAGATTCCCTAGTGGTAAGAACCTCTTTTCCTAGTTGACTCTCTTCTTGGGTTTCTTTCAACATGATATGTCAATGGTGAAGTTTGATTATCTTTTTCTTTATTTACAGAATGTGTATTTATCCATAGCCATAATTAAAACATTCATCTTCCATTTCGTGTGTTTTTTTTTTTTTTAAACCACTAAGCAATGGCCTGTATACTATGGTTGTGCTTATGGATGCTACCTTTCACAGCGAAACATCTGAGAGCAACTTGTACATGGTGCAAATGAATGATGGCGTTGTTAGCTTTGGCGCATTGAAACTTCCCTTAAAAACGGAAATCAACTTTCACCTGGAGCTGCTGTAAGTAGAATACAAATTCCATGTACTTGGGTCATTTGTCTGTCGTTCATTTATTACATGCTGTAAACCCAGAATCAAGTGGGTGCACACCTGCATATTATAAACATTAGATACATTTTCCAGGTATATTGACAACAAGATCAGAATCACTCGCAGTAACAAGGATGTGACACTCGTCCACTTGCGCCTCACCAGACCATGTTGATGAGATACCGAGCGGGGAGAGTATATCTGATTCATTGAAACTGCATTTGTTGCTGTAGCTGCTTTTCAACAAAACTCGTATGAGCCAACCAGTATATAACCGTTTCATGACGCAGTTGGCACATTCTCTTGTTTTTGAAGTTGGGCAAAGCTGCTCCCAACGTCCTGGCACGTTCTGCAGACGGCCAGGGCAATTGTGCACGTCTTGAGCCTGATTCAACTTGCATATCATTTCAGGTGAAGTTTGTACATATTTCTCACCTCGTTCTGTCGATTGTGGGGTGTTGAAAGCAGGGATCAGGAAAGAAGACAATTAATTCCAGGAGATGCAAAGGAGAGTTGGTTTCATCTAAGCATCAGGTGCACACAGCATTGTATCACTCACTCCAAGATATATACACAACCTTTAAAAAAAAAAGGTTGTGTATATATTATACAAAGATATATAATTTTGAAAAAAGAAAAAAATTCAGTACACCAATCATGGGGAATTTCTTGTGGCAGTGCCAGATATATACACAACCTTTAAAAAAAAAAAAAAAAGAAGGAAACCAGTACAACTAGCACATTTCATGACCAGCTATATGCCTACTGAAAACACATTTATAAGTTCCTGTATTATAACCGGAAGGTTCATCATTTAATCCAACATAAAAAACATGCATGTATCAACAACATGCAATTTGATTTCTTTTGAGGGGTTATTAACCTAAGCACATATTGTAAAAAAAATTCTTCCGCTAGTGTCAAATGGACTTAAGTTCCAAAAGCACAATTTGTTTTAAGTTCCAAAAAAGCAAATTACAACTGGAGGAACTAATACAGCATCCATGGTTCACCTCTAATTATCAGGAGAAAAAAAGTTGTGAATGGAAGCCAGTACATGCCATCATGTCCTCCAAGTGTTAAGATCCTAATTCGTTTAATGGAAAAAAATAACCATATTTAGTTCATTATATTCACAAAAACTCTAGAAGAGAGCCGATATGAATGACATTTGTAGAATAACATACTACAACAAAAAGGATTAAGATTAGAGAGCATTATAATTGATGTTCATTCATGATAAATAGACTGATTTCCTGTCAATTTAAGAAAAGCACAAGACAACCAGCACCGTCAATGTACCAGTAACTGCATGACTCAAGCAGATATAATGAACTTGTGATATCTGCCAGTTGATGCAGGGCATGTCACCTCCAAATTTACAGTTCGATCGTTTTCAGTAAACCCCTCTTCGAAAGGGAGCTGATACAAAATGTTGTCAATGCAGAAGTTCAAATTTCAAATTTACAGTACAAACAAAGTTTGTAAAACTCAACAATTTTTATGGTTTCAGAAAATTTTACATATCCACAGAACAGTCAAAAAGGAAAAAGAAACAATAGAAGCCTCGTGTTTGATCTGGTTGAATTCACTAATTAAAGTACTATCATCGTTATTGTTTTTTAAAAAAAGCATATTTTCCAGAATGTCCACACAACAATAGAAGAATGAAGAAAAGCAAAGAGAACGATAGGAGGACCAAGCATACAAGAAAACATCTGTTTTTTAAAGCCAGATTTCTCAAGAAAAATGCTATTTAATTTTCCTAAACTTCATACTTTACCTAAATACTCAACCAAACATCATTTCCCTCCTGGTCAGTTTTTGCTCAAAAATTGCACAAAAGGGCCACAATTAGATAATGAGAAAAAAAAAATCTAATTACTTTTGCGTTGATCATCAGCAACCAATCAAAAATCTTGCACTTCAAAATTTAAATTATATGGTTAGTCATCCTTTGTTGACTGACATTAAAACAGTCTTAACTGTAGCATGCCAATCCAAGTCCTGTGCCAATAATAGGCACTATTTTCTCTGTAATGCACGCAAGCTAGTTCCAATTCACAATCAGTATCAACTAATGCAGGATGGCAGTATAAGGAACATTCAAGGTCAGTATAAATTGTGTTTAAAGTATTTGCAAAAGGGAGCACAATGCTCCATTAAATGAATAAAAATTGGCTTCAATTGGTTAAATGTGTACTTAAAACATCTATTTCACCATCGGAACACTTATAACCATTAATCTGTCATCCTAAAGAATCTAAACATGCACAAAAAGATGGTAAGTTGAGAAAACAACAAATTGACTAAGATGCAGCTTAAAACAATGAAAAATCTAGAAATGTGTATATAATAGAGGAAAAATGTTACATCAAAGCAAGCCTGATACAGCATAATCCATAGTCAAACAGAGATCAATTAAGACAAACTGCACATCAATATGGACAGCGTTACAGCTTGCACAGCTTAAAACCATGCAGTCTAGCATATATACAAATTTGATGTAACTAATGTTATAAAAAAAAAAACCCTTCGGATATGAAACAGGCGGCCAAGATACTACTTGTTATCCAGCTGATAGGCGACCATTTGGCAGTCAAAATAATCCAAGGAACTATCTTTAAATTATAAAACATAAGAGAAATGTGCATACTAAATATCACATACAATACATACATCAAACAAGTGCTTATAAAAAACGAAAGAGATGGAGAACTCTAAACTTAAAGATGATATTCAGCCCAGTTTTCCTCATAAACCTAAGATTCAGATGACAACATCTCCAAACCCCATGTTACTTTGCTAAGAACAAGAATGTTCTACATACATAAATCAGGAAAGCCTCATGAGTTGGATAACCAAAAATATCATGGCTCACAATAGGATAAAGAAAACATGACAAGGTTTGAAATTTAGTAAACCAGGGGCTTTTGTCAACAAGGTTTGCTGCATCAATCGATCCCTATACAATCAATTTGCTCCATATAAAGATCAGGTAATCCATATTTACTTTGACCAATTTTTAAGTCTATGGACCAGAATTGCCCAGAAATAAGGTGTACTCTGTGCCGTGCAGGAATTGATTGTTTCAAGCCAATATGTGATATCCAAAGAAAGGACAAAGATGGAGAATGAAAAAAGGAGAAATTGAATGATAAGGAAGAAGAAAAGGAAAAGGAAAAAAAATTGAAATATATGCAGCCATCCATTAGCTACAAGTGGGAAAGGAGGAAGAAGAATAAAATAAAAAAAACCGAAAAAGCCCACTAGTGATACAATCACTATCTCATTGGCTGTCCAACATTGCCACTTCTATGAAATTCACTGATATAGCAATTACTGCATCAACCAGAGTGGGCCCATTGTCTACTGGAAGAGAAAATAAACACAGAGTGAGAGAGAGAGAGGGGACCTGAGAAAAGGAAGAAATGATCTTATGACTCCTACAGATCGTGGACCCCATGACCGAATTGTAATTCCATGACTAGTAAGTGCGATAGAACTATAAAAGCAAATTTGTGAACTATAATATTAATAAACCATAATTTGTAATATCTTAAAATAAACTATCACATCTGATAAACTGTAATTAGTACTATTGTAGCAAGTTAACAATAATATTATAAATTATTGCCATTGCGAACAATATGAAATACAACTTCAAAATATAATGAGGTCAAATTTGAAGAAATAAAGAAAATTAGAGCACATTCAAAATACATAAAATTTACTTTAAAAAGTAAATACTTGATATGGATTATTATTATTCATTCTGACCAACTTTTCAAAGCTTCTCTTAAACTTTCAATTACATTCTAAAAGATACTTTGCCCAATTGCATTAGATTTTTCTAAACAAGTCCTCAAATATCAACTTTAACTTTACAACTACTTTTTTGCCAATATTGACTCAGCAAACCTTACCATGCTTTCAATGACATATATGTGATGTAAAACCCTAGCCTTTTGGCCGATTTGTTGGCTACAATTAGTAAAAGGCAAAAAAGTTCTGAATCAATACATCTCAACAGTCATTAGCTATTATGGTCAACTTATTCCAATTTCATAGCATTGAAAAAGGAAAGAGAAGAAGAGGTATAGGAGACGAAGGAGAAGAAGAGATAAGTTGTGATGGAGGAAAGATACATAGTATTTTTAAGAAAATATAGACTTACAGTAGTAAATAAAGGAGGAGATACTGGTATCATCACATTTGTCATCTATCACCAATGCTGGAATATTCACCTTCGATGTCATTAAGATTAGAAAAGGATTTAAGAATAAAGGGAAGGACATAGAGTAGTTCATAATCTTTTAAGGAAATAGGGATGCTATAACAAAGAATGAATATGTCTCAAAGCATTCAAAATTAGACACAAATATTTTTTGTCATTTATATGTTCATCATCTTGCACCAAAAGGGCCACACTGGAGCATATCCACTTATTTCGTATACTAATATTTTGTATGATATGATTATCATTTGTTTTTTTAATAAACATTAAATAGTTACTTAAAATGACTTATTCTCTATTTTTTTCATCCTTATTCATATACAACGTGAAAGAAAGTTATTTTACGAAATATGAATATAAAAAGATTATAGCACCAAAAATATATTTCAATATTAATGTAATGTTTTAGTGGTTTAATATTTTAGACTAATTTTAAAAATTTTGTTTTTCTATTATGATGCCATCAATCTGATCTAGAATATTCTACCAATCCCGATTGTATAATCCCTAGCTGATCCTATTCCAGTACCAACCATGCCATCAATATACAAAACAAAAATGAAAGGTGAAAAAAAGGAGCATATCCAATTATTTCGTATACTAATATTTTGTATGATATGATTATCATTTTTTTTAATAAACATAAAATAGTTACTTACAATGACTTATTCTCTATTGTTTTTCATCCTTATTCATATACAACTCTATTGTTTTTCATCCTTATTCATATACTAGTTGATAGAAAGTTATTTTATAAAATATGAAGGTAAAAAAATAATAATATAGCACAAAATTTATTTTCAATATTAATATTATGTTTTAGTGGTTTATTATTTTATATTAATTTTTAAATTTTGTTTTTCTATTATGATGTTGTCAATCTGATCTAGCATATTCTACCAATTGCATTGTATAATCCCTAGCTGATCCTCTTCCAATACCAACCTTATCATAATATACAAAACAAAAAATGAAAGGTGAAAAAGGAGCATATCCAATTATTTCCTATACTAATATTTTGTATGATATGATTATCATTTTTTTAATAAACATAATATACTTCCTTACACTGACTTATTCTCTATTGTTTTTCATCCTTATTCATATACAACTTGAGAGAAAGTTATTTTATGAATTTTTTCAACTTTAATATTATCTTTTAGTGGTTCATTATTTTATATTAATTTTTAAAATTTGTTTTTAAAAATTTTAAACAACTTTGTCATCAATCCATTGTTGATCCTATTCCAGTACCAACCTTGTCATCAATATACAAAACGAAAATGAAAGGTGAAAAAAAAGAAACAAGAAGAACACCTAATTTCACCATAGAAGCATACTTTAAGTTTCAGCACTTTGTTAACATACTCCAAGTATTAGCCTTAAGAAAAGATCTTCGTAGTATATACTTCTTTCAATGACACATACAAGCACTTCCAAAGGTACACTTAGAAATACAAGCAAGTAGATTATCTCATGGGCTTCGCAAGTAAAGAACCAGAAAGAAGTAAAACATAACATTTGATCTGCTACATGTATATTTCAAGAATCTCACCTAATAGCCATTCAAGACAAACATCACATCCACAAGCAAGATCAACACGGAATAAGATGATGAGCTTACAGATTCCAGAGATCTTGTAAGGTTGCGACCTCATCTGTCGCTCTGAGTATATCATCGATGTATATGTTGTTAGCTAGACAAGACGGTATTAGATTATGTGACCCTTTATAATTGGATAAGATATATAATAGAATTAATTGGATTCTGATAATAATATTGATCAATAAAAAAGAAGTTCATGTTATAGTAGGATTTCTTATGAGATACACTTGATGAAATGAATTCCTCTAATAACTTATCCTAGATCCTCTGTTCTTGCCTATAAATAGATAGGACCTCTAGGGACTAAAAGGAGCATTTAAGAGAAATATCTCAAAGAGGCATCTCACAGAGAAATATCTAAGAGAAGTATCTCAAAAAAAGCCATCTATACAATTGAGAGATTACAGTTTCTCTCTCAACCTTCCTAAGCCATCAATCTAAATGGTCCTGTGAAAAGATAGGAAGAGAAGATGAGTTTAGTTCCTCTTACAGATTGACAACTACATTGGATCAAAAGAATATACTTAAATCATACAAAGATCTTTTTTTTCTTTTTAGATGATATCAAAAGATACGTATTGTAAAACTCGATCTATTGTTATTTGATTTCAATCATAACATAAATTTTTTTTTACATTACAGATAATATAATTATAGATTTTATACTAATAGACGGGATATGACCATCCACGCCGCATGAGCGCCGACGGCTAGCCGATGGACCAGCCGCTCCCGGTTTGCCTTGGACTGGTCCGCATTTCCCTTCACCGACCTAAAAGAAAGAATCCCACCATTCAAACCCGTTCAAGAACAAAACGAAGAAGAAAAGTAAGGTGAAGAAAGCGCTAGTACACGTGCATTTCTCAGAGCAATAAGAAGTCAGCTCTAAATCAAAGAACCCTAGAAAGAGGTAAAAAAAGATCTTGGAGGGTAAAAATGGAGTTGAATGCCAAAAAGCAAAAAAGATTGATTCAGGAGTAAGAAAAGATCGGAACAGTGAAGAAAACGTGATCGATTGAGGCCAAGAAAAGAAAAATGACGACTGGGGAACGAGATCTTACAGGGCAGAAAGAGGCTTGAATGCCAAAAGACAAGAAAACCACTGACTCGGGGGCAAGAAATGATCGAAACAGCGAAGCAAACGGGATTCCGTTTGAGGTCGAGAAGGCAAACAACGACGACTGCGGAACGAGATCTTACGAGGCAGAAAGGGAGTTAAACACTTAAAAAGCATTGATTCGATAGCGAGAAAAGATGGAAACAGGGAAGAATCAAGAAACGAAAATTGACGACCGGGGAACGAGATCTTGCGGGGCAGAAAGATGGTTGAATGCCGCCGGAAGACTAGAAAAACACCACACCCGTCCGGGAGCAAGAAAAGAAAATATCGAAACAGGGAAGCAGCGGGACCGATTGAGGTCAAGAAAGCAAACGACGATTGTGGAACGAGGTCTTACGAGGCAGAAAGAAGGTTGAATGCCAACAAAAAGATTGATTCGGGAGCAAGATCGGAACAGGGAAGAAAACGGGATCGATTGAGGTCAAGAAGAAGGAAATTGACAGTGTCGTTGGTTCAGAAGGAAAGTCGAGTGAGGAAGCGTGAGCAGGAGCTGTTGGGTAACCGACTTCTGTACCTCGTGCAACTGAGACAAAAGAAGCATTTGTTGACTAGGCTAAAGTTCTACTTGTTCGATTCCTTGTTGACTTGGCTGGCACTAAGCCGGTTCGATTCCTGGAAGCAAAGTTTAGCTGGAGGAATAATCTGAATAAAATACTGGCTTCGAAGCCGGAGTTGGCACGACTAATAAGCAAGTCCCGTTTTCTGCTACTACTACATAACAACTATGACAAGTTTTGTTATAACGAAATCCTTTGTTCGTGGCATCAGCAAGTAAGAAGTCAGTGCAAGCTATTACAGTTCCAGCTTTCAGTGTATTTACAAACAATCTATATCGGGTAGCAAGATAATAAATTCGGCACGGGAAGTTCCGTTCAAGAGGATAGAGTAAAAGGCCAAGGCTTTTCCGAGTAGTAGAGTTCGGGTGCTTTTAAGTCTAGAATCTTCTGTTTTATTGGAATATAGAGATAGAGAGAGATTACTGTCCTGGCTGCCAAGGTGCAACAAGTCTAGTTGGTCGAGGTAAAAGAGTGAGATCTAATGTTCCGGAATCAGAATTTCCATCAGAAGAATTAGAAGCACTACGAAGTTAGCAGTCAGCTGCCCGCTTATTAACGTGAAAAACTGGACTAGCTCTGGACGAGACGGGAGAGTTGTTTACTGCTCGAGAAGAAATTAATGATTAGTTGATTGCTGAATTCATATGTTATATGAGGAGACGGGCGCTTCTTTCGGGTTCAGGTAAGAACATCTTCCTTCTGTAGCCAAAAGGCAAAGAAAATTTTTTTTCAAGAGCAAAAAATAAAAAATTGAAACAACGAAGAGGTAGAGATGGAGAAAGAGAACTGAGAAACCGAGAACTTCCGGAGGACGAGAGAAGCGAAGGTTGACGAAGAGAGGGTTGTGCCGGGAGCTGAATTCTCTCGACTCGAAGCCACGACGGAAGACAGAGGGAGCAGCAGAACGATGAAATGGAACAAGACAAAGCAGAAATCTTGTTTAGGGTTAAATAGGGAAGAAAAAACCGGCAATGATAGTTATAATAAGTGGTCTTTGCACAAACATATTATTATTATAAACTCTTGTAATTATTAATATATCAAAATAATGACAAATGTCCATCCTAGACAATTCGAAAATGACGTGTATTTACGCAGACCTCTTCCATATTAACATCCTTCACACGATAGCTAGCTCGAGTTAAAATATATTTGATTATCTAAAATACCTTTAGTATTTTCTTGATCATAAATTTTTTTCAAAAGATACGAATATCATTTATAATTGGAATTAATTGTCTAACAATAATTCAATCCACGATGATATGCATGCAAAATTTTAGATTTTGTCACAGATGCATTTAGCAAGAAATATAAAATTCACTCGTTTTGTAGAAATTACTCAAAACCTAATGATTCTATAAATTTCAGCAGCTAGCCATTAGCATGACGCTTTTAGAACGAAAACACGGTGGTCTCTCGGCACTTAGCTCAATATTGAGATGAGATTCATGAAATCCAACTTGAAAAGTTGGATGCCATGGACGATTATTATTATTTTTATTGTAAACACATCAATCTTGTGGCATATGGTTATATCATAAAATTACCAATGCATAGGCCCAGAAAGGAATACCAAGTTGTAAAAGGCATTGAAAAAAAATATATATATCCAAAGCCCAAGTATTATTGGAAAAAAAAGGATTGTGTGGATATGAAACAAAAGGATATAAAGGTGCAGCATCAAAATATAAGTCCCAGACTCCTTTGTAAAAGGTTAGAACAAACTCCTTTGCAAAAGGATAAAACAAACGAGCAAATTGGATCACCAATGAGAGGGATATTTAAACAACACATGCTTCCATACACTCCACTTGCAGATGATTGATTCACGATACAAACGTGCCTCAGACTGAAGAATTTGCAAGTATAGAACGCTCAATTTCCATCGACCCATCGAAATCGGATCTACACATTCTCGACTACTCGTTACTGCAGAATAGCATCCGATTGGTTAGTCAATGCATCTGATACCATAAAGCCACGAGGTTATAATCATGATTCAAGCACCTACTGTACTGAATGTAAAATCAGCCACAGGTAACAAGAATATATTATTAGTTTTTTCACACTTGTCAACTCGACATTAAGTATATATAAATTGATCAGGTGTTCTTGGCCGGCAACATGATAAAAAACATGGCTACATAAATTGCATAACTCGCAGCACAATTTTAGCATTTATTGGAATGGTTAGAGTCTAGCTGCTATGGCTCGAAGGGGGAAATCACATAAAAACCTACATTCTCAAAGACAATTCTTTATAAATGGAAAAATCATAGAGGGACAAATATTCCATAAAATATTTGAAAATGAAAACAAACGGTCTACTCGACAGGGCCAGGAGACTTCCAAACCAAAGTTGTTGATAGACAATTGTAGCGATGCATCTGACTAAAATCTCCTAAAACAACGTAAACAGATCGATCAAATTAAATATGTTTAAATGCATAAAAGATATCACAGTCCTAAGACTCTAGTGGCATTAAAAAGTTATTTATTCATAAGCACAGCAACACTAATAACTAGAAGGAACCCACTTTCCATGACAACCCAACATTTTTGGCAAATGAGAAATCTAGATTACAACAAAGTCTGAGTCTGTAACCATTTGTCATTAAAGCAAAAAAACATACGAACAGACTATTTATATTGGTTCAACATCTTCCTTTTTTCATCTCCTCATCAAGGTCTTTGTATCAAGAACCTTCCGTAAATCCATGAAATTGTTACAGCCATACAACAAGATTTTTCCAGTCTGCAACCTGAGCTTGATGTTACAATAAGCCATATTAGGAAAAAAAATGAAAAGGGAAAAAAACCAAAGTTTCAAAAATTTCAAGAGGGTTTAGCAAAATTCAAATAAGTGAAAAGATGACTTATAGACCTATCATACTAAATCATGTATGCCTGAGTTAAAATTTACTAAATTATTTAATAGAGATTTTCCCCGGATCATAATCTCCTTACTATCAGAATATCCTTATTATACAAGAACAATCGATCCTTTTGCACTTAAACACCTATAAAGCATCAGCCATGCAGAAAAGAATGGAATTTGCTCTTTGGAATGTATGAAGAACAATAAATTTAACTCCCTTCTTTGGTTCCAAGTAATCATAATTCTTTACTCGGACAATCTTCTCATTACAAGTATCTATTCTTTGAAGTTTATAATAAGGAAGCACAACTCAAGATTCAACACCTAACCAACTTAGCGGGAGTACATCCTTCCATCAACACATGAATTACATATTTTTCTATGTTTCCTGCTTCCTGTATCCCTTCACTTGTCCTTGAAAACAACTGTTTGGCACTGCATCCAAGTACAGGAAGCTCCATCAACTCAATTTCCATCATGAAATAATCTTGATTTTTCCATATCACTTCGACATGGTTGTCCCTGCATAATGCTTGCTTTAAAAGGGTCCTATGAGATGGGCCATGATTCCACTAACTCGTAAGATTTAATTTTAAAGTGAACTTTCCCCTATCAGTAGACAGGACAGATCTCCCATAAGGGGTTGAGTTCATTCTCATTATCGAACTGCTCCAAAACATGGTTTTCTTACGGTTTGATTCGGCACTAGCAGAGCCTACTGCAAGCGATGTCAACAAAACTAGGGGTAAAACTGAAATCAAGACACAATGCACAGACATATACAGAGATCCCCAGTGCTCCCCATATAGAATTTATGTGCAAATCATCATCAAGAGGAGAGCCGCGACATCGAAACGATGAAAGTCAAGCAACCGATGAGTACCTGAAGTGAGAAGAGACGATCTACTTGGAGGAGGAAGAAGAGGGGACGTTCTCTTTCTTGGGGGGCTTGACTCGGGGCACCGTGAGGCAATAGGCGATGACACCTGACGGGAACACGACGAAGGTCGACCAAGCCGCCAGCCGCGACAGCAGATTCTGCCCTCTCATTTCTCTCTCTCTCTCTCTCGCTCTCTCACGGGTAGGTTCGAATCAATGCCCCGTGGTCAACATTTGGGTCGGTGCTCAGCGATCGATTACACGACGCAGATCAATCCCTTTTTTTTTCTTGAATACAAAATTAATAACCAATCCAATTTATCTTTTTTTTTCCTTGAATACAAAATGAATAACCAATCCAATTTATCCCTTTTTTTCCTTGAATACAAAATTAATAACCAATCCAATTTATCTTTTTTTTTCCTTGAATACAAAATGAATAACCAATACAAAATGATGCACAAAATATTTTAATTTTTATTGTTTTTGTTCATTGCTCTAAATGATTTTGAAGATTAATGAAACAATATATCGATGAAATCTGGCAAAGAGTCGATGCTTCTTTCTCGATGTTTTCTAATAGCATATGCTTATTTCATGTGTTTTGTCCCATAAGATAGATCTCGTGCCATGCATGTAAAACAATTCACTTGTGAGCAACCAAACGTCCGGTATCACGTATTTGCGGTGCTTATTGGGTTTCTTTTATGGTTTGTACCTCGATCTATAAATTACTGATGGTCTGCCTTCAGCCAACACATTAATTTTCCTTGAGATAATTGCCACTCTCTTCTATCCAAAGGCAGTATACGAATAACTTTGTGATAAATTTCGTAAGTCACTATTTATCACGTCAATATTTAGTAATGCCTATGGAAAGATAAAGCCCGATAAATCTAGCACTCTCTTGTCATTCTCTTGTCATGTGCATGTGAGTCCAAAACACAGTTCTATAAAATATTTTTAAAATTATTTTCTAAAGTCCATAGCTCAAATCTATTACGAATTATCTCTATTATAAAATATTCATAGGAATATTTTTGAAAATCAAGACGATAACTCGGATTAGTTACGAACTGTTTCCTATCAAATATTTATATAAATATTCTCAAAAGTTTAGAAGATAGCTTAGATCTTTTTGAGATATTCCTTCTCCTTAAAGTTAATATAAAAATATATTTTTAACTTCATATTAAGATAGTAAAACTTCGATATTAACTTGAGCATCGAAGGGATCAAAAACCAATCTGTAACCTTGATCTTTGTGTAGATAACGAGTCAGAAAAGATCATATTTTAGCCAAAGTAAATTATCACAAACAAATCAAAATCATATTATGCTGACGAAGAAGAACGATGTTTAGTTGGTGTAGTTTTCGTTTGTGAACCGTTTCAATACCAATCAACAAGTTGGCACAATTGGAATAGTTATATCCCCAATCAGTGCACTGATACAATTTTTTCCCAAAAAAAAATTACATCATAAGATAAAAAAAAATATAGAGAAAGCGAGAAAAAACTAAGAGCGGTGAGAGACCTTTTTTTTTCATTTTATAGACTCTTTTATGGTGCATTTTCATACAAAATTAATTGAATTAAATTTATTATTTAACAGGCTAAAGCCACCGGTTAAATAACCCAAAATTCCAATAAACACCAAAAAGCTAAAAGGTGAGAGACCATTTGACTGGGACCAGACAGCAAGCAGACCACCAAGACGTGGTATTGTAAGCATCACGAAAGAGCTTTGCGAAGGAAAGCAACACTTTTGCCTGCAACGTTACTGTTCCAGCAAGAGGTTGAAATGATTCGAAAGAGCAACATGAAGACTCCTTTGATCGGGCCTCGCCTTGCATGCACTCCTCAACTTTCACTTTTGTTAAAGGCTCTTCCGGCCTGTACGCTTAGATTACAACAGCCGAGTATGCATATGTCTTTACTAGTTGACGCCTGCACAGGTCCCTGCACTGCACCATCTTACAGTGAAATCCCATAGAACTCTGACAACGAGTTGCAGCGGACATGGCGGATAACGAGGCCACGCTTAGTTAGCGATCCCCACAACAAAGCATGGGGAGACAAATGATAACACGGCTCCCGTCATTAATTGCTTGGGAAATTGGAAGTTGACTCCTCCGGCTCCCATGTCCATTAACTTGACCAACTCGGCACCCCGGGGCTTCCCTCCCACTCAATCAGGAGGACCACTCCATGCCACGTGGTAGCATTCTCAGCCGTTCGTCATCGTCGAGCGTTCATCAATGCAAATGCATGTACTACTTCCCCTACGTGGCTCCCGTGAGCTTCCTCACTATGCCAACGTCGTCAGGTCACCTGATCAGACGCCATCACCGTCCATAGACCGAGCTTTTTATATAGAGAGTGGTTAAAGGCAATGGCCGCCTTCCTCTCACCTTCTCCATTCATTCCATTCTTCACTCGGAGCTCCGACTCTCGTTCTTGGCTGCTTCTAGGCCTTCCCAGTCCATTCGAAACCCTCGACACTTCTTGGCGAGCCGAGCGCCATTTCGACCATGACGAGTTCTGCGCCTCCTCCATCAATGGCAGCACATGCTGGAGAGGCAGATGCCAACATGCAAATCCTCCAAGAGCTTGAACGCCTGAGCAGATCACTCTCCAAATCCCACACTTCTCGCCGCCCCACCTCCCTCGTTCTCCCCCGCTCCTCTTATGCAGCTCCGGCCGCCGATGATGGGCCCCGCCTCGTCAACGAAGCGGGTCGGTCCGACGGCCGCAGCCACTCCTCTCGCCACCTGTCCCGTTTTCCCTGGCACTTGGGCTGGAATCCCCAACACGACCTTGACGGAGATGATGCTGCCGGCCACCGCACGCCCGTGAAGGGGGAGCATACGTTGGAACCCGAGCCCGGTGAGAAGCGGGGGATATGGAGCTGGAAGCCGATGCGCGCCTTGGCTCACATCGCCATGCATCGATTGGTATGCCTGTTCTCCGTCGAGGTTATCGCGATTCAACATCTGCCGGCCTCGATGGACGGGCTACGTCTCTCGGTTGCAGTTCGCAAGAAGGAGACCAAGGATGGCGCTGTGCAAACGATGCCCTCCCGGGTGCTCCAAGGGTGTGCTGAGTTTGAAGAGACACTGTTCATCCGATGTCACCTCTACTGCAGCGGTGGCGCGGCCGCAGGGAAGCCGCTCAAGTTCGAGTCCCGACCGTTCCTGATCTCAACAGTAGCAGTCGACGCTCCTCAGATTGATCTCGGTAGGAGTATCGTTGACTTGAGTTTCCTGGTCAAAGAGTCCATCCAGAAGAACTTGGAGGGACAACGCATCCGGCAGTGGGATCTAGCCTTCCCCCTATCTGGGAAGGCTAAAGGAGGAGAAATGGTTCTCAAGTTGGCGTTCCAGATCATGGAAGACGGAGGTATCGGGATCTATAACCAAGCAGAGAAAATAAGATCAAACAAGGAGAAGGATTCCAATTTTTCTGTCCCAAGGAAACAATCAAAGTCTTCCTTCAGTGTTGCGCTTAGAGGAGGCCAGTCTACCATACCTTCAAACACCAGCTCCGTGAGAAAATTGGAGGAAACTGAAGATTTCGGTCTTCATCACGGGCCTGGTCTCCATCCTTCAATCCCTCCAGTTGTGCAAAAGGCTAAGCCATACCCCAAGGCGGAAGATCCTGACCTTCCAGACTTTGAAGTTATTGACAAGGGAATAGAGATTCAAGAAGAGAAAGTGGAGTTGGAAGAAGTGATACCGGAAGACGCCACAGAGGTGTCATCAGTTTCAAGCGAGGTCGTAAAAGAGGTGGTGCACGACCGTGCTCAGTGGAGTAGGCTAAAAGAGCTTCATGTAATCGCCAAAGAGATCAAGGCTCTTGAACTGATGATGATAGACGGTGATGCCGATCTAGTAAAGACGATTCAAGAAGACAAGTTCCAGAGATTGGACACCGAGGAGGAAATAGTGACAAGAGAGTTCGTTCGGATGCTCGAGTTTGAAGCCGGTAAAGAGCCGAAGTACGATGGCCTAGATATTATCACTTCATCAGATCATGGAGCAAAAGAGGTTGTCGAGGATGAGGAGGAAAAGGTTCTCGTTCCAGATCTTGGAAAAAGCTTAGGATCAGTGGTTCAGACAAGGGACGGAGGCTACTTAGTTTCCATGAATCCTTTCAATGTACAAGTGACAAGAAAAGAGACTCCAAAACTGGCCATGCAGATTTCTAGAGAGGTGATCGTGGAGGATGAGAAGCTGGCAAGTGAGCTTCGATTGTTCCAGAGGCTGGCCGCAATGGGATCAGAAGAAATGGTTTCCAGATTACTCTCGCAAACGGCGATGGACGAACTGCTCGGCAAAACAGCAGGGCAGATCGCGTTCGAGGGCATCGCGTCCGCCATAATAAGTGGCAGGAACAAGGAAGGAGCAAGCTCCAGTGCAGCTAGGACAATCACGATAGTTAGGAAGATGGCAGCAGCAACGACCAAAGGCAGGAAGGAGAGGATCTTGACAGGAACCTGGAGCGTGAACGAGGAACCAGTCACCGCGGACGAAATCTTGGCCTTGTCGTTGCAGAGGATGGAGGCTATGGCAGTCGAAGCGCTCAAAGTCCAGGCAGACATGGCTGACGAAGAGGTAGAAGTTGCTCCCTTGGAGGAAGTCTCCCCTGTTATCGGAAATGATGGCGCCGGCAACCCGCTGGACTCGGCCATTTCTCTCGAGGATTGGTTGAGAACTTGCAGCACGAGCAGTCATATGACAATGTTAGTGGTGATTCAGCTGAGAGACCCATTAAGGAGGAATGAAGCGGTGGGGGCTCCCATGATAGCTGTGGTGCAAGCAGCAGCATCGGATGACGACCAAGTAGACGATGAAAGGAGATTCAAGTTGATTAGTCTTCACGTCGGAGGTGTCAAGTTGAGCTCCAACAGGAAGAGGAGCTCGTGGGACGGCGAGAAACAGAGATTAACGGCGATGCAGTGGCTTGTGGAGAATGGGCTGGGGAAAGCAGGGAGAAGGGCGAAGCAGATGCAAGCAAAGAGGGGCCATGATTTGATCTGGAGCATTACTTCGAGGCTCACGTCGGGTGCATGGCTCAAACCTGTTCGAAACCCAAATGTCATATTCCTTAGCGATAGTATATAGGTCAATGTTGTGATTTCATTTGATAGATGCATGCTCTCTTCTAGCTTTGTGTAATACGATTCAGGAGTAATATATCATCAGTGTGTATGTTGGTGATTAATATATATACATAACAGCCAGCACTCATTTTGTCTACTCCCACATTAACATGCTGTATATATCTGTTCTGCATTGTGCATATCAAAATTTTCTCAGTAAATGAACTCACAGACTAACAAGTGCTTCGATTAAGCATCAATGTTCTTCGTCGGATTGATCACACTAATACATTAGGGTTGGCCATGATTACGACAAATCTACGAGACAAGGAAAGGCCGTCTTAGGAAGGTACGGCAGACGCATTCGCGTGCATCGACGTCGCAGGTGCGTCATGATTCGCGCCGATGGATGCATCCGGGACGCCCGGACGAGAGGCGTGCCGAGTTCGACAAGGAATGATGTCCATATGTTCGATGCTTATCCGAGATTTCGAGGCAGGCGAAACATTTGAACCACAATACGAGACAGACCGACGATATCCAAAACTTGTCCGTCACCATCACCCACCACTTGCGTTTCATGAATCAAAACGGAGAGAAAAAGTAGATATTTTTTGGGGAGATTTTTCCTTAATTTCTGTTCTTTTTACACAATCCTACTTTCAGTTTACATAATACAAGGAAATAGAGACTCCAAACTTGCTTAGAACAAGCAGAAGGCGATCCTCCGTCCAAACCCGCTGGCGTCACCGTCTTCCCCTCGCCGCCGCCGCCGCGGCGCGTCGACGGAGGTCGCACAGCACCCGTCACCTGGACGGCGGTGCGGCGGCGACGACGAGCGCCCGGCGGCAGGATGGGCAGCTCGGGTGGGAGGCGAGCCACGCGTCGACGCACCCGACGTGGAACCCGTGGCCGCACTGCGGCAGGACCCGGAGCTCGTCCCCCTCCTCGAACTCCGCCAGGCATATCGGGCACTCCGCCGGGCCCTCGCCGCCGACTGCATAGGCGACCCTCGGCAGCGCCCGCAAGGCCTTCTTCTTGAGGCCCTTGTCTGGCGGCGCCTGCGGGCGTCCGCCGCCCGGGGAGCGCCGGGGGCAGGCGCAGCGGGCAACGAGGGCGAGCCCGATGACGGAGACCATGGCGCAGAGAAGGCCGGCGAGGATCACCACCAAGTCTACGTCGACTGAGAGCGGCTCCGGCGGCGGAGACGGCGCCACATGTTCGGAGCTCGTCAGGAGGAATCTCGCCGCCGAAGGCATAGACTCGAGAGAAACAGGCGACCGCGTGGTGCGTGCTTCTCTTTATAATATAAAAGAAAACTAAATAGATAAAAGAAAATATTAAGCTAGATTGACGAAAATATCCTTACAAATTTTTTGTGATTCCTAAATAAAAGGATAAACCGAAGGGGAGGTTAAAGCGGAAACAAAACGAAGATTTAGAAGGTGAGGAGAAGAGAGTAAACTCCTACTAAAAGTCTTCGATGAATGCAGTGGCCATGAGCGGACTTTTGCTTATATGTTGTTATAAAACTTCGGTTCTGTCACAAAATATTTGGAGAATAATCATTTACTTGTAACCTAATCTAAACCCAAGTCTGGAGGGATTAAAGCTTTACTATGTGTGAAGGACGACAATGGTTGGGATTATCTCAGACCTCGCATCCCTTAATCTTCACATCGCCTAATTATCATCTTCCACGTATTCACTTACCTATTTCATAAATCATATTCTTGACATCAATAGGTAGAGACATACATTAATAGAACATACGTACATTAATAGAATATTCTCTCAACTATTTCAGACCTCATATCCCTTAGTTTTCACCTCAAAATTCACGAGATTAAACATTAATCCAAAATATAAAATTTTTCATTTATTAGATCATGAGTTAAATCCAATATATATCAGTAACATTGACTATTTTATCGACTTCTTTTAATCGAGATGCATCAATGTTTCATCAACTATATGTAAACGGTAAACACATAAATTCAAATATGGTTTGCTCGTATCGATCGGTTGGTTGATATTATAAGGGGGAAAAAAACACCACCATGTTTGATAATGTGCCAAACCATTTATAATTTTTCTGCTATACTTAACATCTCTGCATCACCTTTAAGGTTATGTTTCTATTATTTATTTGAGCATCTAATGCCTGTTCCAGAAATATTTCTTTGTTATGCTCACCATTTGAAAGTACTTCTCCTTTCAGCTTCTGCTCGAGTGTAACCTCAGTAAAATTCCACCATTAGAATGAATCGCATTGGTAATTGGCTAACATTGCATCTGAATTGTGGTCTCCATGAGGCAAATGTGACTGGTACAAACACTTATTTTACCCTCATATGAAAGTTCAATGGGTCAATACTTGCTCTGTTGCTTCATGCGTCCTTCAATAGACTTCATGGGGCTCACTTAGTACAGGTCCCGTGTCCTTTCCCATTGACAGAGATGACCTTTTACTGAGACTCGAGAGATCTTTTCAGGTTACAGCTAGAAAACTGTGTACAACAGCCAAGCAATGACACCAATCGAATTTAAGCATCTTTTTCTTTCAGCCTAACCTTCTTCTACAGTCTTACGGATTCCATGGTTTACATGATTGGAGGTATTCATGTATGAACTGTTATAGAATCTTATAGGTTATGTTTCGTTTCCTTGTTACTGCCAAAGCCTGGTGGTTATAACCTGAAAACAAAAATGTATTCAGAGTGAGAGATCATGTCTTGTACCAAAATAATAAAAATGTCCGAATGGAGGGTCTATCCTACTCTAAGCAGATCGATATCATTAATTCGACATTGGTTGTGGTTCATCGGTCTAAAAGCTTGGTCATCGTTAGCAAAATGGCATATCATTCAGAGCATCCACACAAAACACACTGTTAAGGAGTATCTGCAACTTTGAGGGTACACTACGGACAGTGAAGATACAATCGATCGAGCAAATCAAAGACATGCATCGGTGTGGAGTTGCCTGGTGCCATCCATACAAGAAAAGCCTATCTAAAAGAACTACAAATCATAAAAAATTACGCACTCCAACGGTTGCAATCTTTCTCCAAGTTCCATGGCTAAACTAGGAGATGGAATGCAGAAAAAGAAGAAACCAGGAAGACAGAAGGCCAAGTTGATTCGGAATGACATGAGGCCTAAGATTTCGAACGATTGTAATGAGGATTTATATTGTACCTGCAACTTCGAGGTACGCTCCATGAGAACCGGCTAGATGTCCTTGAATCAGGTGGCAGAGACACAAATTTCCTCCAATCATCAAGCATGGCTCTTAGATCATCGATCTTTCTGCGTAAGCCGACACAACAGTTTGCGTGCATCGTGCAGACCTTATTGAGGTCTCTGCTCGGCTCACAGAACCCACCGAAGCGCTCGGTGCTCAGGAATCTGATCCTCACTCCAATCTGCTGGATGTGTTGGTCGAACTTGATGATGTTAAGCACATTCTGCTCATGAACTCCGGGGAATCTGGCACGCGAGGAGTACCAGTACTTGTAGAATTCTATGCTTCGGTTGTTGGACTTCACGTAGTTGAATCCGTTGTTGGGCCAGTTCTTGAGATTGGTAGGATCCCCCAAGAAATTGTCGCAGGATGTTTGGAAATCTCCATCTGGATAGAAGTAGAGTAATGGATTCCGGAACCACATGACGTCTACATCCTGTAGCATGAGCGAACCGTGCGAGTGCTCAGATGGTGTTGTTCCGATGTCAAATACCAACTTGAAAACGAGGGCGGGCAAACATGGCATGTAGAGTATGAAGAATTCCTATTCCACTAAAATCATCAAAAGAAATCACCTAATAATCAAAGTCTAAAAGGATACCAGCATACGAATGAGACATGATTTAGCATGACATGGTCATGCCTGGATCATCAAAGATGGAACCATTTGCATTCCATTTTATTTTATTTTTTTTGGACGGAAAGCAGTCCTTATCTAAATCGTAGGATACTCTTTAAAACTCTGGTCGCCTCACCTGTTTTGTCCACATTACAAACTAAGATTCCCTATTGATAGCATCCTTTTCATGCTTTTTCCTGGAGGTCAAAAAGAAAGAACCTACTCCCTGCAAGAAACGAAGAAACTCCTGCTAAAGAAGACAACGAACTTTGGGTTTCTGCATCACCGGTCAAGTGCAGAGACGCAACTAATTATCTTCAAAGGCAGAGCAATATGTTCTGCATGTCTAGTAAACGTTTGAAGCTAATCCTTGGGTGACTACAAAGCCTTGTTAGTTCTTACATCTTGGTAAGAACTACATGGTTTCATGGACGAGATGGACGAAATCACAGCAGTACTTTATCCCCTTTAGGTAATTGGGCATTGACTTGAATGTTTTAAGGTCTAAAAAGGTCTCAAATCAGTAATAGTTTCAACATCCTTGAAGCCATAATAAGAAAGTTTAATGGACAAAACTAATGATAATTGGGATTCCATGTTGATTGGCCTTCCACAGGTACACCATAGTTCAGAGGAGTTAATCGTTCTACTATTCTACGGCATACCGACTCGACTACCTGCATCGTGATCAGAGATCTCGGATCGGGACCCACTTGCAGGTAAAGCTTGCAGCCAGCTAGAATACGGTACGTTCGATGGGTAAACAAAATATGGATTTTTCTAACGCATGGAATTGCTGGTTTAGAGTGCCAATCACATGAGTCCATGGATCGACGAAGGAGAGAGAAAACTCACCGAGAAGATGAAGTTGTATCCCTTCTCCAGAATCAGGCGTAGGAAGTCCAGCCTCGCCCACATCATATCCAGGTACTCGGGAGTGTTGAACACCTTCTCGCCGGAGTAGTCCACCCCCTCGGTCTTGAGGTGGAAGCAGTGCGGGTGCACGGCGAGGCACCGCTCGTACGCCTTGTTGTCCACGGCGACGATCACCAGGTGGCTCAGGAGCTCGCTGGTCCCGTTGCCGATGCGGAAGCTCTCCAGGAAGAGATCCAGCACGGATCCGGGAGAAGACCAGAAAGCATTCAAGGAGGTCAGTATTACAGTATTGTCTTCGGTGGCCGCTGCCTTCAGCACCCTCTCCAGCCTGACATCCTGGCTTTCCTGCAGCAACAGCGACAGCGCCATTCCATCAGATCAGGACACGGATCGATGTGCTATCCTAGTGAAACTACTGTAGATGAACACACTGGCATATTCTGCACAGATGGAGCGGAGGAAATCGGTTCCGGGCCGGAAGCGACGGCAGCGTCGACCGGCCTCCGCACGGGTGGAAGAGAGGAGCTCGAAATCGGGTCGGAGGCTTCGGCAGCGCCGACCGGCCGCCACACGGCGACTGGAGGGCTGAGTTCCACCCGGACCGTCGTCATCGGGGGGAAGGAGACGGCTGGCGTGGCGGCGCGGTAGAGCAGGGAGATGGAGAGGGCGACGACGGCGAGGAAGAGGAGCGGGGAGAGCCACCGGCGGATGGCGGAGTCCGCCGCCTTGGCGCCGAAGAGGGAGACGGCGGGGGAAGACTTCATGGCAAGGGAAGAAGACCAGGAGGAGGGGCAGAAATAGAAGGAAAAGATGGCGACCTTTCCCCTCTCGGCCGGGCTGCTGCTACCAGAGGCGTGCTTCCGTCAACGAAAGCATGGCTTGATCTGCTCCGGGGAAGGAGCTGGTGGATGTCGCTAACACTCCATGGAATGGGGGAAGACTACATGATTGATGGCCAGTTAATAGACCGTCGCGAAAGGAAGGAAGGAAGGAAGGAATCATTGCGCTGCAGCAGCTGCCGCTGCTGTCGTTGGCTCCTTATGAGCTACGTGGTCACCACGTCTCGACTCGTTGGTATAGTTCGATCCAATTGCTGCACGAGTCCACCGCCTCGACCACAAGTCGCCGTCCCCTCGCTCGGCCAACGTGGGCTCCCTCGTCTCCGATCATGAGGTGACCCGGCCCCACCGCGGCATTGACGTCCAATAGGTGTTGGACACGGCTGAGGTCGGGCCACGACTCGGCAAGCGGTCATTGGTGGCAAGCCTCTGGGCCCCAGCATCCGAAGCCTTTTGCACTCTAACCGGACCCTCGATTCGGTCTTTGCGCCAATGCTATAGAAATGGCCTATTACAAGAAATGAAGGATGCTAATCTAATATTAATCCAAGAATCGTTGCACAAAACCTTCGATCCAGGACGTATCTATCAACGTGTCGGCAAGATTGTCTCCGGGGGAAAAAAATGTCTGAAGAATTAGATTTGCCACAAAGACTCGGACACGACTCGCGATGTCAGAAGACAGAAGAAGTTGATCAGTCCGGTCAACTTCAACGCGAAGCTGACGTCTGTTTTCTTGTTTTTATTTGGCGCTGAATTCATAAAAATTCCAAGTACTAAAATTTTAACTTAGCATGCATGAAAATATAATATAATACTAACGAATATTTTAATAGATGCTCAGTAGTTTCGAAGGATCAAAATAAAAAATTAATAGGTTAACTCAAAAGAGAGATACCTTGAATCTAATAAAATTAAAACTGATCAGGCGCATGTACCGACTCGCTTTTACTAACTCTGCTGGAATTGTCGTAATGGACCTGTCAATTCCTCGTAAAATTATTCCAAGCAGCATTAAATTATATTGGATCAGAAAAGAACACCATATATATATATATATATATATATATATATATATATATATATATATATATATATATATATATATATATAATCATGGAAAGCTGTTCACATGGATTAGGAGGCTGAACAAGTAGTGGTGGTGTTTGGTAGAGCGTCTCTAAATTAATCTGGGAATCAGAATAATTGTACCAATAAAAGATTACGAGACTCACTTTTTTAATCCTCCATCCTCATGCGTGGCGGGGAATACTTAATACTAAAAACACATCGGACGTGTTATTTTAATCCGAACATGTTAGTACTTTCGTTCCCAGAAGAAGAAGTACTGACAGGATTGCCAGTGGAGCTGTAATTGTGATTGGACAAAGAAAAATACATAGTTCTTTAGTACTTTCTATCCCCATCTGAAATTGAATTATGTACACGTTTGAATACTCTCTACCCGATTAATAATGTTAGTTTGGATGTTATTGGTTAAGACTGGTGAGCCGAAGTCCCTTCCTATTTAATGCAGCACCATGAGAAGCAAGCCGAATCACCCGGGAGTAGCTCCATGGGGTGACGAGGTCCCCGCAGGCCCCGCCGCGCGGTTTCGCTCCCCCTCCTACCCTCGGGGATGACGTCGACCCATGAGATCCTTCAGGGGTGACTAACACAGTGCCGACGCGGCCGGCCGGGCCAATTACGTGCTTCACGAGGCGCCTATCTTACAGGACACCATGCTGGTCCACCGATTCGTTCGTCTCCTTCCTTCATTCATTCGGGAACCTAATCATCGTCGATTTAGCTCTAAAGATTTTGCTCGACCAGCATGTTCTTAAAAGAATAATTCACGGATGCGAAAAGAAGTATCTGGTTTGATACCGACCAACGAGTTAGCCAGGATGATGGGTTCGGAGGGCGGACGGTGAACGGTCTGCGATGATGGATGGGACCTGTCGGCGATGAAAGGTATTAAATCCAAGACTAGTGATGATGGGGAGCAATAATGAAGAAACAGCGACGGTGAAGGAAGGAATGGGACGATTGTAGCAGCTGTGGGTAATGGATGATGGGGTTGCTGATGGAGGGCGACGGCCATTGACAACATATGGCACAGGATAACGATGAACAAGGCTTAGAGGTGACAGGCGTCTGAAGATAATTTTAATTCTGGGTATGATTATCGTGTGTCGGTGACGTTTTGCCTAATCCAACGCATGAAGACCTTGGACGGGTGTTCGATGAAATGTCTCTGAGAAGGATGGCTCCGTCGAGTGGTTCTCTTCGTGCTGACCACAACCTTTTATCTTTCGGTATTGAGCTTTTTCGGTTGGACAGGTCATGCAAGGAAGGAATATTTCGTGTCTGATACCGGAGCAATTATTTTCCTTCTCTTTTGCCACAGCGAAAGAAGGCTAAGATCGAGGAGTAAAGCTCTCCACCAGAGGCCTTAAAGCTGCCGCACTTGCCGGCGACGGGTCGCCTGAGGGGGGAACATAATGCTGCTTATTTAGTGTAAGTATCTATTCAATATATCGCGGCGAATCCGGAGGACTTCTCCCGGGAAGTACTCGTCTTTTCAGAATCCGTCACGGTGATCATTTTCGTACCTAATATCTGGATTTTTTTTTTTGACTTGTACAAACACATACTCTTTTTTATTTATTTTTTTTCTTTCCTCTCTTTTCTCATCGATTGATTCATAAATCGGTTCATTTAAATTATCTTTACACTGCATTATAATTTTCCAGTCATACCAAGAAAATATTATAATATAGTTCAAAAATATCCTGACATGGTTTTTTTAATAAAAAAATAATAATATTATTGTAAAAAAAAACATAGTGTTTTCAATGATGATTCCTCGTGTTCGTGCTTAAAGATAGATAGTGATGTTATCAGCTTACTAAGATCTTTATTTTTTTTCACTTTTCAACCGATTCAATATATGGATCAATCCATAAAGAAAAAGAAGAAAAAAAAAGAGATGACTGACAATATTTCATATACTAGGTAAAACCTATTATTAAAAAATTCTAAAAATAAGATTTTTTTTTGTGTGGAGAATTTGTCCAAGTTTATTTGATGAATTTTAGTATATAAAACACACCTTTCGAGCACCGTGATTTCAATCTAGCTCACATCAAATTAGGTTTGATTAGTTTTGATATAGAAACCTACTTTTGTTTCAAATCTGCCACCAAGAAAAATCACTCTCCACAATCATATAAATGTTGAAAATATATATTAAAAAAAATTATTTTACAACCATCGTATTAAAATGAACGAATTAATTAGCTTTCTGTAATTTAAGGACGACACTCGTTCTCATTGTATCATCATAACCATTCTTCCACCTGTAATGTCGGTTACATTGTTCTCCGGCAACGTACCTTTTAATTGCTCGGATGCAGGAAAACGTCCATAAATCGATTGGAATCAGATGGTGATGGAAAGAGAGAGGACTTCCATTAGATAATACCTGTAGCCTTGTACTTCTCTTTGGTCTTTTCCATGATAAGCACCCGACTCCAAATTAACAGTTGGCTTGGTTCCATCAGAATGATTAATGGAAATGCACCTGGACATGCACGAGACATCGAGGCAGAAGAGCTTGAGACCTGTCACCTGCCGTTTCCACCCGGTAGCGAGATGTTGGCCGCAGCTCATTTAACCGTGTGGTAGTATGATTCTTTTACTGGGAGAGGACGACCGGCCACTGGAAACGAGAGATGGAAACGGATGCATGCGGCTGTCGGCAGAAATAGGCGCTATTTATCGTGGTCCGAGTGCCATTACCACTTCCCACCGAGCAGTAGCTGTGGCGTAACCATCTCGCCATTAATATATACACATATATATATATATACATATATATATGTTACTCATACTGTATTTATAAGAGTAGGTGTGTTGTAACCATCTTGCTATATATATATATATATATATATATATATATATATATATATATATATATATATATATATATATATATATATATATATATATATATATATATATATATATATATATATATATATATATATATATATATATATATATATATATATATATGAACTCAAGCTACGAGGCTGAGGAAACTGGGAAGCACTGTAGCGAGCCATGTCGTCGTCACATGTTACTCACACAAAGGTGCTCATATTTGCATTTGTAGGTCTAATGGTTCATAGGTTTTGGACTGAATCGGAATTGGAACGGGAATCAATAATTTTAATTTAATATCAATTTAAATCGATCAATTATTAAGAAAAAAAAATGGCCCACGATCAAAATTGATCATTGACCGATCATTTGAGCGACCCAACAGCTTAAGCTGAGACTCAATGGGTATCTTAATCATTTTATAATTTTAAAAATAATAATAAAACATTCCCTTTCCAAGGGCTAAATATTAATTAGTTAGGGCTATTTTGAAAAAGAAAAACTCAAAAAATTTATAAATACCCTTAAACTTCTCATTCTTCCTTACAACAATTTATTAAGCAATCATAATACTCTCGTAAGCTCTCTCTTACTAGGGTATTCTTTACAATAGCATTCTGTTCCTTTCATAAACTCTCTCTAATTTGAATAGCAAGTGAAAACTTAATAATGCACTTAACCTCAACATTCATACCCTAGAATAACTTCCAAAGCTTAATCGTGTTCATTCAAAAAGACCAATACTCTATTGTAGAGCAAGAGGAAGTTGATACAACAGTCAAAACAATCTAAGTCGAGTATTAGTGCAGAATTTGATTGTCTAATTTGGATGTAGATTTAGAGACTTTAAGTCAACATAACCCTGTAGAACTACATACGGGCGTTTCTAATAAATGTTCCTTAGATATTTAAGTTATAGATGATTCGACCAATGATTTGAATAGCACTAGAAAAAGTCTCTAAAAACATACCTTAGGAGCCCTTTAATAATGGGTTTCTTGGATAGTTGCTCTCATAATCGATGGTGATTCCGGAGGATGATTGTCGAGATGACGTTCATATCAAAATTTCCCACAATACATGGCCTCACACTTCTAGAGTTGAGGAATATAGTAGAATCAAGTCGAGAAGTAGAATTAGTATAGCATCAGTAGTTGTTGCCACAATCCAAACAAGTGACACATAGTGGGTTAACGAGACTGGGCACGATAGTGTACAATGTGGTGCACAATTAGTTGATTAGGCTATGTGCGACAACGAAGAGTTGATGCACAAAGGGCTAAGGAGGCAATACGCAGCAAAGAATGATAGAGAATGAGGAGTCGCAATAAGTTGACATGGCTAGACATGATGGAGAACGAGGAGGCACAATGGGCTGGTAAGACTAGGCACGATGGATAATGGTGAAAAACAAGGAGGCGCAATAGGTCGACAAGGTTGGATGTGGTGGAGAATAATCGAGAATAGCAGTGAATGGTGGAGAATGAGGGGGCACAACAGGCCGATAAAGTTGGGCGCAATAGAGAACAGTAAAGAATGACCAAGGATGACGAAGAGCGAGGATACACAACAGGCCGACAAAGTCGAGTACAGTGTAGGTGATTTAGTGATCAAGCATGATCTAGGATTGCGTCGATAAACACCTACCTTCATTCAATCTTATTGTTAAGTGGATCCATATTCTTGATCGACCTAGTTATGATTTTATGCAATGCCAAATTAATCCTCGAACATATCGAGTTAGTATCATGCTTATGTGATCAGTCACGTAAGTAATAGATATATAATGAGTTTAGTTAAGATACTTCCCCGATAGGTGGTTGTGTCCATCTGCTTTCCTTCGGAAATTTTGCGGTCTTGTTGAAGCTTGTGATATGACAGATCTCGTAGCTATATTAGCTCCTTCGTTGCTGCTCGATGGTTACGAACTGCGTCTGCCCGACGCGCTACACACTCCTTACGAGTTATGCCGAGCTGTCGGTGCGTATTGTCCAGGCATGTTATATTATTGTCGAGGCACAGTATGCTGCAGTTGCAAGTCAGGCCATGCCGAGTTGCTACTTCGCCTGAGCGAAACATCGGTGACCCTCCAGTTGTTCCACCGTCCCAGAATGCAACTTCGACTTGTCAATGGTGAATCTTTGTGGACGGTCAGACATGCCCACATGGTTGCTAGATTGCTGCAGACAGTCTTTGCAGCCATAATATGTGCCATGTTGAGCTGTTGCCTCATTTTATCAGAGCATAACCGGTCATCGTGCCGCTGGCCGGCGATTACGAGCAACAGTTTTGGCATGCGAAGGTCCAATGCAGTCCCCGATGAGGTTCGGGCATGCCAACCTCGCAGCTCGCTCTGTTGCCCCGTCGTGCCAAGCTCCTACTGCACCGCCACGAGGTAATCGAGCTTCCTGTTGTTCGACCATTCCGAAGGTGCCCGATCGCCTCTTCACTCGTGACGTGGTGAGGCCTCTCCAGTGACCATTCCGACCTCTGTCGTGGTGCGCCTCAATGTTGTTTGATCACGCTTCACATTGCCGATGGCCAGCAGGTGGTGTGGGTTGGGCATTCCAACGCAAAACTTGATGCGGTGTCGGGAATGTTGACATGCCCCTTTGCGTCGTTGGAACGTGGATGTTGCAGCCATGGTCTTCAACATCGTTGCTGGGTCACATCGAGCCACCACCACTTCCTTCAAGGCGTGGAATCTATACTCTATCCTTTACAATCTGCTGTGTCCATTGCAGACGCAGTTTTTGGTGCAGCCATTTGGTCACGCCTAGTGTAAAGGAGGTTTGCGTTAAGCCGAGGCGCGGCGCTATGCAACTATAAGTCCTTGCAGAGCGCCGCGACCTCACTTCGCCTTCGTCGGTGGATGGCCGCAGCTCGGTTCATGTATGCATGTATGGTACCATCGCACACTCGACACTAAGGGGGCTATGAATTGGTCGGGCATGAACAGTAGCCTCACCTCACCGAAGCATTGAGTGCGGTGGGTGCATGTCGAGCCATTGCTTCTTTGGTCGAAGCATAACCAGTTTCTCCTGTGGCACACTTACTACTGCCGACATAGAATATCGACTCTGGATCATGGTGATGTTAGGCAGATGGCTTGGAATTCTCTCTGAGAGATGTTAGTCGCGGCCATTGCAGACCGGGAGTGCGAGAAGAGCAAATATTCAATGATCTTGTAAATATGAGGGGAATTGGCCCAACCGAGATCGAAAGACCTCCGCTTCCCGCCTTTGCCACGCAAATATTTTTCGAGATAAAGGATAAGTCCACCTCCCACCCGATGATGTCGCGAGTTGATCGAACCGTGATGTATTTCCATCGATAGAAACACGAATGCCGCGAGTGAGTTGATGTCGATCGATAACTTGATTCATCACTTGGGCGGTATCTTCGGCAAAAAGTCAATGGCATATATGCGTAATGCGTGAGTGAAATCCGGCCTCGATTGGCACATAAATAGGTAGCTCCAATATTATCGCAGAACGCAGCGTTGCGAGCCGAAAATCACATTCCGGAGGGACCGCCAAGAGTTGACGTGGTGAGTTCACTAGAATTGCAGCGCGGTAAAGAGGATCAATTTATTTCGACACAGGAGCTAGCCATGGCAATGGCACGGTATTCAGCTCTTGCCAACGTGGATCGATGCATTCGGCACTTTGTTTTTAGAACTCCATCTCAACGCGATTGGATTAGCTGACCCGGGGAAATATAAATGCGGTGATGGCGACTTCCTGGTGGTGTTCCCTATCATCAATGCGATTCGGGCGACCCACCCCAATAAAATCGGCGGTCATCGCAATCGAACATTGAAGTTGAAGCGAGGTGTGTCGGAGAAGTTGAGAAAGAGGCCATGATTTAGAGTCCCCTTAAGATATCGCACAAGAAAATAAGCTTTGCGACCACTTGCGACCAATGTATTGTAGATGGTCGATGCATGAAATCTACAATTTATTGCCCTGCAAGAGTTGCCCTGATCGGATGATCGAGTCGGCTGGAGCTTGCCGTGTGAGCGGGCCAAGTATCAACCTTCTAAGGAGCCAAGTACTTGCCTAGTCGCGATCGATATGCCAGTAGAGTCCGAGGTATCCCAGCGGGACTTCCATCACAAAGTGAAGCAGAGACTCACTAGTCCAGAGAGGAGTGGCAACCTTTTAGCATGGGCATATTTTTTTCGATAATCAAATCATGGTGGAATATACTTTCTCGTGAAGAAAAAGAGCTAGAGGAGAGGTGAATGTAGCTTCCAACCGTGCATGCCCAAAAAGTAGCTCAAGGTTCTAGATCTAGTTGGTCGAGAGAGAACCGGACATGCTAGTTGCTTTATGGAATGCCTTCCGATTTCCAAAAGATTATTTCCAAGACAACAATATCATTCCTACACCAAAAGGGGTTTATATAATGTCATGCCATTCGGGCTAAAGATGTTGCCACCTACGTAGGGAATAAATAGGATATTCACCCATCGATTGGAATGAATATGGAGGTTTAAAACCCATGATGTTAAAAATGTGCCAAGTTCATTATACCAGGCTCTTGGCCGACTTGGCCGAGACGCTCGCCACATCGAGGAAGTCCATAAATAGCAAATGTGCTTTTAGTGTCACCTCGCAGACATTCCTTGAGTTCATTGTGCATGGATGAACAAACCAGGAGAAGGTCCAGGCAATCATCGACATGCAAGCATCTTCGGATCAAGATCTCCCTTAACGGGAAAGGCCTTGTCTAACATCCTATCCCGATCGAGACCGATGCTCCCTTCTTCCGAGATGAAGGATCTAAGGAACTTGAGTCAAGAGAATGTGAAGAGGCCTTCCTACATTGTTGGTTTGTCCACCCTCCCCGCCTTGCCTCGAATGTCTCCCCCCTCAGAAAAGTCAATGTCCTGGCGCCTCCTTGATGAAAGTTCGTATTAGTCAGGAGGCCTCTAGAGCGTGCTTTATATACACTAGCCATGTCCCGAGAGATCAGAGGATCTCGGGTTCCACCCATCAAATTGAAAGACCCATTTACACACCGTGATGCGCCCATACTTTCAAACCCACCGAAGAGGTAACTACCAACCACTCCGACAAGTCTTATCAAAATTTGATGTGGCGGTCGCTCCTCATATTCTTGGAGCTACTGAGTTTGACTTGCTTTACAAGCGAGAACCGCCATCAAAGATTTTGGCGCTTCATTTTGAGTTGACTCGTCCGAGGAGCGAGTTCCCGACTTCAAGGGAATGGATTTTGTGGGTGACGGGACGGGGCATCTTGCTCAAGAACTTGAGCCGGGTTGGTGTTGGAGGCTACCACTTTTGTTTGAGCGTCTTTCCGTTATCGGCCGAGGCTACCAACAAGGAGGCTGAATGGTAGGTCTTAGTGGGTTGGTTAGATGCAAGTGGTGAGGCATCCTCAGATCAAGTGCCGAGACTCAAGTCTGGCTTGGATCCAACCATGTCGAAATACTTGGCGGAGGTAAGGGCCCTCACCGCAAACTTTTCTCGCTTCACATTATCTAGAGTACCAAGGAGCCAGAACGACCGAGCCGATGCATGGCGAAACTGGCTTCAAGATTGGCCCCCGAAGAGGACCCCAAGGTTGAGGAACTTCCCTCCCGCGCTATTGCCACCGTCGCAATGGTCGGGCTTGGCGCCCCGACCACGTGGGTTGATGGGAGTATTCGGGACGACACGCTTCGGGGCCGAGAGAGATGCCCGACATCCGCACCGTATGTGCTTGGTACTACGAGATCAACGGCCGACTTGAGGTCGTCACCCTCTTCATGATTGGACCGACGAAAGGAAAAGAAGACTCCACAAAAATAACATAGCGTTCAAGGTACTCCGTCAGCTATTAAAGACTTTTGGGTGTGTGCGATCGTGTAGCGACACGCATGAAACCGACATTATATTCAAGATTGAGTGGCCCTTTGCGCAATAAATGGACCTCCTCGGGCCTTTTCCCGGCCGAGCAACGAAAGTACATCAGGCGTGGACTACTTCACCAAGTGGGTTAAGGCGAGCACGGATAACATACCACGGAATGCCAAAGCGGTTCGTATGGAGGAACATTGTGACCGGTTCGGCTTGCCTGGTCATCATCACCGAAAGAAACTTTGGAGGCGATTTGAGAATAGTTTACCAAAAATGGATTGACTTGTGGCCCATCCCTAAACCAACAGTCTAGTAGAAGTGACCAATCGGTCAATCCTGGACGAACTTAGAAAGAGGACCCTCGCGCCCGATTGGTCGACGAAGGCATTCTCGTGGTCCTTACAAACCACACCTAAAAATGGCAACGAGGTGAGTCCCCTTATAGAAGCGTAGAAGCACCGAGCCTTACCGGCCGAGGTAGTTATTCTCACCCCTGTGGAAGCCTTTCAGAAGCAACACGACAATTGAGCCGGATTATCGAGAAGGAGAGTGACTTGAGGTGTTGTAGAACCCTCTCCTACAAAGACAGGGCCATCGCGAGAATCCACAATAAATATTCACCTTCGCCCATGGATTGGGTGACTTGTTTTAATGGAAGTCCGAAAGAAATTTCGACTAACTTTCTAAAGTTGGTAAAGCTCGCTCCCAAATGGGAAGGACTTACCGCGTTGTCAATCGAGCGGATGGGATATAACCACAATGTGTCACTTAGTAAGAACATGGAATGTCAATGTCAAAAATATTTTGTAAAAAATCACTTGTCAAAGAAAGGGTTGGATAAAGGAACTTTGTTCAGTGAAAATTTGATTACAAGACTTGACTGACTTACAGACCGACTTGCCCCTTGGAGAGGATTACAAGAAACAAAAAACAAAACAGAGGACCACTTTTACGCCTTCGGGGACTAGTCATCGTTAGGAACAAGCATGTTCACCTAAGTCCTCGGGATAGGAGGTGAAGGGATCCTCATCGATCTAGAGAGGATAGGAAGTGAATGAGCCGAGGCGATCCGAAAGTAATTCATAGGATACCCGCCCTTGAATAAGTCAGCCCGAGTTGGAACCCCTGACTTCTTGTAAGTCTCGACGTTCCTTGTCCGATGCCGGGCACATCTCCTCGGCGAGGCCCTGAGGTGTCTTCGCGCGAGCCTCCTTTTCTTGAAGCTTCTTGGGGTGGTTTGTTTTCAGCAAACGGAGCTCCATCCGGCCACTCAGCCTCTGTTGTCATTTCGCTTTCGCCTTGACTCGGACATGAGGATGCCCCCGTGCTCAAATCGGACAAGCTCGGAGTCGGCAAAAAATTCAATGGAGGTATTATTTTGCTCGCGACGACGACGAGAGATAGAAATAAGGTTCACTTAATCCTGATGTGCGGGTGCACGAGTGGTCAAAACATCATGCAAGAATGTGAATGATTGTGGAAAGAATAGTAAGGAGTAGGAGTTATGACCCACATCGACTTGATGATTTACTAAGAAGGGATGAGGGGAGTATACAAATCCCGAGATGATGTCGGGATGTAGCACCCTCGGAGATCGTGGTCGAGGTCTCTCCTCGCGGTCCACACCTTATCCCTGTGGATAGGCAAGTTCCAAGATCGGAGGTGATATGATGTGATGCACCTGGGAGTCACCCAATCCGGAAGGGCTCTTCCTAGTCGGAGGACGGCAGAGGTCCTCACGGCGGGAGGAGAGGTCCTTTGGCTTGAGGCCGGCCTGTTGGTTGCGGGACCTCTCCCGCTGGCCCTGTTCGTCGAGGTCACCTTTGGGCGCCGCTGACTTTCGGGCCCCTTAGAAGCTGCGATCTTAGCCTTCTTCCTTGGGCGACCGGCTTCAACCTCCACTGGATTGTCTTTCGAGCCGAGCCTCGGATCAGACGCTGGGCGTGGAGAGGAAGACACTGAAACCCGCCCGCCGTGGAGAGATCGGAGATTCACCATTTCTGCAGGAAACCACGAGGTGGTTAGAGTCTGGGGATTATCCGAAACACCTATGGACCGAACGTCGTGGACCTACCCAGAGGCGATGGACTGAGACCCGCCTCGACCAGCCATTGTTCGGTCATGTTCCGAATAGCTTGTGAGGAGGGAAGGATTTCCTTAAGCCTCCTCAGATCCTGGCGTTCTTTCGTCGCTTTCAGGCTTGGATTTCAATGGCCCTCGTGGACCATCGGACCCCAAAGCCCCAATCCCTCTCACTGCAGATGTAGAAGAATCGCCCCTTCCACCCTTTGTGGCTGGAAGGGGCCCCGCCGACTCGGAAGCCCGCTCGGGTAGATAGAAAATAGCCCCCCGACCCTTTGGAAAGGCGGAAGCAAGAAAGGAAGAGGTTTCGAGTTGGGGTGATGTTGGCGTAATGGCATTCCCCTAGGAATGCCACCAGGTAGCCCCAGGAGTTTGGCGCCACCTGTGACGGCGAGATTCGCCCCCAGGAGATGCAAGCAACGACAATAGGATGAAGAGGAAGGTACAACCCTGCCTCGAGGGCATCAAGGGTTAGCACGAAACCCTTAGGAATCGGGTCATAAGCCCGCTGCTCCAGTTCAGGGGCTAAGAGAACATAATCCCCCGGGATGCGGTAGCGCTCCTGGAGGTTTCCCAGGGATGACCCGCTCACAGTTGAGTTGAGGTCATGCGGCCACATCAAGGCCTCAAGGGCCTGCGCCACCTCCCTATCAGAGGATTCATTGGGGGACGGCGGAAGTAGCCCCTCATTGGCGATACCGGAGGACGAAGAGGAAGAAGAAGGAGAAGGACAAGAAGAGGAGGCCATTATCACTGACCTTGGGATGGAATGGAGGAAAGGTTGATTTGAAGGAGGAAGAGGACACTGGAGTCAAGTAGGACGACCGGAAAGGTGGGACGATGAGACCCGGAATGGAAAACTCAAGCGGCAAGAAACAAAAAGGAAGCAAGACGCATGCTATTTAAGGGCAAAACCCCGCCAAGAGCGGTGCTCCTTCATCTCCCGAAGTGGGCGACAGCCCACTGCCGTGCTTGCCCTCTAGCCACGTCGCGTCGGGGAGCCCAAAGGACACTCCGCCATAAATGAGGGTCTGATGTGGCGACTCTAGGGTAGGCAAGCCAAGCGGCAGGGCATAGGCGCCTCGACTCTGTCGCCTGATGTGAGAGACCGGTCCCCGAAGCGACACACGAGCAAAGGAGTCCTCAGTTGTCCGCACCAGGCAAGTTGGGATAAGGGGACGGCTCCACGACAAGTCGTACCTCGACCGCCGACCGCCCGAGTACCTCTCTGCAGGACAATGAGCTCGACTGAGTATCGATGATGAAGTATTTCTCTGCGTAGCCCGCCGGCTCGAGCTCGTATCGACCGTAACCGCTCGAGTAGGAAACCACTAAGAATGCACCCCGTGCACCAGATGCTCGAATGCGCCCCAGCACTCCATCCCGCTTCCTCGGCGAATGCCTCGGCGGCGGCTCGATCCCCCGGACCGTGCCTCTTGGTCATGGTCCCCCAATGATCCCCGCAGCTCAAAGCCAAGCCTCGAACTCCCTAATGCGGGACGACACGTGGCTTTCTTGGGGGAGAATGATGTGGGTAATAAAGGCGACATGACGCAAGCCGCGTCACCCCCTCCCTGCTGACGTCCCTCGGCAGGTGCACGACCGACTATAGCCCATGTTGACTTCAGCATCTGACCGTGCTTGGTCGCCACCGCCCACGCAATCGCCTGAGCACGTCACCAACCGACAGGAGTCAGGTCCTTGAAGAGCTGTCAGACGCTATCAGGAGGTATGAGACTGCAACAGTCGCCGAGCCTATATAAACCCAAGCCGACTCTGGTATATGGGGTCTGGGGGCTCCCGCACTAGCAAACTCTCTCCAAAGACAAACTCAACTGACTTGATCGTCAGAGGGGTCGAGCGGAGTTCTCCCGACCCGACCTGTGTGCAGGCACAAAGGCGGAACCCCTCTCATAGAGCTCGATCCGGGACCCCCTCGCCGGTTGGCAGACGGCGTCCCCGACACCTCAAGACCAGCTTCTTCGGTTGCCCAGGCAGACTCGCAGGTTAGACAGAAGCACCCCCTCCCATCCGGACCCGAACCAAGCCGCGTCGGCCTCGAGGCCGTGGTGCGAAGTTGTATACACTAACAGTTATATTATTGTCGAGTCACAGTATGCTGCAGTTGCAAGTCAGGCCATGCCGAGTTGCTACTTCGCCTGAGCGAAACATCGGTGACCCTCCAGTTGTTCCACCGTCCCAGAATGCAACTTCGACTTGTCAATGGTGAATCTTTGTGGATGGTCAGACATGCCCACATGGTTGCTAGATTGCTGCAAAGTCTTTGCAGCCATAATATGTGCCATGTTGAGCTGTTGCCTCATTTTATCAGAGCATAACCGGTCATCGTGCTGCTGACCGGCGATGACGAGCAATAGTTTTGCCATGCGAAGGTCCAATGTAGTCCCCGATGAGGTTCGGGTATGCCAACCTCGTCGGAGCATGCCAACTGTCGCAGCTCGCTCTGTTGCCTGCCAAGCTCCTACTGCACCCACGAGGTAATCGAGCTTCCTGTTGTTCGACCATTCCGACCTCTGTCGTGGTGCGCCTCAATGTTGTTTGATCACGCTTCACATTGCCGATGGCCAGCAGGTGGTGTGGGTTGGGCATTCCAACGCAAAACTTGATGTGGTGTTGGGAATGTTGACATGCCCCTTTGCGTCGTTGGAACGTGGATGTTGCAGCCATGGTCTACAACATCGTTGCTGGGTCACATCGAGCCACCACCACTTCCTTCAAGGCGTGGCATCTTTACTCTATCCTTTACAATCTGCTGTGTCCATTGCAGACGCAGTTTTTGGTGCAGCCATTTGGTCACGCCTAGCTGCGTTTCGCCGAGGCGCGGCGCTATGCAACTATAAGCTTGCAGAGCGCCGCGACACCTCAGTTCGCCTTCGTCGGTGGATGGCCGCAGCTCGGTTCATGTAGCTGCATGGTACCATCGCACACTCATACTATGAATTGGTCGGGCATGAACGGCAGCCTCACCTCACCGAAGCATTGAATGCGGTGGGTGCATGTCGAGCCATTGCTTCTTTGGTCGAAGCATAACCAGTTTCTTCTGTGGCACAATTACTACAGCCGACATAGAATATCGATTCTGGATCATGGTGATGTTAGGCAGATGGCTTGGAATTCTCTCTGAGAGATGTTAGTCGCGGCCATTGCAGGTTTGAGTGCTAGAAATATTCAATGATCTTGTAAATATGAGTGGGAATTTGGCCGAGATCGAAGGCGCTCTGCTGTCTATTGGGGGCCTCCTCTTTTTCGTGGAGTCCACACCCATGGAAATGTGCAACAATGTGCACCAGCTGTCTCTCGCGCCCTCGCATTTGCTACATGCAATAGAGACCACAAACAACGACAACTCTGTATCGGCATTGTTCGTCTCCTACTTGCCGATGAGATCTAAAAGCGTAGCTTCTTCCCACCATTCCAAATCCCCACTCAGGAAACTCTGAGCCCATTTACTGCAGAAACGTCTCATCTGCAATCCGAGCACAAATGTCAGTGACTGCTGTTGCAGTGTTGCCAGATCACCGCTGTGCCGAACCCGTGGTGCGATCGATCCCTCCACCTCAAACGACACATCGGGCGGCAGGGGATCAGCCTATCTCTACAGCCCAAGCGCAAGTTGGAGCAGAGGCTCTCCTTCCTCTGCTTTTGTCGACGCCAGGGAGGAGGGCTAAGAGCGGCAAGATCGTATCTGTAAAGTGACAGCAGGGAGAGTGGTGTCGCTGAAGGGTTGTTAACGAGGGAGGAGCCGTTGATCTTAACTTTATCTATCCAAGGATTTTATATTCTTATATTTTATTTTTAAATAAATTAATTATATAAAATTTTAAAGATAATAATTTTTTAATTATTATTTTATATCTATAGATAGATGATATCTATAAGATTCATCTAAGTCAAAGTGTTCAGGATTATAAGGCCCAAGTTAACGAGTAAAAATTTATATTCAAATATATCATCCTCTATGGATGAAATATTATATTATTCATGGTCTTCGAAAAGAATAGATTTTTTATATTACATCTATTAGTTCAACAATCATCTTTAGTAGAATTAAAAAAATTTCTTACTTCTTAAGAATCCTTAGCTCATCAAATGGCAAAACTTTTTACTGGGGAGATAGAAATGTCCTTTTAACAAATAAGAAAAAAGATAATGATAAAGATAAAAAATAAAAAGGAAATGATTGAAGAGATAATGTATAAATCAAAAGAAGATCAAGTATTACAGATATGATAAGTTAGACTATATCAAGAAAAATTATCGTGTTATGATTAAAGGAGAAAATATTATAAATAAAAATGATTGTTCCAATGTTACAAATGAAGATTCGAGCAAATTTTTATGATTGAAACTATTGAAACCATAACATCTATCATCTTCAAGCATTACAAGATAATTAATTCATAATATGATCATTATACCACTGGTGATAGTATCAAATTTATCAATCTTCGTGTAATGACTCAATTATCATGATAAACAATACTGTTTATCAGGTGGAGAAGGCATTGTCATTATCTCAAATAAAGATAATGATCTTATTACATTGAAAACTATGTAGCATGTTCTAGATATGAAAAAAATATATTTTCTGTTGCAAATACAATCGATACTGGAAATTATTTTCTTTTATCCTAATAAAATCAAGTATTTAGACAACATAAAAGAATTGAATACAAATGTAGTACATACTAGTGAAAAAAATCAAAGATTTATATATTTTCTCAATATTTAACTTTTTATTGATAGGATGAGTACAAATGATGGTGCACCAATCTTACAAGACTTGGTCATATAAATTTTTTTAAATTAAAAATTATGATACAAAAAAAGTCAAGTTGATGGTCTTCTCAATCTTACTACTTTTAGTAGTAATGAAGTTTATAAAGGTTATTAATATGGCAAAGCATACAAGTAACATTTTGATAGATCATTTTCAATATGTAAATTTTCTTTAGAGCTTATTTACAATAATCTAATGGGCTACACTCAAACTGCATCTTATTCATGTTCTAATTAAATATAAGATTTATTTGGGTCTACTTTGTGAAGAAAAAATTAGAGGTTTTTTAAAAATTTTAAAAGTTTAGGTTAATAGTTGAAAGTGTTCTTGAAACAAAAATTTAAAAGTTTACACATCGATAATGGTAGGGAGTTTACTTCTGATAGATTTTTTTTTTTTTTTTTTTTTAGGGCATGACCTCAAAATAGAACTCATGTGTAAATATATCACAATAAAATGATATGGCAGAACTAAAAATTTGACATCTCATAGAGACTTGTAAGTGTTGGTTTCATATAAAAAATTTATCCAAAGGCTTATGGGTAGAAAGTATAATATGCACAACTTATGTTATTAATCGAATTCCTCTTACTCCAATCAATCTGAAGTTTCCATTTAAGCTCATGCTCGATTAAAAAATAAATATTAAATATTTTAGAGTATTTGGTTCTTCATGCTATGTTCATACATCATACTCCAAGAGAAGGAATCTTGATGCTAAGGCTAAGAAAAATATTTTTATTGACTATGATGAAAGGAAGAAAGGTTGAAAATACATGGATCCACAAACACATAGGTATGTGATATCTCGAGATATTGTGTTTGATAAAATTTTCTCTTATTATCCTCTATAAGTAACTTTTTTAGAAAATATTAATCACAATAGTGAAAGTGATATATGTTCAAAACCTGTGGTTGAGTTTTCTTTGATATCTAGTGATCCTATAAATTTTGGCTCATTTTTTTTATCAGTATCTACTCTATTGTTTCTTCGTCACTAATGATAGAGCAAAATGATAGGAGCAATGATGTTCATAAAGAGAAATTTCCAACATTAAGAAGAAAAAAAAGAACAATTATCAAACTAGCATATTATAGAGATGGAGACAATATAAGCAAGCATATGTCACTGTTTCTTTTTTGAACCAATCGTAATCTTGAGCTTACTTATTTTGATGAAGTCAAAAATATTAAAAAGTGAGAAGATGGTACGAATGAAGGAATAAAGGCTCGTCATAAAAATGAACTTTGAGATATTATGTCAAGGCCCATAAATGCATATCTAATTATGTACACATGGATCTACAAGGTAAAATATAAGTCAATGGAAGTGCTATTAGGCAAGACTTGTTACAAGATGATTTTTTTCAAGAATATAGAGAATATTATGATAAAATATTTTGTCCTATAGCAAAGATGACATCTATCAAGATGGTAATTGCTCTAGCAATTAAGTTTAGAAGGAAGCTTTGACAACTTGGTGTGAAGAATGTCTTCCTATATTGTGAAATTGATACAAACATTTATATAAAACAACAATCGTGATATATTTTTATTTTCAAACCAAATTATGTTTATAAGTTCAAGAAGACTCTCTATGAGTTAAAGCAAATTCCTAGAGCACAGTATAAAAAAATTTCTTAATATTTATATTTTTATGGTTATTAATCTTCTTATTCAAATCTTAACTTATTTATTAAAAAACAAAGAAGCCTACATGTTATCGTTCTTCTATATGTGGATGATATGATCATCATCGGTAATGATGAAATAGATATTTTAAAGCTTCATAGTGATCTTTCTCTTCGGTTTGAAATGAAAATGAAAATCTTGGAGAGCTTAATATTTTTCTTAGTATAGAGGTGATGAATACAAAAAAATGTATATTTATCTCTTAATCAAACTATGAAAAAAATTATTAAAAGGTTTAGAATTACCAAAAGTAAAAAGGTTTCTACTCCACTTAATGCAAATATAAAGCTTAGTTGTAAAGATGGTAAAGTTCTTTCTGACCCTCGATCTTTTTATTTTTTTATTTATAGTCTTATTTACTTAACAATTACAAGACTATACAGTGCATTTTTAATTGGTTTTGTAAGTCAGTTTTATGAGATCTTTAAGGAAGCCACATCTTGATATTTTAAAATGTATGAATTTTATCATTAATTTTAGATTATTCTATAAGAAGGGCATACATATTGAATTGTATTGTTATGTAGATGTTGATCTGGGAGGAGATTTGAAAAATCATAGATTTACTTTTGACTATGTCTTTTAATATGATTTTGCTTGTATCTCATGATGTAGTAAGAAACAATAATTGATCCCTTTTTCTACAATCAAAGTGGAATGTAAAACTTCCTTATTTGTTGTCAAAATCGTATATGATTAAGATATTTAATCGAAGGCATTTGCTATCAAATTAACAAATCAACTATTTTGCAATGTGATAATCAAAGTGTTTTAAAATTGACTACAAATTTGATTTGTCATGTAAGAACTAAGCATATTGAAATTAAACATCATTTCATCTAAGAAAAAATGCCCTAAGGAATTAGTGAGATCATGAAGATCAAGAGCAAAGATAATGTTACAAACATCTTTACCAAATCTCTCTCCAAAGGATCAGATCTTTGAAGCAAACTATGACTTGTCTTCAAAAGTATACTTAGCAACATGTAAATGCCATCTATTTATAAGTATAAAATTATAATTTAAACTAAAAGACCCTTATCTCTAAAACTCTATCTAATTATTTTTTTAAAAAAGATAAAAGATAAAAATGTAAAATCTTTCAAAAGAGAATACTTCATGACCTCAATGATTATCTAAGTAAGATAGACGATGCCTTGGCTGTTAGATGGCATCTGCATTATCTGTGCTATTGGTATCCATGATCTAAATGATTTTTTTAAAGCATCCTTTCGATGAAATAATGTTTAATTTCAATATATTTTGATTTTTGCATGATAAATTAGATTCCTAGTTAATTTTAAAGCACTATGAATAGATGGATGTATAGTTTTATGTATTTATAGGTGTAGAATAATAATTTAAACCAAAAGACCATAATATCTAAAAATTTATCTAATTAATTTATTTTAAAACATAAAAATCTAAAAATCTAAAATATTTTAAAAGATAATATTTTAAATTTTATGATAAAGCCTTGGAAATCACAAATATGGAAATCACGGTTCTGGATAAAGCCTTTCTTATGATAATGGCAGTAAAGGTAGTGGTAGTGATGGAGTCGTGAAAGAGGAAATTGCAAATTTGGGATGAAAACTAGAGGGGGTGGGTGTGGGGTGGGGGAAGACTTGAGAAGAAGAAATCTAACCAACAGGCAAGGAAATAAAAGGGGAAGGGGATCCAGCGTCGGCAGGGGAAGGAACGAGGGGGATGGCGGCGCCCTCGCTCTGGCGCTGCCGCACCGCCTTCTTCTTCGCCTCAAGCTCGCGGATCGTCTGCATCTGGAGCAATCATGGGCTCGGGCGAGCCCAGCTTCAGTGCCTCCTTCGCCAGCACCATCTCTCCCTCGTTTCCTAATCAGGGGGAACGAACGTTGCTTTACCCTAAAAATGAGCCGGGTTCATCTTGGACCTTTAGGCCGATCCGGTCCGGCCCGGCCCGTTTGGGCCCTGCATCATGGCCCGGCTAAATACTAACATACAATATTTAGTAAATTTTGGAAGAAGTAAAAAAATTCATTGATACAAAAGCACCAAGTCATAATATTCCAACTCTTTATCGTCAACTACATGAATCTTTCTGTAATTGTACCGCTAATCTTAATCATTTCACTCCATCTAACTTTAACGTCTGTTGTTCGTCATGATATATAGCAATTGCTTTGGTGACACACGCATGGACGTTGAAATTGATCAAGCAAAAGAATTTTGTCATAGAGCAACAATAATTTAATCACAGTCAAATATTGATTCGATAATTCGTCTCTCTCCTCCTAATATAAGTAGAAGATAAATCACATATTGTATCTTTGGGGTGCCTCTGCGCATGTGAGATGTGTCAGAAGTGTGCAGATGGCAACTTTGGTTATATTTATATATATATATATATATATATATATATATATATATATATATATATATATATATATATATGTATATATATAATATGACAGCAGGCATGGGAGGTTACAGCCAAAACAGCAGATCATTAAGACATAGCTAAAAACAAAGCCATGTGCCTTCACACAAGTAAAGGCAATAATCAAGGATTCAATGAAATTAAGCACAGGAATATGTGAAAATGGTGGAAATAATCCACTTGTGTTTGCCATATAAATCGTCCCCATAAATGGATAGTTTCTTATGAATATAATGATGTAATGAAGTAGTTTACTATTCCAATTCTTTTCATGGAAGGATCAAAAGTATGTTTCAAGGATCATAAGGTTGAGTGAGGAGAACAAGATCCCAGCTTGTGAGATTTGCAGATAGAAAAAAATCCAAGTTCTGGAAAAGGACAAATACCATCCGAAAAGATAAAACTAGCCATTGTTTTCTGGAGCAAAGAACCACTATGGTAAGCAGAAGAGGACGCAGCCCTGGATATCTATCGAATACCTATTGCTGTGATGCCGGCTACATGAAACATTTACGGAATTTGACTGCAGTGCAACGTCTACTGTTCATCATGTGAACTTACAGAGGTACTGCATGTTCTTCGTGGTTAGACAACGTCTTAAACCTTCAAAAGAGAGCATCAGTCATGCAGCACTATGCATGATGGAGAAATGGATATAGAACAATGACGATCTCGGAAACTTTTCAAGAGAGAGGTGAGAGAATTGAGGGAACGGAAGAGGAAGGGCATGATAAGGTGGGTGGGCCGTAGTGAGTTTGGTCTGGGTAAGTGGTCAAAGTGACAGTGCCAGTGCATGATTCAAGAAGTGGGGTCTCGGAATCAAGCAGGTTTCATCAGTACGTCCAAATCCGATGATAGCTCACAATGGAATCTAATAGTAGAAAACTTAATGACATTCGCCGCACGATGAAAGATAGATTTACCAAACCCTTGTCTCCTTTTTCTCGCTCTCTCTCTCTCTCTCCTCCCTACTGTGCAACGCGGTACGTGCATGCAGAGAGGACACGGGGAACGACAAAGAGACACTAAAACAGATGCCCACAGTGCGAAGAGCAGGCCAGAAACAAGTGTACGTTTCTGCTCTCTGAACACCAAGATGCATATCTACTACAGATGACAAGAAGATTTACTCGCTTCATGCCTCTTTCTCAGCAACAGCCAAAGCCAACTACCAGAGGAACTTAAATAGAAAGGAGGTGTTCACTACAAGAGAAAAATGCAAGCGATATGACACACCACAAGTTAGAAAGGAAAGAAAGTTCTCCAGCAACGCATGAGAAGTCTAGTGCTATGAAGTAAAGAGACCAGAGACATGCAACAAGGTTTGACATATCCTATCATGCTAATACAACTTCAGCATAGAATAACTCACATCTGTGTTTGCCCATTGTTCATCATGTTGAGTCACCTACCTACTCATTTACTTGTACTTCTCTTCTCTTTCCTTTCGTATCTTTCTTTTTTGTGTTTGTTGCCTTCCTCTCTACTGCAAGCTCCCACCGGCGAAGTATCGGCTCGAGGATCCCGACCTCATATCGGGATCCAAGGGGCTCATATCAATGCCATGATGTTGCTCTCTCTGAGAGATCCCGGGCCCCAAGCTCCTCACCATGCTACCAACCCCGAGGAAGTCCCTGGTGAGCCCGTCGGAGCCTCCAAGGTTTCCAGTACTCGAGAGATTATACTTACCCTCGTTCAAGTTACGCATGTTCCCATTGAATGTGCCAAACCCTGTGTTCTCTTGTCCATGGCGCCCCCCGGTGGTGGTGCAACTGCCCTCGAATGCTGCCATCCCCGTGGAGCTTCCAAATAGGCCATTTATGCCTCCACTGGCAAGTGAGTTCATTAGGTGCTGAATATGAGTCTCGTTTTCCATTGGAGATCGAAATCCATCTCCAACACTGCTATGGCTGCCGCTAAAGCTGGCACTGTAGTTCGCTGTCTTACCCGGAGACGCAGAGCTACCGAAGCCTCCAAGTAAAGAAGAACCCCCGCTGGATGTTGCACCGATTTGAGCTGCCTTTTGGAGCAACGCTGTGGCTGACAGCTGCTGGGGGAGCATCACTGGTTCATTCTTAATCAAGGTGCTGTAGCGACAAGCTATTCCTCCTGCCATGTGTTCGTCCACAAGGTTGCCGGCAAAGAGCGTCGATTGCTCAGTGCTTCTATTGGAATCGTAAATTTGATCCCCGGGCATCGGCTGGACGTGCTTATTCATGGCGTTGCTGCATGTGTTGCTGTCGTTGGAGAAGAAGCCCAGGTTGAAGAGACCGCCAGCTGCTGCAGCAGAGGTCGAGGAAGAGCCAGTGGCATTGCCTTGCAGGTCAGGAAGCTGCATTAGACCGTGGAAGTTCTTACTCTGAAGCAAGGAGTGGTGCGACGGGGTGTCCCCATTGATGCCTTTGTCGGAGCCGCCGCCGCCGAGGTAGAACGGGGAGGAGTAAGGAGGGGGCTGAGGTGCGCCGAAGGACAAAGGTTTGGATGGAGAGATAAGGTGTTCGAACTGAGACGAACCCGCTCGGCCGAGGTGAAGGAGGTCAGTGGAGGGGCGACTTTGGTCATGCAACGACGTGATCTGTGGACCCACTTGAGATGATCCCAAAACCATGTTGCTGTTTCCATACAAGTGGCCGCCGAGGGTGTTCAGGGCGGTCGGAAGCCTCGCACCCTCCTGCGCTAGGGCGTCACAGAAGGCTCGGTGGGTGATGAAACTGTCACGCCTGCTCAAGTGAGAAGAACAGATTAATGAAGAATGCTGATTTCTTTTAGCTCATTTCCAACAAGAATTTACTGAGTTCTACGAGTTGCATGTCTTAGTCAACATAAATGTTTCCTTAGAGCAAGAAAATGCCTACAGAGTGGTCTTGGCTAATTGAAACAAGATTTTTACATGATTTCATAGCCTCAGTTTAAGTGTCCCAACTAATGAATACTCTTCAAAGATCGTATTCAACTTCAAGAGAAAGAATAGACATGACACAAGGCAGCCAATTACTGGAGAAGCCAAGTTGCAGAACCAACCACTTGACTCTCCGTAGAGAGAACTCAAAAGGGAAGAGAAGAAAGCACCCCTCTTGGACTCGAGTTAATGCAATGAGAGGAATTGTTTTGCAAGGAGCTCGACATGACCCCTATGAACTCTTCTTGTGTCGAAACCATGAAAGCCACACCCACAAATCTGGTACTCCCCATTAAGCGCCCAACTAGCCTCTTATTCACACCAGATGTGGTAGACAAACAAATTACAATCAATGAACCCCTGGTTGGAATCCCATCTGCTCTCCAGCCCATTTAAAGATTTCACTTAAATGAAGTCAAATGCAACTCCAACTTCCAATTAATGACCCGAGAGAGATGGGAGGAATCGTTGCTATGTTATCATGGAGAGCGACTAACTTTAACTCTTCCGAGTTTGAAGCCTAGCTAATGTCACCCCTTGAAAAGATTTGAATTAAAAGACCTGGCCATATCTGGCCAAGAAGACTAGAGAACAAAACCTGCAAGCTGACAGTATGGCATCATGTGAATAGGAGAGAGAATAAAAGGAGAACAGAAGGGTGACATTGATTCCCAGCGGGAGGAAGAAAGTAGACCTTTTCCTGAGTTGAAGACTTCATGACCTTTGCGGTACCATCGACCAATTCACGTGGGAGCAGGAGCAGCTTCTTACAGCCGTTTCCTGTCACGTACCCTGCTCCCCCTCCCCCTCCTCTCTCTCTCTCTTGCGAACCCAATTATAACCCTAAGGAACCCTAACATCTGTGCAACAAAACAAAGCTCCCAACAGAAAAGAAAGGGAAAGAAATGGGTGGAACAACAGAGAGCGCCCCCGGTCGTCACCAAAACCAAGATGACCTATCTGACACGCATCAAAATCAAGAACAGAAATATATGATGATATAGTTTGAATGATGGGATGGTGATGAACTCATGCGGCGCGTGATATCGTGGAAACGGATGTATTATCATTGAGATAAAGGGATCTGATTACCAGATACTAACCTAGAGAAGAGGGTGCCGCAGTCGCAGCGGTACTCCCGAGTGCCGCATATCTTGGAATGGGCCTTCAGGTCGGACTGGACGGCGTAGCGCTTGGAGCACTTGTCGCACTTCCACTTCTTCTCGCCATGCTTGCGGCAGAAGTGCTTCTTGACGCCGGTGAGGTCGCCGAGGGCGCGAGAGGGGTCGTGGTGGACGCACGTCGGCTCCGGGCACAGGTACACCCGGCGACGCACCTCCTTGGTGGTCTTCTGGCGGAGCTTCCACGGCAGGTTGTGGCCGCGGCGGTGCAGCTGCAGGTTCTGCTCCCGCTGGAACCCCTTGTTGCAGACCTCGCAGATGAAGCGGTTGGTCGCCAGCAGCGCCCTCGGAGAGAGCGCGATAACTTCCGCATCCGGATCTGCAAGAGCACGTGGATTTGGTCGTGGTTATGATTAATCAATCAGACGCATGTTGATAGAATAATGCACTACACATGCACCAGGTTTGATGAGGATCGAAGATCTACATAAATCTGAAGACACAATTACTGTTCAAAGAGGAGGAAACCATTGTTACGGATACGAGCGGAAGAGGAGGGGACCTGACAGAAAACAGCAGTTCATGTGATTTTTGAGCTGATCACAGTAAAATCAGAAAACAAAACTAGAAGGAAGCCGAGATGAGAAGAGAAGAATTCATTTCGTGCAGAGTACATCGGGTAGAAAATAGATGGAAACACATGTCGGAAGCCTAAGAACCCCCAATTTGGTGAGCTTATGAAGAAGGAGAAGTTAAGAAATAAGAAACATATATAGAGGAGAGTTGGAATCCCCAATTCACGGATCAAGCAAAAACCAGAATACTGAATTAGGGTTTCCAAGAATTTCTTCGACCAGATGAAAATTTTAGGATCCACAAGGCATCCGAAGCACAAAATTGGGAGGGGTTGGCTCATCCACCTTTGTGAATCACATATCATGCATGATTTGTGTAACAGCATGTTAGGTACTTGCATGGATTTCCGGGAAGGCTCCGCTTCTTCTTCACCGGCGCTGCGGCTTGTGGTGGCGGCGCTGAAGAGGACTGCTGTTGCATCACCTGGGTGTGATGCTCGTCCTCTCTCACTCCAAAGAAGGGCGACGACGAAGAAGCTGATGCCATCTCAACTCATAAAACAAGCTAAAATAACAGCAATTATATCACCAGCGGCAACACCCCCCTTTTTACTTGCTGTTGATGGTGCTCTTCCTCTTGTTTCTTCTTGCTCACTTCATGCCTTCGGTTTGGCTTCTGCCAATTTTAGCGGATAGTCCAACTACAACCAAAACAAAGGTTCCCACTACCCAACATGCAACCATGCCCTCTTCCCCCGCCTCTGGATCTCTGAGAGAAGAAAAGAACCAAAATTGTAAGACAAGGATATCGATCTGAAGCACCCAGCGGACAGACCTCAAGAAAACTCTCCAAATCTCTCTTGCTGGATTATCACAAAAGAACAAGGAGAGCTGGAAATCAGAACAAACAGTTGCGCTCAGTACTGGTAGAGAGGGAAGGAACAAATAAAGTTAGGGTGTCACAACAAAAGAGGTGAAGAAAGAAAAAAACGGAGAAGAAGAGTATCCAAATCAAATACCTTCTATTACTCCTCTACATCCTGTCAGCTGCGTACAGAAGGGTGGAGGCTAACGGTGGTGGTGGTTGTGCCATATCTTTCACTTCCTTGTCATGCTTTTCCTTCTCCCTTCCTCCACACTGCTCAGGTTTCCTATCCTCTTCCCTCTTTTATTTCCTCGATCCTTTGCACCACAGAAAACGAATGCCTACAAAATGTTTAAATTCGGGGGAGAGAGAGAGAGAGAGGGGTTGATGAGTGTTGTACAGCGGATAGGGGTCCAACGCAGGCAAAGCTTGTCCTTACGTGGGCACAAGGAATCGGTCCACCGACTGCAGTTCGTAGGCCATTCCTTTCACCCATATTGGGACCAAAGACATACCCCAATCACCAATTTCACGCATATATGTATTTACATATATTATTATTACCGAGGAAAATATGTCAAGTTCACAGGAACAAACAATCTAATAATTATCCTTACAAGCTTATCTCCTACCTTAATTCTTTGGTGCAGATAAATAGTCATTATAAGTTACAACCTAATAATTATCCATGGACTACTCGGACGGATTTGAAGTTACAACCTCAGTGTACATGCGATAAATAGTCAATTATAAGATCTACTTGATTCTCTCTCACAAAATGTCTCAATCATATAGAATCTTCTTTCGCTCAAATCTCTCCTATGACTTGAACCTGGAAAATGACTGAAAGGCCTTATATATAACTCGGTGTTCAGCCAGCACTGGCCTTGCTAGCAATATAGAAAACGATGCAAGACTTGTTGATTCTTTGCTTGCTGAGTAGAGAATAAATAAACAAAATAAATAATATATACACACACAAGGACAACATATCTACTACCACCACAAGAAACACGGGTCTCCTTGACAGATGTCGCAAAATAAATAAATAAATAAATATATTTCAAGATGGAATTAAGTTTCTGATTGTGGGAAAAAAAAGGCCATGGATTAAAGATCTGAATAAAAAATCCGGAAGCTCTACAATAAATAATGTATCATTAATAAACTTAGAAAAAAACCGACCAATAATGTCCAAAGACTGAACGGATTGTGAATCATAGCATAATCCAGATTTTGCAGAAAAAATGCACTGAGTTTTTTGTTTGAGGTTCAAATGGAGGGATGCAAGACATCTAGAAAAATTAATCATCTTGATAAACAGAAAATATCCTCTCTTTTGTTTTTTTATAATTTGTAACCATTTAGAGAAAATGTATTGTGTAATGTTTGGATTAAAATGTTGTATGAATTTGCTTTTTGTCATTTTAATATGTCTTAATGCACAACTGATTGGAAAAAAAAAAACAAAAAATATTAGCCACCTTGATTGGTAGACTTGGACGTGCTAATTTATCAAAACTATTTTCTTCTTTTATTTTTTTGAACTGCGAGGTGGACTATAGGGAAAATTTTATGAGTGCCCCTGCAAAATTTTATAGAATATTATTTGTTCTTCCAAACATACTCCTGGATTATGCCCTGCAAATCTTAGTGACTCCAATTTACTCACATGATGGATTCATTAGGCTGGATTTATATTAGGATGTAACATTTGGACTTCAAAAGGAGCTTCATCATGACTTGATAAATTCACCTGAGAATGTTATAAATAATCTGGACTAGTATGACGTTAATTTTCATTAGGAAGTTTTCACTTATTGCATGTAAATGAAAGATTAATGGAGTTGTTGAAACCAAAACAAGGAGAAACGAAGTTTCATTGGATTTCTCCTTACCAACTTTTCAATCATAATTTTTTCCCCAAAAGATTGAGCTTTGAAGTGCTCACTAACTCACATTTTTTTTTCCATATCTCTCTCTCTCTCTCTCTCTCTCTCTCTCTCTCTCTCTCTCTCTCTAATGCAGATAGGAATTCCTACTCAAATTTTGATAGCATTCCTCTGGAATTATTCTTTAGTCCCACTTGTCATAGGGTAGATGCATGATAGGAGATAGTTGGGACCTACTTATGACAGTGTGATCCAAGCCAACACCAGCCCAAAAAATCAGCATTGCCGGAGATTTGGTGAAGTCAAGTAATTGAAGTCAAACTCGGCCGTCAAGAAAGCCTAATTTAATGATGTAGCCGACTAGGATTTGGACTCTATCACCCTATAATTACTTAGAATATAGTCTAGAATATACGTTCCAAGTTAAACCTATTAGGCAGGAGGAATTCCGTGCAAAAGGCATTTTGTCCATTGGCATGGCATGGAGAAACATAAGTCGACCAAAAAAAGATTAATCCACAAGACATTCATTCCAACATAGAATTCGTGGCGACTACGTGACGAATCTGTTTCCACAGTTCACATGTATAAAGTGTAATTCTCTTGTAGTTTAGTGGGACAAGATTTTGACATGGCAACAGTACTTCAATATCCAACTCACTAGCCCTAAGATTCCCTATTTGGTTGTCTTCTTGGTAGCATAGGTTGGATACAGAACAGGTCGTATGCGAGTAGACACTTTTTCTTTAGAGCCGTCCTAAACCTAATAATTTTCAGATAATTAATATTAATAAACCGGTGTCCTACATATCTTCCCAATTTTTCTTTGGTAGAAGATATTGCTATAATATTACTTTTCCATGTGTAAAAGATGGACCTCTCGAAAGTCTATCATTATAATTTTTTTTAGAGAAAGAGAAGAGGAAAACGAGTTTTCTATCTTGATAGAAAGAATATTGTCGATCAATCATCATCTAATACGTGACCTCCGTGTGATGTTGGGGCTTGAAGAAGGAGATAGAAATTACCCATCACCGGTTTGCCCATATGAACAAGGGCCCAAGGCAGATAATTACGAACTATTTTCGTCGCTATCGCCCATGCGGAAAAAAAAAATCTAGCAAAGGTTGTTAGAGATGGTTAAGGGTTGTCTCCCTACAGAAATTTTGTCCCTCTATAATTCTGTATAAAATCTTATTTTTAGCATAGTTGCATGGGGTCCCTCTACAATCATCATCCTTGAGTTACTAAGTTGGATGTCGAAGGAACCAGGTTAGAAAACCTTTTCTAATCTTGATTTTCATACATGTGGCACCTTGAGAGGTCGGTGTTTTCACCTCAGACAACCTTGCGTACATAGGTCCGAACTGCATTAAGCTAATCATAATGTCAACAATGTTTTCTCATAATATATCTAAATATATTTTATGCTATCCTTTTATTATATGATATAATTTAATATATGATAGGATCATACCACCAAAGACCACAGTCGATTATTTGAAGAGATAGAATTAAATGCATACATCAGAGTCAATAAGACCTTTAAGCGAATTCTTGTCGCCCGATACCTATTTGCTATTCTATTATCAACTAAATACAGTGCATCACATGATCTCATTGGAAAGCCTTGGCAGCCACATTGCGTGTAAGATTTTTGTACGGCCGAGCCTAGTTTGCAAGATCAGGTCAAGGGAGAACAAAAAATTGCACTCGACAAGACCTTGATGGGGACTTCGATTAAACTAAGTATTATGTTAATCACCTTTTATTCGATCAATTAATTAACGATCTCGAGTAATCAACTTCGACAAAATGCAGCTCATAACAGTATTGATGATGTCAAATGCGTTGATCTTATTGACTGTTGCACAAAATCTTCAAGGCGAGTGCATGCATTATTGTCAGAAAACTAAGCATGTGTTCCATTTCTTCTCAGCGGAAAGATAAGCACGGCCAGGTCAGGCAGGAGTACATTTTCCTGTTCCAACTAGCCTGTTTGCTCAACGCTGCTGTCTCTTCTCTCACATTCACTGTGATCGACAACCTTTACAGCAGTGAAGCCATGTCACTGTTCAGAACAAAATCACTGCTGCCCGGTTCTGCACCACGTATCGGTAATTGCTTTGTGCATGAGGAGTGTACCATGAGAGAGGAAATGATTGGTAAGATAGCACATGCTGTCACCACGGAACGTCTCTTTCTCTGTGTTGGCAGCGGGAACATCATCAGAGCACAGAATGCGAGGCTCCACTCTGAGTGGTCCTGCTGCACCTTTTTCCTCTCGCCATTGAAGATGTGCCTCCCGAGGAATGAGTAGATTTAGGCGTCTGCTGTAGATTTGTTAGGGGTAAGACACCGTCTCTCCTTTTCTTCTTCGACCAAATGTTTCTCTTTATCTGGAAACTGATGTCATTAGACGTATTACAATGTTTCGATACTTGTCTCGTTTATTATTATTATTATTGTTTTGGTGGGTTGGTGATGGTGCAGCAGCATTTGTGGTTCTCACTGGCACTGACGTGGTACTCGGAGGTCTACTAAAATTTGAGATATTATATTTGCTTCACAAATAATGGTGTTGCATAAGTGTCACATTAAATCACTGTGCATGCATGATACGATTTCATGTAAGAAATTAACGAGCTCATCGGGATCCGGTTTCGACGACAAAACCCAGTCAACTGTGAGAGCGTGCAAACTCGTAGGTAGGTAGCTGACTCTTAGTCAAACTTGGTGACAAAGACTTGAGTTACAAGTTTGGTGTGGGAGACCAAGACCCGGAAACTAAGCAGTAATTTGTGTGGGGCGACCGAGTGATCTGATGCATGTCTTATGCTGTAAATGGAACAGATCTATACCTTTACACCAACCATTGGATGGGGAAACTTTTGGTCGATCTATGATGTCTAGACGACGAAGAAGTCAAAGGGGGAAGAACTTTCTTGGAAATATTAGCAGACACGAACAGCTAATCCTTGTGCATGATTCAGGGAATCAGTGCTGCTCCCGTTGTGAGGAATGTGAAGTCAAAGCCATGCGTATTGGCTGAGTGTATTACACAAAGTAGAAGGTCTGAGACGCAGCGCCAAAGATCCTGGGAAGAGGGAGACTCTTCCACTGCCACCTTGTGCTGCTGTCCTTCGTCGATGCGTTGCATGCATGCATGAATCCTTGCGGTTAAACGGATCTTGGCGCTCTCTTCCTGGGTTGCTCCGAGAATGGTTTCGAAGGCTTTGTCAATGCATCTTTCCTTCCTGATGATGATGCATTTGTTCTTCATTGATCAGTTAAAGGATCTATTGCAGGCGTGTAAATTGCATGTAGAATTGGGTTGGACAAAAGTCAATCCACAAACTCTAAAGTTCTGAGTGGATTTTTCGATTCTGTATCCAAGGAAACATTGAGTTGCTGATAGCTACAGTTCCAAGTACATGAAGGATGAGGGAAAGGGATTCTGCTGCCTTGGGTTGTGGGGATGCAGCAAACCTTGTTCGTAGATGTAGAAGGAGTCATTACTACCTAATCCAACTGCTAAAGTTCATCTTAGTTCGGTAATAATATACTCATTATGACTGTAAAGCAATGACAGAAATTGAAAACCAAACTCAAGAGAACTGACATTTTGCAGAAACGTATAACTAATTGGATTAAAAGATCCATCTTATATAAGAACTATGAACTAGCTATGTTATCAAGCATGTTGTTCGTACAATTCATTTCTTTTGATTCACACCAAAAAATTAGGATTTTATTAAGCATAAATTTCATCACCAGTAGCGAATTAAACTAAACTATTGGACAGTCAGTATACAGATAGATATCATGTCTGTCATAGTTTATCCTTTAAAAGTTTCTCAGATATGCATTTACAAATGTTTTTGTTGGATAAAACATCAAATATTCCACCTCTGAAATTTACTGATAGGGTGGGTACAAGCAGCAAAGCATCCATTTACTGAAACAACAACTATCAGTGCATGTGTGACGAAAGAAATGGCAGGAACTCACAGATGGAAGGATAAATGAATCGTTCAGAACAGTATAGCTAAAAAGCTTCCGGTGCTGCTTAGAAATCAGATGAGGAACGGCAAGAGCGATGTGCCTAAACAAAAGACAAGAGTTCACGGGTCTGCAATCGACTTGCGGTGTGGCCTACAGCAGTACAGTTTTCGCTGAGGAAAGATTCCCACAATTAAGTGTGAGAGTGACTTCAAGTATAGCATGGGGCCATGCATGCATGTACCTTATTGTTCGATAGGACCCTTTGATATCTGTGCTTCCAGAAACACAAATCATTCATCAATTACATGATTTAACTATGCTAACAACTTCTTTTCATCAACCCTTCTCTATAGTCCATCTTTACATTTTTCTGCCCATCCAAAGTATCTATTGATGATTGCGCTTGAATCCACTGCTTTTTCCCTATTAATTTTGCCTACATCAAGACATCTGCCGATTACTCGACTTGACTGTGAATGGTAGGTGGACGTATCAGCATCAGATCAACTATAATTCATTTTAATTTATTGCCCACCGCATGTAGAATATGCCCACTGGACTTTAAGATGGGCATGTTCTATTCCAATTCAATGTATGTATGAGATTAACCCGGACTAGAGAATTCCTTTCGGATCGATCTCAATGAGCCAAAATTTCTTCCATGGTCTCGTAAGATTGATATCTGTAGCATGCTTGAAGTGGTAAATCTATAAGAGAATTATCTGAATTCATTGAACCAAAAAAAATTCAATGATAATTCAATCGGCTGATAGATGTATCTTCTGATTCAATTGATTTCTTGCAAGAAAGATTACATGGACACGCACAGCACACTTTTTCGATTAAATGATCGACGAGGTCGTGCTAGTCTACGAATCCACACATTTATCTTCTTCCTTCATGACAAGGATGTAAGGATAGAGATGGTTTGGAAGCTTTAGGCTTGCCCTCATCAGTCCATGAGAGCTAGCCCTACGATCGTCTGGTTTCCTACATCGTTTTCTGCATGCCTTCATCTGGTTGTTCATTGTCACTTCGAAGAATAGATTCTTCCTCATGTTGTCACTGCCCTTTCTTCTCATCTGTCATACTTCGGCAAGGTGTCAAAGAACATTGCTGGGGCGTGGAAAGTGTACATCACATCTGGTCCCAGCAGTAGGGTCATGAAATAAACTACAGCCAGTAGGGGCAATTGACCAGATGCCAACATGATAGGTCTTATCCATTATTATCATAACGTGCACGAGGATATAGTCAAAAAGAGAAAAATGCCGCCATTAATTCTTCGTGCCGATCAATTATGAATGATGACTGTAGCATAACAACGTATCAGTGCACATTGTGGAGGGAGAGAAAAAGTTAAAACCAAAATAGAAAAGAGAGGTCAATAAATAAATATATATCAGGAAAAGTTAATACAATTTTTTTATTATAAAAAAATTGAGTTGGAGTCAATGATGGTCCAAAGGAAGTTTTCCATATGTAAAATTGAATCGGGAGCAATCCCGATCAATGTTCGTAAAATGCTTAAGTCTGATTGAAATTTGGACAATTCGAACTGAGTTCTTTTACAAAAAAAATTAACATGTCAGGAACACATTCGAGGAGCCTATTTACAGTGGACTTTGTGGACTGTTATCACCTTCAACATCCCCAGTTATTATAGGGCATGATTATGCATTACTCTCGTGCGTTGTTGGATTTAGGATGCATATTGATTGATCTAACTCAGTTGAGTTGTGGATGTGTCAGCCACACCTATGCGGCGCTGAGGTGTTGGCTAGGTTATCGATGTCATATCACCACTCAAATACAATTCTTTTATACACCCTCGCATATAAATTTTGAAGAATTTATATCTTTCCTCTCCATCTTTTTCTAGAAACTATATACATAAAGCACCTTCTCTATATACCAAGAAAGAAACACAAGAGTACCCAAAATATTCATTATATATATTTTTTTCTCTCACAAAAAACTAGAGATACATATGATATTTATAGAAGAGCTAAATCTTAATTTTTAGAATTTTTTTCACAAGAACTAAACAATAATTTATGAAAATAATATAATTTTTCTAGTGTTAAAATATTATGCTAAGTCAAAATTTTATGTTTTTGAAACGGTGCAAAAGAATCATATGAATATTTCAATCTAGACAAATTTTATAACTATCTTAACTTTTTATAAAAAAAATATTCATACTATATTTTATGCTAAAATATTATGTTATATCAAAATTTTTATATCTTTACAATGGAAAAAAGGAAAATCATATGAATTTCCATGAAGCAATATTCATGTTATAATGTTGTGCTACCTTGATATTCATAAGAGTTTGCTAGTTCTAAAATATTATATTAATTCAAAATTTATATTATATATTATAATAATAAGAAGAAAATTCTTCTTCTTGATTAAAATCGAAGAAGAAGAAGAAATAAACAGAAGCGAAAATTCTTTTTTTGACTCCATTAATCCTGGTTAGGGTGCGTTCATAATCTAACTAGTTGAGAGGCAAAGCATAGTCAAAAAGTTCGCAGTGAAGAAGACTAACTTCTCCCCAAAATATCTTGTTTTTTCTGCTCTATCCCATAGCCTGTTTGGTGTAGCCTCCAACTCGTGAGACCGACCAGGAAAGTGATGGGTGTCTGGAATCCAATGCCTCTTCCAGTCTTTCATCACATTCTGGCCATTGATGGAGTTCACATACTGTAACTCGACGCAGAAATGAGAAAGGGAGTCCCACATCCAGAGGTTGACCTCTCGACGCCGTTCCACAAAAAGTCCAAGCTAGGCGGCTCAAAACTATAAAGAAACAAAAGGTGGAAGCTTTGCATTATTTGGCTTTATTATTCAAGTGAAAAGTCCAATCTCTATGGAACACCAATGCAAGGAATACCAAAATTATACTTTATTCTCGAGTCAATAATTTATACGTGTATATCTCTCTCGAAGGTGTCCTGCATGGCAATGTCTAATATTAACCGTTGCTCTCGTCTTCTCTGGAAGGGCCTGCCACCAGGGAATGGGCTATTGGGCCATGGGCCTGTGAGCTCATGGGCTGCGGTCAGATGCTATTATTCATCCAAATAACATACAGATTAATTAATTACTGATAATATTATTAAAGAAATAAAAATGAAAAACTGTGTTTAATATTCTTATTTTCGTACAATAGTTTTTAAGAGTATTAAATATAAACATCACTGCTTCAATGGTCAAGTGGAAAACCAAGGAAGATTAATTACAAGAATATGTAAATCTTTTAGTATCCAAAGAAAATTTAAAATGTTTTTTTTGTGGGGCCATTAACCTCCCATTAGGGGTTGTAAAAAAAGTGCGGGCATTTTAAGGGAAAAAAAACTCTTGCTTTTTATCGGATTGCAATATCTCAATTTTTAATTGAAAACCTAAGTGTAAATATGAAATTATAGGGACTAAATTGTAAAAAGGTCGAAGAAGAAGAAAAGGAAAGAGAGAAGAGGGAGGCATCGGTTGTGAGAACCGAAGAAGAAAAGAGATGAAAAGAAAGAAAGAAAGGAAGAAAAGAAGGAAAAGAAGGAAAAGAGAACAGAAAAGGAAAGAAGAAAAAAGAGGCAATCGGAGAAGAAGAAAAGAGGAAAAGGAAGAAAAGAAGGAGAAGAGGGAGGCGAGGAAGGAAAGAGAAGAGGAGGAAAGGCCTCGGCTGTGGGGAAAGGAAAGAAAAAGGAGAAAACAAAGGGGAAGAAAATAAACGAGAAAAGAGGAAATTATTGATTATTTGATTAGATATCAAACGAATTTAGAATGTTATGGAACTTAAGTAGTCACCAATCGACATGTCGGTTCGGCCTGGTTCTATCGTCGATGCTTTAGAATGTTTTCCGGTTCGGCCCACACCGATCTCGCCTGGGTAGCTCTTCGGATGTTGAATACCTGCACAATAGCTGAAGTCGGGGTTAGTCCCCAACTTGGCCTCTCGGAAGATTAAGTCAGTAATAGGTGGATCTTGTTCTCTCTTCTCACTTCCTTTCCCCCTCCCCTGGTCGTTAGGACTAGGCGGGGGTTTTATGCTTGTGTCCGAGGGTTGGCCGTACATAGTCTGTCGGCGACGGTCGAGCCCTATGGCGGCGAGTCGTACCTTAGGTCGACCGCCTAGCTAGTCCATGCAGGTTGGCATCGTGTGGCACCGTTCCACCCTTTCGGGGGGCGGCTTGCTTTTTGCGGCTCCGGGCGATGGGGAGCGATTGACATGTCCCATCTGGGATGGTCCTGTTGACGTGGCACCCAGGGTCACATCATCGTGATGACCTGGCCGTTGGGTACCTCCACGTGGGGGATATCAGAAGTGTCCCCTATCATTTCTCCCCCACCAACGACATATGCTCTTGGGCCCTCGGGGAGAGACTCGGTACGTGTGTTTGGTCTCCATTCATCAACGGGGCTACTCATCATGTGGGGGTTGAGGGACCGACCTTATGTGCTTTTGCCTGAGTATCGAGGGGCTAAGTTGTAATAGGGTGTCGCTCGGACGATAGCGCATTGAACTAGTGCCCGAGCCGGTTAACTCGAGCATAGGATAGACTAGTGCACCGAGTCAATTAACTCGGGTGCAGGATGGACTGGTGCTCGAGCCGGTCAACTTGGGCATATGTTGGATTGGTGCCTAAGCCAGTCAACTCGGGCACATGATGGATTGGTGCTCGAGCCGGTCAACTCGGGCACAGGATGAACTGGTGCATCGAGCCGGTCAACTTAGGCACGTGTTGGACTGGTGCCTAAGTCGGTCAACTCGGGCACATGTTGGACTGGTGCTCAAGACAATCAACTCAGGCATGTGTTGGACTTGTGCCTGAGCTAGTCAACTGGGGCACATGTTGGACTAGTGCCCGAGCCGATCAACTCGGGCACATGTTGGACTGGTGCCTGAGCCAATCAACTCGAGCACAGGATGAATTGGTGCTTGAGTCGGTCAACTAGGGCACAAGATGAACTAATGCGCCAAGCTGGTCAACCCGGGCATGTGTTGGACTAGTGCCCGAGTCGATCAACTCAGGCACAGGATAAACTGGTGTGCTGAGCTGGTCAACCCGAGCACATGTTCGATTGGTGCCCGAGCTAGTCAACTCGGGCACATGATGGTCACTCAACTCGGGTGTTGGTTGGACTGTGTCAGGCGATGCTTTCTGACACGTTGGCAATGGCTCGAGTCTGGGGAGCCTGGGGAGTCATGCTAGGTTTAAATGTTGTCGCCATCTATTTCCTCCGGGGAGTCTAATCGTCGCCAGACCTGATATCGCCACAGAATCCTTGTTTCGGGGAACCCAAAAGTCACTTGGCTTTAATTGCTGCTATCAGTTTTTACCTCAGGGAGCCTAAATGTCGCCTTAGGAGATGAGGCTTGGCCCTTTATAAATCTCTTCTTCTATGGTGTTGCTACAATGTTCAGTCTTTCCCCACCGTTTCTCATCTTGGATCAACCTTCTCGGTCGCCAAAAATGAGGTTATGATGTCTTCATCCTCATCTTCTTCCTCTTCTTCTTCCACAAGTCAGTTGTCCCCTGAGGTTAATGAATCCATCTTTGGGGGTTCTAGGATAGAGGTTATCAGTTCATCCTTGGGTGGTGAGCCCCCGACGGACTCGAAAGCCTTCGTGGCTCTCAAGTGATAAGATCGTGGCATGACGTCAACTCGGTGGTGACCAAGGGACTCTTAGGCCCAATCCGGGATCGCTATAGCATCTGGAAGGACTATGGGCTTCATGCCCCTCATCCCGGCGAATGCCCCTATGACCCATTTTCGAATGGGTTCGGGTTGACTATGGATGCTCTCGAAGCGGGGCTATGGTTCCCGCTGTTTCTGGTTATAGTAGAGTGCCTCCGGTGGTGGGGTATCTCACCATCCTAGATAGCGCCAAACTAGTGGTGCTATCTGGTGGTCTTTCTCGGCAAGTGCAGAGGGGCAGGGATTGAGCCGACCCGGACACTTTTTTTTAGCATGCTTCCGTTTGTGCAAGGGTCATGGCGGGTACTATCTGATCACCTGAGGTGGCTTCAGAATTAGCGGTGCCCCTTATAACAATATGGAAGGGGGGGGGGGGGGGCGCGGAATACTCGTCACTTTTTGTAAGCTATAATCGGAGGTGGGGGTTTTGTGTCGGGTGGACCCCTCGCACTATTAGCAATGTTCCCCCATTCCTTTCCCACGATGAGACCGAGTGTGTGGAGCAGTTGAGGGGGGTCCTCTCTTCCTCTCGGGCAATTAAGAGCATGTCGAAGGATTGGTTGGTCAAGATGGGACTCAACCCGACTCCTTGGGGTAATGGTTGGGCTCGCGTTCTCTGACTATTTCTCATTGTTCATCAAAGTCACTAATTGGCTTGCTACTTGCAGATATGGTGAACCTGCAATCATTGAAGGGAATGCCATGCTCCTCGATCGAAGCCCCGCCACCCTGAGAACATGAAAGGGTTGGATCTGAGGCCTCTGTTTGTAGGAGCACACCAGCACGCCCAAAGGGTTCGCCTGAGGAAAGCCGCTTGAATAAGAAGTTGAAAAATCAGAACTCGGAAGGTGTCCGAGGGCATGGCAGCCCGAGAGAAGGTGGCTCGTGGTATGTGTGATCGGGCGACGCTTCTCAGGGAGAGGGTCCCAGCAGCGTTCGTGGCAAGGGGCCCGTCGGGTCATTTGGCGAGGATCCATTGGGGAGGTTGGTGAGCCGACCGAAGTTGATGCACGACTTGTGTCACATCCGGGCTCACTCCGAAGGTGAGCCCTTTCAAGCCCTCAGCATGGCTGACCTTGTTGAGTCCGAGGTAGGGGCGCCCTATAGTACCCTGTGGCTTACCTTAAAGGTGGAAAGTCGGATCTGGGTTGACAGGTCGATGGCCCAAGAGTTCACCCGAGGGGTGCTTCACCCGATGATGGCGAAGCAACTCTACTACTTGCCCTCCGTGGTACTGATGGACCAAGCTGCAAAGTCCCTTGTCTGGGTAAGATCTACTATTGCTAATGCTATCTTTTGCATGCGACCAACCTAACACTATAATTCTTTTGTATGCAGAACCAACATTATACCATGGTCCTGATCGACCACGTTTATGATGCGGGGAGGGTGATCGAGAGGTTGGGGGAGATGACTCTGGCCTCCGAAAGGAGGTCGAAGAGCTAAAGAGCGGGTTGGGTCCAGAGGCCGTCACAGTAGCCGAGCAACATGCCTTGGATCTGGAAGCTGAGGTCGAGCGGTTGAAGGCCGAGTTGGGGGACAATCAGTGCCAACTAAAAGAGAGCCGGGGGCAGATTCAGGTGCTAGATGACAAACTATTGTCCCTTTCCCGGGACGTGGAAGCTTCTTAGGCAATCGCTCACTCTGTTAAGGAGGTGCTGGAAGAAGAGTGTCGGGGGGAGTCGGCAAGGGTGAAGGAGGCCGTTGCTGAGTACAAGAAATCTCTCAGGTTCGAGCTCGGTTTGCAACGATTAGGGCAAGTGACATACGAGTTCGGGTATCGAGTCGTTCTTGCTCATTTTAAGGCAAAGTACCTAGACTCAGAGGTTGAGCAAGATCCTTTTGTTGATTTGCCCAAGGACCAGAATGTCAAGATGCCTATGGAGGTGCCCTTTGACGATAGCCCCCTGGACCCCTTAGGGTGATTTTGTACTCTTCTTTCTTTTGCTTTTGTCTGGGTCCGTCATCGATCGGGTTGGTGTCATTGGTGTAATGCCCCGACCGAGCATAATGGAACCTTTGCCTTGTTTTGAATGAATAGACATGTTTTCATGCTTCAATGTCATGTTCAAGGATAGAACTTTTTGAGGTTTGAGATGTTCCATTGCCAAGGAAGGGGGTTTCCATGCATAGTTTCGAGGCGATAGGTTCCTTCTCGGACCATATGATTGACCCGATAGGGGCCTTCTCGGTTTGGGGAAAGCTTGCCTCTGGCTTTGGTCAGGTCACTCATCTCGGCCTTGCACAGAATGTGGTCGCCTATCCTGACCTGATGTGGGCGAACCTTCCGGTTGTAAAGTCAGGCTGCGGCCTTCTTGTATGTCAACATGCAAAGATGCGCCATAGCCCTTCGTTCATCAAGGAGATCAAGGTTGGCCCAGAGCCTTTCTTTCGAGGCATCTTCTCGGAAGCCTTCGAAACGCGGTGTGGGAAACACCACTTCGAGCAGAAGTACTACTTCAGTTCCATATGCCAAACTAAAAGGTGACTCTCCGGATGCCATTCTGGGGGTTATACGAGATGCCCATAGGATGCTCGGGAGTTCCTCGGTCCAAGTCTCGCGAGCCTCCGCTACCCCTCTCTTGAGACCCTCCAATATTGCTCGATTGGTGACCTCAGCTAGGCCATTGGTTTGCGGGTGTGCGACCGAGCTGAACTTCAGTTGTATCCCGTAGGACTGGTAGTATGTCCTGAACTTGAAGTTATTGAACTGGGTCCCGTTATTAGTGATGATGGCCCTTGGGATCCTGAATTGGGTATTAATATTCTTCCAAACGAACCCCTCGACTTGTTTCTTAGTGATAGATGCCAGTGGTTTGGCTTTGACCTACTTCGTGAAGTAGTCGACGCTGACTATGAGAAATCTTCACTGCCTCGGAGCGAGAGGGAAGGGCCCGAGGAGGTCTAGACCCCATTGAGCAAAGGAACAGGCCATGTCGATCAGGGAAAGAGGAACTGCTTGTCACAGACAAATTGTAAATGACTTGTCAAATGTAATGCTTATGCATGTCCATGTTTTTTCAATTTGTTTATGTTTGCCAAGCATGTAAAGGGCTGGGCAAAGGCTTAATAGCCCATTTGAGTAAGTTTAGTAGTCGTTGTAGGCTTGTACATAAAATATATGTCATGTGAACATTTATAACTGTTAGGATCTAAAAGACACTAAGAGGGGGTGAATTAGTGCAGCGGATAAAACGATAGATTTTTTTCGGCGATTTAAAACAAGCTTCGGAAACTTCGTACGATGAAAGCAGCATTTCGTTTGAACCCGGAAAGATTACATTTTAACTTTAAAGCATGCGTACAAAGATGAAAAGAAAGTGGTGTAAGTAAAGTAAAGGCTTGCAGCAAGGTAAAGAGATAAAACAGAAATTTAAACACTTACACAATCAAGACGCAGTGATGTATAGTGGTTTGGTCAAAGTGACCTACATCCACTTTCGAAGCCTTCTCCGATGAGGCTCCCTTCTTCCACTACCAAATCCTTTAAAGGGGAAGGATCAAATACCCCTCTTACAACCCTTTACAAGTGGTTCACACTCTTATAAGATTTCACAAGAAGAATGAGGTGAACACTTAAGCAAATGAAGAACAAGACTTTCTCAAGACTTATTTTCAAAATCTAACTCTCTAAGGGTTATTCTTTCAGCTGAGAAAGAAGGGGTATTTATAAGCCTCAAAGTGATTCAAATTTGGGCTCCAAACTTGGAGCCAAAATTTTGAACCTTTTGAGTTTTTCGGTGTTGTCGATCTGGCAGACCGACACACCAGTGGTGCTACGCCTCGTTATCACCGGCGGTGCTACCGCCTGGTTACTGATAGCCTGGTGCTGCTATGGTAGCCGAGCGATGCTACCGCCCCAGCTACAGTAGCCGGGCGGTGCTACCGCCCCATTTCGACACCCTGACTACAATACCTCGCTACAAGATCGGTAAGACACAAGATCCTTCCAGCTATCAAAGAAGATGCACGTAGCATGCATGCATCTTTGTTGGTGCTATTGGTTCTATTTGGGCCAAAACTTTGGCCCAAACTAAGGCCCAATGGTTCTCTACTTGGGTTAAAGGATTAACACCTAATCCTAACCCAAATTAATATGCTAACTATGAAATTAAAGACATTTCGAGCTATTACAAAGTCCGCAAGTCAAGTCTTCTTCCTAATGAGCTTAGGTGAACTTTCTAGGATGGTCTTCCGACGATCCTGGAAACCATCCTGCGGACTCGGCAAGCTCTCGGACTCCACGATGATTTTGGCGAGTTCCCGAGCTTCTTTGGCAAGCTCCGATCTTTCTTGGCATGCTCGTGAACTTTCGACGAACCTCCCGGCGAACTTCGAAAACCCTTCGGCAAGCTCCTACTGCGTTCTCGGCGATTCGGGCAAAGACTCCCAACAAATCTTCAGACTTCCATCGAACACTCGAACTCCCAATGATCCATCGCGACTTGACTTCGACCCTTTGTTTCGCTTTACGTCTTCATCCTTATCGTAGTTACTCCGCACACAAACAACAAACACTCTGCCGATCAGAGCGGTTATTACAACGTGAATTGACATTCAGTTGCCCAACACGTCATTGGTCGACGCTTCATCCGATCCTTCGGCACATCGTCCTCTCTTGCGGTCCGTTGCCCAATCGATGATTGACCTCCGCAATCCCAATATCCTTGGTGCAACACGCTCTTCTTGGCCCGATGCCCGACGTACGAAGTCTCCTGTCGATAGTCGACCGAACCTTAGGCTCGACATCCAATATTCTGACGTGATCACTTCCGGTGCAACGTCAATTCCTCCAGCGTCAACTGTCTAATCCTGATCGATAGTAGACCTGCGTAACTCAAAACGCAGTTAGACCACAAATCACACTCAATTAGTTTCATCATCAAAATCCGAGATTCAACAATCTCCCCCTTTTTGATGATGACAACTAATTGATGACTGACGGAGTTAACCATAACTCCCTGGAGTTTAACACAAACTCCCCCTATCAATATGCCATTGATAGAATACTTGGATTATCCCAAATCTAAGCAATATTCATCACAATTAAGAGAATTGTCAAACCATCATGCAAATATATAAAATATTCAATACAATGCATGAAGTCATCAATCTACTTCTCCCCCTGTGTCATCAACAAAAAAGAAAAGTAACATCATAGCTAGTTTAAAAGATATGCAAATTTTTACAACACACTAGCTATTTATCACATCATACAACATTTTTGCAATACAACATCAAATAATACCATTCAATCATATGCATGTCACGGACAAATTGTAAATGACTTGTCAAATGTAATGCTTATGCATGTCCATGTTTTTTCAATTTGTTCATGTTTGCCAAGCATGTAAAGGGCTGGCCAAAGGCTTAATAGCCCATTTGAGTAAGTTTAGTAGTCGTTGTAGGCTTGTACATTAAACATGTGTCATGTGAATATTTATAACAGATTTCGATCTATAGTGGACTAATTTTATACTTTTGTTATACAACCATTCTAAGCTTGTGATGTCAATGGTTGGAATTTACATTGACTATAAAGTATTTGTTAGAAGGGTTACTTGTGGATCCCGTGTGAAGTGCCTTCTCGTTTGCAGGTCCTAAGGGATCGTAGGAGGTTTTAGAGAGACTGACCTTTGCAGATGAACACATAAGGGTGCTACACAGCTTAGATAAAACCAACTAAGTTCATGATAGATGGTATCAGAGTGGGATAAGCACACTTAGAAATACTTAGCATGCAAACGTGGGGGACCTAGTGGGGCTGCGTGAGGGCAGCCAGCATGCGTGATCGTTTGGGGGAAACAAACATGGAGTTGTACGGAAAGGAGTCGCTCAGAGGAGCGGGCATCCAAGAATGACATTCAGAGGAATGGCCAACCCTTCGCGCAAGAGGTATCACGAGGACAAACAAGCTAAGAAGAATTACATAGCACACAAAGGTTGGGATGGCTGAGTTCGAGTAGTGGCTCGATGTTGGCAACCAAACTTGACGGTGCTCGAGGTAAGCAGGGCACTTGTTAAAGGATGAGACCGTGCAAGGTGGAGTGAGTTATTCAGTGATTAAAAGAGTTATGCGAAGCTCATAGTGGTGAGGGAAATTATAAACTCAAGGAATTCGATACTGTTAGGGATCGAGCGACACTAAGAGGGGGGTGAATTAGTGCAGCGGATAAAGACGATAGATTTTCGACAATTAAAACAAGTTCGGAAACTTCGTATGAATGAATGCAATATTTCGTTTGAACCAAGAAAGGAATGATGCATTAAACTTGAAGCCGTTTAAAAGATAAAGAAAATAGAAGAAGTAAAGCGAAGATAGTTTACAAAAATGTAAATGACGATAAGATAAATGTAAACCGATTTTATAGTGGTTCGGTCATTCGACCTACGTCCACTCCCGATTCCTCTTCGCTTAAGGCCATCGCCTTTCTACTAGGTATCCTCCTTCCAACGGGCGAGGATGAACTCTCTTACAGCACCTCTCCTTTTGACGGGCTTAGGAGGTGACCTTATAAGGCCTCTCAACCCTCTCTAAGGCTAGATCACACTTTAGAACAAGAGGGAGGGTTTTGACACAACTTCAACAAAGTTTTCCCTTCTTCTTTTTCAGTTTTTGTGTGTCTTTGATCCATGAATGAGAGGGGTATTTATAGGCCTCAAGAGTATTCAAATTTGGAGCCCAAATTTGAAACTTTTTGGTTTTCCCGGTGCTGGTGGTGCCACCGCCCAGTTTGGGGCGGTTCTACCGCCCACCTCTCGGCCTCTGGGCGGTGTTACCGCCTGGGTCTGGCAGTGCCACCGCTAGCACTATTCCAGCACTATTCTAGCACTATTTCAACAAGGCTAAATGGACCCTAACTTGGCCCAAATCAGCCCAAATAAGGCCCAGTTGGCCCCTACTTGGGTTATAGGATTAACACCTAATCCTAACCCAAATTAATGTGCTAACTATTAATTTTAAAGACATTCCTATGCTATTACAAAGTCCGACAAGTCAAGACTTCTTTCTTCGGTGAGCTTCCGATGAACTTCCGACGGTTATCCGGTGAACCCTTGGATACCATTCTACGGACTCCCGGCAAGCTCCCGGACTTCACGATGATCTTGGCGAGTTTCAATGAGTTTCATTGGCAAGCTCTGATCTTTCTTGGCAAGCTCTGTGAACTTCCGACGAACCTTCCGATGAACTTCCGAAAACCCTTCGGCAAGCTCCCTACTCGTTCTCGGCCGATTCTGACAACACTCCCAATGAATCTTCGGACTTCCGTCGAACTCTCGAACTCTCAACGATCCACAACACTTATCTTCTGGCACTTTGTTTCACTTTACGTCTTCATCGTCATCGTAGTTAATCCTGCACACACACAAATAAAAACTCTACTTTGATCTAGAGAGTTATTACAATACGAATTGACATTCAGTTGCTCGGCACGTCATTGGTCGGTGCTTCGTCCGATTCTTCGGCATATCGTCCTCTCTTGCGATCCGTTGCCTAATCGGTGGTTGACCTCCGTAACCCCAATATCCTTGGCGCAATACGCTCTTCTTGGCCTAATGCTCGACGTATGAAGCCTTCTGCCAATTGTCGACCAAACCTCCGACTCGACATTCAATTTCCTAATGTGATCACCCGGCGCAACGTTAATTCCTCCAGCGTCAATTGTCTAATCTTGATCAATGGTAGACCTGCATAACTCAAAACACAGTTAAACAATATACCATAATCAATTAGTTTCATCATCAAAATCCGAGATTCAATAATCTCCCCCTTTTTGATGATGACAACTAATTGATGACTAACAGAGTTAACCTTAACTCTTCGGAGTTTAACCAAACTCTCCTTATCAATATGCCATTAATAGAACACTTGGATTATTCTAAATCCAAGCAACATTCATCACAATTAAGAGAATACATCAAACCATCATGCAAATATATAAAATATTTATTTCAATGCATGAAATCATCAATCTACTTCTCCCCCTATGTCATCAACAAAAAGGAGAAGTAATCATCATAGATAGTTTAAAAGATATACAAATTTTACAATTATACTAGCTATTAATCAAGATATTCAACATACATCAGTTTAAAATATTTAATCATAGCAAGTTTTTAAATTCTTTCTAAAAATAAGCAAGATAGCAATTTTTTATCACTTGCTTCTTGTGCAAGTTTGCACTTTGCTTTTGTAGCATGCTAGCAACTTTTGAAATGTTCATAATAGGATGTTCCTTGAAGTTTTTTATTGAAGCTAGCAAATTTTTCATTGAAGTCGTAAGCTAGCAATAAATCTTCTCCCCCTTTGTTTTTGTCAAAAAGAAGTAGAGTATAAATAGTCTCTTACATCAATACTTTGATCATGATAAAATAACAAATTTACAACATGAATTTTCAACATATTAAGTCATGAATTCAAGGGAGTAAAAAATCATGAAATGAGGGAAAAAGATGATAAGCAAGCAATCAATAATGATAAGCAAGTTAACATACTTTGCGATACGTCCTTTCAATTCTTCTCTTTTGTAACTAAGTTTCGCTTTTGCAAGCTATCAACTTTTTGTTTGCAATGAGCTAGAAATTATGTATAATTACTTTAAACATGTTTGCTAATTTTTCATTAAAACATATAAACATAAAGGCATGGTAAGTGTAACATTCCAAATTTTCAAAGTTTTACATTTTGCTTCTTTTGAGATAGTTAAGATAGCAATATTTGCATCTTTTGAGATAGCAATCCTTAACTTCTTGTGAAATTTGCAAGGTAGCAATTTTTCTCCCCCTTTGTCTTTGTCAAAAAGAAGGGAGGACTAAATGGCTAAAAATTTCAATCATTATACAAGCCATTTTTCATATCAATTATAAATTTGCATCAATCAATATGTCAATCAACACATGATGCATACAAGATAACAATGCAAAGAAATTATGTTATGAAGGATATCAATATGTAAATTCAATAAGGATTAAAACCAAAAGATATCATTCATGATTCATAACTTTCCTTTTAGCAAGATCAAGATTCATATTTATCCATTTTTAATTCAAAACAAATGTCATACAACTAAGAATCATGATATATAAAAGCATATTAATATCAAGGATCAAATCATGATTACAAGTGCTAACATATTTTCTTTTTATTCATTTTCAAGCCATGATAAAAGAATAAATCAATGATTCAATCATTAAACACATTTATTTTCATTATCACATAGGGCATGCAAGCCAAAATAATCATGTCATTTCTAAGTCATGAAAGATATGACATCAAGGCTTCAAAAAATTAAGAGGAACATGATTCATTTGATAAATCCTTTTAGTAATGACTCATCATAAAGCAAATTTCTCTTATATCAAGGCAAAGAAAAATTATGTCAAAAATTTCAAAAAATATTTCAAGCCAACAAGATCACATTTGAAGGATAAAATATATCACAATCGTAAATGTCGATAAGTGATTCATTTGAGTGCAAAACCACTTAATTCATGCATAGGAATTCTAATTATCAAATATCAAGATATCAAGACTTGGATCGTGATAAAGCTCATTCAAGTTCGAATTATCAAAATCATTAACATAGTTTATGAGATTCACAAATGACATAAACTTGAATTGTTCTCCTCTTTAGTAAATGATAAAAAGAAGCAATCATAGAGGAAAACATTTTAATTTGCATAAAAAAATCTTATGCAAAACAATTTGACAACTTGAAACCCATAATCAAATCAAAATCATTTTCGAGATTCAAAATGCTAGCAATTTGCATTAATCATAACAAGTGATACGTCAAAAGTCTACATCAATATCTCAATCATCAAGTCATGAAGCATACAAAGTAGTATTGAAACATGAGAGAAAAGTTTAAATTATCAACTCATAATCAATTCATCGAAATCACTTTTATAATTTACGAGATTCTTAAGATATCATGAAATCATTAATCTCGATAAGATGAGAAAAGCATTAAGTGATTCTTCTAATGCATTTTCAAAATCTTGTTCATGATTTTAGTGATTCACAAAATATCATAAATGAATTTATCACTTGTCTTTCATGGAAAATCAAAAACTTTAGAAAAAGAAAGATGTTCAAGAAACATGCATTTCTCTTTTAGTATTTTCATTGATTTTGTATAAACATGCCTTTGTCTTTATATGCCAAATCAGGATAAATATTTAAAATCGAAAGAAAAACTTCATTATAAAAATTATCAAGATAACAATATAACACATTATGAGATTCAATTTATCATGATAATGTGTTTCATTTTGTTTCAAACAAGTGTGCTCATGTTTCAAAAGATGAGTATCAAAATTTAAATCCAAACATGAGTTTGTCATCAAGATATAATAACTTTAAATTCTCATGATATCATAAAATCATTAAGCATGATAATAAACTTTTAATATTTTCATTTCATTATTTTCAATGATGATTTTATAAGGTATGTTCAAATATTTATACGGAAGCCATTATTGTATAAATTCAAAATATAAGTTTGTCATTAAACCCATCAAGATCAAATGTATCAAAATCTTTCATTTAAAAATTTTAATAAGAGTAACATAAATTGATTACATGTGAGCATGTATCAACATTTTAAAGCAAGACGTAAGTTTTGTTATAAAAACCGTTAAGACCAAGCACATCAAAAATAAAACATCGTGATTAAATTTTTTTTAACTTTTGTGTTTTATTTTATGTGGTTGATCTTATATAAGCATGTTCAAAATTTTCATGTAAAAACAAAATCATCAATATGCTTGCTTCTATCTTTTAATCATATTTGGTGTGCAAGCATTATCTTGAAACATGCTATTAATTTTTTATGTCAAAAATCATGCATCTTGTTTAAAATCAAAAGCAATGTAAAATCATCAAGATTCATGAATTTATCATACGTATGGAGCATTTTCATTATTAAGCAAGATTTCACATAAGCATGCCCAAAAACAAGTAATCGCGTTCATAGATGTGCATCATATTGAAAACCAAAAAACCGATATGGAAATCATAAACATACATTCGGTTTATCATGACAAATAATTTTTGTATCAAAAAATGCATTTTGTTTAAAATTAGAAGCAATATCATGAATTCATCATGATCATATACTTTCCTTTTTATGTGTTTCATTTGTTTCATATAAGTATACATCATCTAAAAATTTCATCATAAAAACGTTTAAGAGTCATTAATCCAAGATAAAGATTTTCAAATCATAAGCATGATACTATAAAATTATCATCAAAACATCTTTAGGAATAACAAATAGTTGATGTACAATCATTCAATCATCATTCATAATGTTGGATACACCATTCAAAAATTTTACTTTCAAAAGTACTAGAAAGAAAAGCATAGTATTATTTTTAAAATATTTTTTTTAATTTCTAAAAACACAAGAAAAGCATGAAAAAATTCCTACTAACTATGTTAAGCATTCATGGAAAGCATCATGTAATTTCAAAATAAGATAAAAGCAACTTGGGTGAGTTTCTTACCTTATTGTCGAAAACCGTCAAAGCCCATTTCGCATCTTCTTTACTTGATTCTTCTTTGCAAGCCTTCTTATTTTTCTTTGGCCTCTTCTTTCATTCAAGTTCATTGTCTATTTTAGATTTTTGTTTAATGAATTTATTAAGATTTAGTGTTCGAAGTTCAAAGTTCTCATTGTCCTCATCACTTGAGTCATCACTCAAGTAGCATTTCATAGTTCGGAGTTTCAAATCCTTCCTATTCTTTAGAAGGTGATTCAAGTGTTCATCAAGTTCAAAATGTTCTAAGAAACTCATTTCATAGGTCAATAAGGATCCGATTAATTCTTCCAATGAAAAGTCATTTAAATTTTTTGATTCTTGTATCGCCGTTACATTTGGATCTGACCTTTTTGAAAGGGATCTTAAAATCTTGTTAGTGAGTTCAAAATCCGAGAAACATTTACCAAGACTTTTCAAGCTATTGACGACATCCGTGAAGCGGGTATACATATCGGCGATAGTTACGCTTGGTGTCATTCGGAAGAGCTCAAAATCATGCAATAAGAGGTTTACTTTCGAGTCTTTAACTCTACTAGTTCCCTCGTGCGTGATTACAAGTGTCCGCCAAATATCAAAAGCTGTTTCGCACATTGAAATCCGATTAAACGTAGTTTTATCTAAAGAATAATATAAGGCATTCATAGCCTTTGCATTCAAAGAAAACGATCTTTTCTCCAAATCCGACCATTCGTTCGTCAGTTTAGAGGAAAGTTGAAATCCATTTTCAACGATGTTCCATAAGTTTAAATCGAGAGAAATCAAGAAAACTCTCATTCAAGTTTTCCAATATGTGTAGTCCGAACCGTTAAAGAATGGTGGACGAAAAATCGAAAAGCCCTCTTGAAAGCCGTGAAGAGCCATTTCTTACATGTATAAATCCGAATGAGAAATAACGAGGCTCTGATACCAATTATTAGGAATCGAGTGGCACTAAGAGGGGAGGGGGTGAATTAGTGCAGCGGATAAAGGCGATAGATTTTTGACGATTAAAATAAGTTCGAAAACTTCGTACGAATGAATGCAATGTTTCGTTTGACTCCGGAAAGGAATGATGCTTTAAACTTGAAGTCGTTTGAAAGAGAGAAAATAGAAGAAATAAAGTGAAGATGATTTGCAGAAATGTAAATAATGATAAGGTAAATGTAAATCAATTTTATAGTGATTCGATCATCCGACCTACGTCCACTCCCGATTCCTCTTCGCTTGAGGCCACCGGCTTTCCACTAGGTATCCTCCTTTCAACGGGCGAGGATAAACTCTCTTACAGCACCTCTCCTTTTGATAAGCTTAGAAGGCAACCCTTACAAGGCCTCTCAACCCTCTTTAAGGTTAGATCACACTTTAGAATAAGAGGGGTATTTAGTTTTTGTGTGTCTTTGCTCCATGAATGAGAGGGGTATTTATAGGCCTTAAAAGGATTCAAATTTGGAGCCCAAATTTGAAACTTTTGGTTTTAGTCTTTGGCGGTGCCAGTCCTAACTAAGCAGTGCCACCGCCTGGGTTTGGCGGTGCCACCGCTAGCATTATTCTAATACTATTTCAGCAAGGCTAAATGGACCCTAACTTGGCCCAAATCAGCCTAAATAAGGCCCAATTGGCCCCTACTTGGGTTATAGGATTAACACATAATCCTAACCTAAATTAATATGCTAACTATGAATTTTAAAGATATTCCTAAGCTATTACAAAGTCCGACAAGTCAAGACTTCTTTCTTCGACGAGCTTCCGGCGAACTTCCGGCGGTCATCCGATGAACCCTCGGATACCATTCTACGGACTCCTGGCGAGCTCCCGGACTTCATGATGATCTTGGCGAGTTCCAACGAATTTCATTGGCAAGCTCCGATCTTTCTTGGCAAGCTTTGTGAACTTTCGACGAACCTTCCGGCGAACTTCTGAAAACCCTTCGGCAAGCTCCATACTCATTCTCGACCGGTTCCGACAACACTCCCAATGAATCTTTGGACTTCCGTCAAACTCTCGAACTCCCAACGATCCATCACACTTATCTTCCAGCACTTTATTTTGCTTTACGTCTTCATCGTCATCGTAGTTAATTTTGCACACACACAAACAAAAACTCTACTTAGATCTAGACAATTATTACAACGCGAATTGACATTCAGTTGCCCAGCACGTCATTGGTCGATGCTTCGTCCAATTCTTCGGTACATCATCCTCTCTTGTGATCCATTGCCTAATCGGCGGTTGACCTCCGCAACCCCGATATCCTTGGCGCAACACGCTCTTCTTGGCCCGATGCCCGACGTATGAAGCCTTCTGCCAATTGTCGATCGAACCTCCGGCTCGACATCTAATATCCTAACATAATCACCCGGCGTAACGTCAATTCCTTCAGCGTCAACTGTCTAATCCTGATCGATAGTATACCTGCATAACTCAAAACGAAGTTAAACAATAAACCACAATCAGTTAGTTTTATCATTAAAATATGAGATTTAATAGATACTCATATAAGGGCTTATATGCAGACGATAGACTATCCATGGCCATCCCAAGGCGGCCAAAGGTTGGCGCTATAGAGCATTGAAACTTTCTCTTCGGCATGAGAAGGATACGTCCGTAAGAGTCTGAAGTATCCAACATGTTCAGCATGTTACTAGACCCGAAGGGGTGTAGTGAGGGCTGTATTGGCGAATAGTCATAATCTAGTAGGTGCATTTGCGGAGGCAAAATAATGCATAGTTAGTTCAGTAAGGTGGAGTAGTCCAAGGGGATGGTGGTCTCCAAAAACTTTCAAAGAGAAGGATACGAAGAGAGAAGTTGCTCCAACGGGACAGATATCTAGGAGGGATAAGTCTCGATACTCCAGAGGGAGAATCATGTGCAATGAACCACATATGTTGAGGAGAAGTACCTCAAGACAAAGCTCAACAGACCGAGCAAGCGACGAGGAGCCATCGCATGATCTCACAAGATGTAATGCTTGGTGGACACATAGCGAAATTAAGTAGGGGAGTGACCTAAGACAACACAAAGTGAAGGCATACTTGGAGCCGATAGGGAGATCAGACTCAATGGAGGGCTGACCCATGGAATGGTGGGTGCGAGGGCCACCATTAATTCAATGCAAATATAGGGGCAGAGCAACTTAAGGGTAACTTGGTGGTGCACCCAAGCCACATAAAAGGGAGTTGGCATAGAAGATGAAACATAGAGCGGAGGCATGGAGCTTTCCTTAGACAGAGGTCAAGAATATGAACTCTTGCAGAGGTAGGAGCAAAATCATATCATTCCATAGGTTCCTTATTCTGATAGAGCAGACTCATCTTGCATGGTGCTAAATATAGAGGGAGCTTTGTGGCACATACTCCTTATTTCGATGAAGCATTTGACAAAGAAATTAAGGTGACATAGTTTGTAGAGGCAAAGTTGGTATCATAATGCCTTGGCACGGGGCAAGAGAATGCAAAGGCAGGTACTCTTAAAGAATATGCCATAGTGTTACTATTTGAGTTGCTATGAGAAAAGCAATGTATATCGAAGATTATGCTGGTAGGAGTAGAGGCCTAGGATCTTGACAATAGTATACCAATTTTAATAAAGTTAGGGGACTTCAGGGGAGCTACCAGGCGAAAGACTATCCTAGAGCTATGCTTCATCTTGGTGTGACCCGAGAGCGGGTAGACGAAGGTCGATTGCCAAAGGAGTGAACAAAATTGAAGGTGGTAAAGGCCTTGCGTTATATTGGTGGAGGTTACACATGGAGTGATTGTAGTTCAAGTTCATACCGCATTGATCAGAATGCAAGGAGATATCACTAGGATGTGACATGGTACAGTAGATCATGATGGAATAGTTCGAGGTAATACAACACACACAAGACCATCCCGTGAGGGACGAGATTATTCAGAGGTATGATCGGGAGCGCTACTAGGAGCTCCACTTTAGTGAATAACACGACGATAAGGACTATGAATTTAAGGAGGGAATGCCATGGTACCATAGAGGTAGGTCTTCTATGCGTGCATCGAAGGTTACATTGAATGAAAGCCTTGAGCATCAGCATATGGGGGCAGTGCACTACCGAGGGAGAAGTTTAGATACAAGTACTAGTGAGTCCCATGGGAGGATTGGATCATGCAGAGGTATGATCAGAGCAATTGAAGAGTTGGCTGCTCTAGAGCTCACATTCGCTTAAGGGAGCCCACCAAGTCAGAGGATAAGGCCGAGTAAGTGAACGTTGCGACCAATGAAGTTAAGGAGAACAGAATCGGCACAAGCCTTGCAACATGATGGTAGAGGTCATGTATGAGAATTATAGTTTATCTTTCCATCGACCAAGAGGAACTACTCAAAGAACACAGAAGTGTTGAAGCATGTGGACGAAAATGGGTGAGGAAGCAATGACGAGTCTTAAGGGACTCAGCTACCCAAAAACAAAGCATCAATTAGAATAAAGGTGAACTCAAAGGAGTGTCATAATACCGCAGAAGCGGATCTACTGATTACGAAGAAGGGATGCAGATACGAGGCAATGGATAGTAGTGCCATGGGCATGGCAACGCCATAGTACTGTAGAGGCAGGACTTCGGAGGAGTCATCGATCCCTTGCTCTCACAGATGGAGAGCGTTTAGTCATGAGATAGGTTGTGAAGGAGGAGAATACAAAGGCAAACTCCAAGTACCAAGACAAGGCTGAAGGGTAGAGGTAGAAAACTTCGTAAGATTGGTGTCAATGAGCTTCTCATTAAGATAGCTGTAAGGACTTCCGGTCGATGCAAGAGTGCTCAACTAAGAAATGAAGCAAGCAGTATGCAGTGCTGTACCTTTGCTACTCAGAGGAGTAGGCGACAAAAATGATGGAGAAGACGATACTGTCCCAAAGGCGAACAAAACTATTAGAGACTTACTCCAGGTGTGAGTGACAACTTATTACATTCTAGAAGTTTAATGGCATTAGGAAGGAAAATCATAGTAGCTGACTTAATGCAAAGATTGTAAGCACTTTAAGTGCTTCGAAAGTGTGAGCTAAGAGTAGGTGAAATTTAGTAACCAGCTCGACACACAGAGCACAAATCTAAAGGAGGTGAAAAAAGTCAAGTAACCTTTGCTTTCTCAACTCTCAAGAGAATAGGTGAAACCGAGTATCCTAGTTCTCTTAGTTATCTTGCAGAAGAGCTCTGCATAAGTTTAAAGACCCTTCGAATGAATCTAATGAAAAACAACAGTTGTCAAGTCCTCGCTAATGGTGATCAGTGTTACTGAGAGTAGATTATCCGCTTTATTTTTCAACTAAATATCAATCGAAAGTAGAAGTGATGTGAACCTACTTGGACAAGACAACTAAATGGAAGAAGAATCGATGGGCAAAATTTTATGGAGGAAGAACTTGAAAACTTCAAAGTTTGCAAGGCGATGCTCGTTAAAGCTTTAACAAACATCCACCCAGTTCAAGCGATAAGAGGCATTTGAAGATTGGTACATATCAAGGATGGTCTTCTCCTTCATCTGAAAAATCTATAAGAATTAATAAGGATCAGCACAACTCTACCAATCCCACGTCAGAGTCAGAGTCATTGGCGAGTTAAAGTAGCATGATAGATCAAAGTTCGATGACTCAACAATAACAAATAAAGAGCAATTGGGAGCTAGAGGGACACAATGCAGCATGAGCAAGAGATTGAAGATTTAGTAAAAGCCAAGCAGCATTAACAAAGACTTCGATGAGGATATCGAAAGAATAAGTGGGTGAGAATGTCACAAATAAATTGTAAATAACTTGTCAAATATAATGCTTATGTATGTTCATTTTTTTTCGGTTTGTTCATGTTTGCCAAGTATGTAAAGGGCTACTAGCTAAAGACTTAATAGCCCATTTGAGCGAGTTTAGTGGCTGTTACATATGAAGTATGTGTCATGTGAACATTTATAATAGATTTTGATCTGTAGTGGACTAATTTTATACCTTCATTGTATAATCGTTCTGAGCTTGTGACGTCCGTGGTTAGAATTTGCATTGGCTATAAAGTATTTACTGAAAGGGTTGCTTGTGGATTTCATATAAAGCACTTTCTTTGTCCTGTCTTCTCTTTTACTGGTCCTAAGAGATCGTAGGAGACTTCAGGATTGGTTAACCTTTACGGATAAACATACAAGAGTGCAACACGACTTAGGCAAAACCAACTAAGTTCTTGACATGTTGGCTGGTGGGGTCTTCGAGTATGCTCCTAGCATTGTCGGCATCGCTGTACATACGCTAAAGCATCTCGGCATAGGGTCAGCCAATAGTACCCTTGCCTAAGGACTTTGAAGGCCAAGGCACAACCGCTGTCATGCTCTCCGTAGATGCCTTCGTGGACCTCGACGAGAACCGTCTCGACCTCGGATGGCGCCAGGCATCACAAGAGGGGTTGGGAGAAAGCCCTTCGGTATAGCTTTCCGTTGACTTCATATTACCAAGCCTGGGTTCACTTGAGTAATCATGTCGTGGTTGGATCATCGGGTAGGGCTCCCTCCCTTTTGTAGCAGAGGATTTCCTCCATCCAATTTGAGGTGATCTCGGTTGTGGCGATGCCCAGGGTTGGGGGCGTTGGTGCCGAGAGGACCTCGGTTCCCTGAGGCAGTCCCCAGGAGGAATGGCTAGATGCCAATCAAGCTAGTGTGTCGGTTTGAACATTGTGGGCGTGCGGTATCCCCATGATCGTTAGGCGACTGAAGCGGGCCGTGAGCCACTTGACCTTGGTGAGGTAACGTGCCATGGTCGGTCCTCGAGCTTCGTAGGTCCCGTTGATGTGGTCTACTACCAATTACAAGTCACTGAAGGCCTCCAGGTCTTGCACATGCATCTCGAGGGTGAGGCGCAGTCCCGGTAGCAATGCCTCATATTTGGCCTTGTTGTTGGTGGCTTTGAACTTCAGCCAAAGTGCGTGTTCATAAGTTTCTCTGTTCGGGCCTTTAAGGATTAGTCCTACCCCTGCTCCTCTTATCGTGGTGGACCCATCCATATATAAGGCCTAGGCTCACCTGTTCGACCCCTACTCAACAAAACACCCTTCGGGGGTTAGTTTAAAAATAAAGTCAGCCAATACCTGGGCTTTTATCACTGTTTTGGGAGTATATTGAATATCAAATTTCCCGAGCTCGATCGACCACTTGAGCATTCAAACCGAAACGTTGAACTTAAAGAGGATTTGGCATAGGGGTTGGTCAGAGATTACTTTTATCATGTAGGCCTGGAAGTATGGTTGTAGCTTTCAGGTTGTCATTATTAATGCCAGTGCCAACTTCTCTATCGGTGGGTAGTGCTCTTCGGGCCCGACGAGGATTTGACTAGTGTAGTAGATGACCTGCTACATTGCTTAATCCTACCGCATTAGCACCGAGCTAATCACTTATTTCGAGGCTGCCAAGTAGAGACCAAGGATCTCACCCGGTGGGGGGGGGGGGGTGGGTGGCGGGACAAGCCGAGTAAGTTGTCTGAGATGTGTCTTCAATTTATTGAAGGCTTCTTCGCATTCCGGAGTCCATTCAAAGTTGTTGGCTCGGTGCAGGGCTCAGAAGAAAGGGAGGCATTTATCTCCAAAGTGTGACATAAACCTCCCGAGTGCTGCTAGCTTCCCAGTAAGGCATTATGCTTCTTTGACCGAGCATGGAGATTGCATTTCCATTATGGCTCGAACCTTTTTTACGTTGGTGTCTATCCCCCTCTGGTGGATGACGAAGCACGAGGAATTTTTTGGAGTGGACTCTGAAGGCACATTTTGCAAGGTTGAGGCACATGTTGAATCATCAAAGGCTCTGGAAAGTCTCAGCTAGGTCAGTTAGATGTGCTGCTGCTGACCTGCTTTTAACGATCATGTCGTCGATGTATACCTTCATATTCCTCCCAAACTGATGCTTGAAAATTTTATTGACTATCCTTTATCACGTGGCACTGACGTTCTTCAGGCCAAAAGGCATAATCTTGTAGCAGTAGACCCCTTTGTCGGTGATGAAGGTGTGCTCTTGGTCCTAATTTAGTTTCATTGAAGGGGGCAAATATATAATCCTAAGGGCATTCATGTAAATTTGATCTAGCCAACCCCTACTAAAGAGGTGAAGAGGTTGACTATGTTAGGATTAGTTTGGAGGTTACTTCTTAGAGAAGCAGGAGGAGTTGATTAGAAGTAAGAGTCTTGAGTAGGAGAAGTTGATTAGAAGTAGGAGTCGTGAGTAGCAGAAGTTGATTAGAAGTATGAGTCATGAGTGATTAGAAGTATGAGTCTTGAGTAGGAGTCCTATTAGGAGTTAGGGTTTAGAAGCCCTATAAATAGCCATGTATTCACCCTCTTTATGATGAATAGATCAATCCTTTTATCAGCCTTTGAGCAGCAACTTGGAGGAAGGAATCTCTATAGAGTTCCAAGGAGGCCGATCCCCTAAAGAGATTAACCCAAAGCTTAGAATCCACAAGGGTTCTTTCTATCACTTGGTATTATATTAGCATTCTTGGCATCTCGCTACCCTTCCATAGCCATCCATCAGCCCTCCACAGTCACCCAAAGTAATTCCCACAATTACTTAAAAGATCATCGTTGAATTTTGCCGTCATCTCCACCACCGCGGATCATCCTTTGATCTCTTCGTGAATTGCAACAGGTTCTGGTTTCCTATCTCACTGCTGCTACAATTTAGTTATCCTTATTAAAAAATATAAAATAAAAAAATTCATATATTGCTGCATAAGCTTTTCATCGTAAAGTTTTTATCTCTATGACAAAAGATATACTACAGAATTCCAACCGCATAGCACTGTTTGTTTAATCTTGCTACTATATTTTTTCTGTCCAAATCTCTACGAAATTTTTATGATAGCTTTGAAACTTCCTAACAATGGATTTACCTTTAGTTTCGTTAAAAAATTTTCAATATAAACTACTGATCCTTTACGTCCAACCTGCTACACTTTAGATATAAAAATCTATTGTAGTACCTTTTTGTGATCCTTGGTTTTGTCTAACCTCTTGTTGTTATTTTCTTCTATGAAATTTTTATTGATATTACCTCTCTCTTACCAGTAGATTTCCTTTGAGTTTTACTTAAATCTCTATTGTGAATTGCTAGAAAAAATTTCATGTTTATTGTTGGAATTTTTTCGATGAAAAATCTAGTGCTGAACCTTTGTCCTTTTTTTTTCTCTGTAACCTACCAAACCCTAGCCACCTTGTTGCTACCAACCAAGACATCTTTAGGGCATTCCTCTAGCCTTAAGATGTAGCTATCATAACCTATTTTTATAACCCTAACAGCGTAAAAAACCACAGCCCAAAATAGTAAACTATCATAACCGAACCCTTCTATCATCTATCTATTGGCCGAACCTTCCACCACCCCATACCAGTAACCCATCAACAGATAAAAGACAAGGATATCTTTGATTTATAGGCATATGCTATGGCTTCTCAAAATCCAATTGATGTCAAATTTGAAGCATTAGAATCTCAGATTGAATCACGGCTTGAATCGTGCTTGGAGGACAAATTACGCGCTTTGTTTGCAGAATTCAGAATTGGACAACCATCGGGTCCAACCAAATTTCAGTGAGGAAAGAGTTTAGAGAGGCCTCCAGAGAAAGAGGAAGAGCCCTCGGACATGCTTCAACTATTGGAAAATCCTTCACGGGAGCGACATCACATGCACAGTGGAAGAACATAAAACAAAACCCCAGATTTCTCGTAGAAAGTGTTCATCGTCATGCGATAAATTCGCAAAACCCCAGATTTCTCGTAAAAAATAAATTCGCAAAACTGCACGTGTAAAAGAAGATACATAGGAAGATCGTATATCCCTGAATTCTTGCAGATCTGTGAGAGAGGATGAAGGAGGTCAAGCATCCTCCTCTCTAGCGGTATCCACACTGCAGGGATTGCAATGATGCACCTCTCTCTAGGGAGAGGAGAACAGGAGGTGGCTACCAAAAGAAACCCCTAGCCTATAGAGCTTTGGTTCCCTCTTATTTATAGAGGCCCCCTAAAAACCCTAATCTCCATCCAATTACCCAAGCCTCTTAGATTAGTGGGTCTCTACCCAATAATCTCTTATTAGCAATTATTGGATCTCATATCAGGATCCAATAATTCAGGGGCTTAATGGATATCCAATAAGATAGGGGGTTCAGTGGATATCTCATATCCAGAACCTCTACTCATCGTAACACCTACCATATGTGTGTGACCCTCTAGGCCCAATATTGAGTGGCCATGAGTCATACTTGTCGAACTCCTTCGACTTAGTGAATTATTATCTCTATAATAATTCACCCAACTCATTGACTGCGGACGTACCAGGCTACCACGTCGCGGCCCTTAGACGATACAAGGGAATCCAATCCTTTGGACCTATCTGTCCTCAGTTACCATGTATCTATAGTCCATCATCCATCCAATATCCCATTATACCGGGCACGGTGCTGTCAGGCCCATACGGTCTCTCCTCGAGTCTTGCTCTTTTCGGATTCTCCCGGAGAACTCTTTCTCTCTCAATCTGAATAATCTTGGCCAAGGATTTGTTCGAGCAAGAACATATAGGATATTTCTCTCATGATACTGAGAACAGATGATCCTCTATTGATACTCAATAGCCCTCGTAAGATTGGCTACCACTCTCAATAACCGGTTGTACTAGATCTGGAACTTTCCAAACCTATAAGTCCAGTATCAAAGAGTGGAGTACTCATACAGGACATCCTTGATGTCTCAAGTCTAAGGATCAGATACACTACTGGAACTACGGAATCGCTGTCTGACGTGAGGTATAATTAACCATCCAGCATTCCGTAGGCGGATCAATCAGTGAACTCATTCCCCAATGAGCACCTGTACTGTACCCTTAGTGTCCCCACACGAGTAGCTATGAGACCAGCTACCTCCATCATATGGATGGGTATACAGCACACCAATCTATCCGGTTATCTCGATGTCCTTCTCGAGTAACCTATGACCAGGATAATTCAGGGTCTATGTTTAAAGGTGAATCGGTCTCATTATCGTGATCTCATCACGATTCGATTCCCATTGCAAAGATCCAAGGACATCACAATATATGCAACACGCAAGATAAAGTGATAAAACACCTAATAATAAGTAAAGAGAAAAAGTGCATATCAAGTCACAAGTGCCATCACTCATGTGATTGACTTGCAGGGCACATATGACTAGCAATCTCCCATTTGACCTAAAGCCAATCACCAATATGTCTAATCCCCATCAGACTTCTATGACACTCGAAGATAATCTGAGTCAATGGTTTTGTCAGTGGATCTGCAATATTATCTTCGGATGGAACTCTTTCCACTAGTACATCTCTTCGGACCACGATCTCTCTAATAAGTTGGAACCTCCTCAGAACACTTCTAATGAGACTCGAGTTCCCTTATTTGAGTAATCGTCTCGTATTTGTTACAATATAAAGGAATCAGCTCCTCGCTGCTCAGGATGACTCCTAGATCTGTGATGAACTTCTTCATCCAGACTCCCTCCTTTGCTGCCTTTGCCGCAGCAATGTATTCCGCCTCTGTGGTTGAGTCAGCAGTAGTGTCTTTCGTAGAACTCTTTCAGCATATTGCTTCTCCATTCAGGGTGAACACATATCCTGAATTAGACTTGCTATCATCGACATCGGACTGGAAGCTCGAGTCCGAGTAGCCCTCAATCCTGAGGCTACTACCTCCATATACCAGTAAAAGATCCTTAGTCCTTCTCAAGTACTTAAGGATACTTTTACTTGCTTTCAATGCTCAAGCCTGGATTGCTCGATATCGCTCATGACACTCAGAGCATGCACTATATCAAGCCTGGTACATAGCATAGCATACATGATAGATCCTATCGCTGATGCATATGGTATCATATCCATGTGTGCCCTTTATTTAGAGTCTTTGGGGACATACTCCTAGAAAGTGATATTCCATGTCTCATTGGTATGAGACCTCTCTTGAAATTTTTCATGCCAAACCTTTTGACAATGGTGTCTATGTACCTTGATTGGGACAAGCCAAGCATCCTCTTGAATCTATCTATATAGATCCGTATCCCTAATATGCAGGATACTTCCCCTAAGTCTTTTATGGAGAAGTGCCTATATAACCAAGTCTTTACTGTGGAGAGCATTCCTACATCATTCCCAATGATCAGGATGTCATCCACATATAATACCAAAAAGGTGATAGTGCTCCCACTTACTTTCCTGTATACACAAGGCTCATCTTCATTCTTAACAAAGTCATAAGATCTGATCACCTTATCAAATCTTATGTTCCAACTTCGGGAAGCTTGCTTTAGTCCATAAATGGACCTAAGCAACCTGCACACCTTATCTGGGTTATCCCTGGACACGAATCCCTCAGGCTGTATCATATACACCTCCTCCTCGAGGTTACCATTGAGGAATGCGATTTTGACGTCCATCTACCAGATCTCATAATCATAGTGTGATGCAATAGCCAATAGAATTCGAATAGATTTTAACATGGCTACAGGTGAGAAAGTTTCGTCATAGTAAATACTTTGCCTTTGACGATACCCTTTAGCCACTAGCCTTGCTTTATAGGTCTCTACCTTTCCATCTACTCCAATCTTCTTTTTGAAGATCCACTTACAACCAATGGGTACAATACCTAGAGTGCATTAACTAAGTTCTAAACCTTGTTGGAGTACATGGAATCAATTTCTGAATTCATGGCTTCTTGCCATTTCCCGGAGTCTATGCTCATAATAGCCTTCTCGTAGGTCTGAGGATCAACATCCTCAACATCCTCTCTTCTGATATGTCCCACATATCTCTCAGGAGGATGAGATACTCTATCAGACCTACGTAAAGTTGAAACTTGTGTGTTAGGTATCTAAATAGACTCTGGCTATGGAATGGTGCTTGAGCTAGGTTCTCCAACCTCACTCAATTCTATCATGCTCCCACTATCTCCACCAAGAATATGTTCATTCTCAAGGAACACTACTCTCTTGGCTACAAAGACCTTTTGGTCCTCAGGGTGATAGAAATAATACCCACAAGTTTCCTTGGGGTATCCCATGAACTTGCACAGTTCCGTTCTGGATTCCAACTTATCAGGGTTGTGTCTCTTAACATAGGCAGGGCAACCCTAAATCTTAACAATCTTAAGATCAGGCATCTTCCCATTCCATATCTCATATGGAGTAGACATTACTGACTTGGTTGGAATTTTATTCAGAAGGTAAACTACGGTCTCTAGGGCATATCCCCAGAATGAGATAGGTAGGTTGGCGAAACACATCATGGAACACACCATGTCTAACAGTGTGTGATTCCTCCTTTCTGATATATCATTAAGCTGTGGTGTATAAGGAGGTGTCCATTGGGATAAGATCCCATAGTCTTTGAGGAACTGGGTGAACTCTGTACTCAAGTACTCACCTCCTCGATCTGATCGAAGGATTTTAATACTCTTTTCTGTTTGGTTCTCCACTTCATTTTAATATTCTTTGAATTTCTCAAAAGCTTCAGACTTGTACTTTATCAAGTACACATGTTCGTATCTTAAGAAATCATCAGTGAAAGTAATGAAGTAGGAGTAACCACCTATGGCATGAGTCGACATGGGACCGCATATATCACTATGTATGAGTTCTAGTAACTCAGTGGCTCTCTCCAGTTCCACTAAATGGAGAGTTGGTCATCTTTCCCCGAAGCAAGGTTCACATGTCGCATATGACTCATAGTCAAATGGATCTAGATATCCATCTTTTAGCAATTTTTGAATCCTTCCATCGTGGATATGACCTAGCCTACAATGCCAAAGATATACATTGTTCACCTCTTCTTGTTTCCTCTTAGACTCACTTACACTCATGATATGTGGAGCTGTATCTGGTATAAATAAACCATTATGCAATGTTCCTCTCGTGATGATCTGATCATCTAATATTATTGAACAACTATTGTTCTCAAAAACTAATTTATATCCAAAAACTGTCAAACATGAGATGAAAATAATGTTTTTGATAATAGAAGGAACATAAATAGCATGCATCTAATGCAATAATAGCTCCGCCAAGCAGATGTAAGATGACCTTTCCAACAGCCATTGCAGCAACCTTTGCTCCATTACCCATCTTAAGGTCCATCTCGCCTTTGTTCAATCTCCTAGGTCATGCTAGAACCTGCAACAAATTGTAAATATGATAAGCATTCCCAGTATCCAATACCCATGTGTTATCAAAAGATTCTGACAAATGGAGACTGATTATGAATGTACCTAAAGCTTCTACAAGCTTCTATTTTGCCCTCTGCAAGGTATTCTTTGCAGTTCCTCTTCTAGTGCCCATCTTTACCGCAGTGGAAGCACTGGCCTTTGTCCTTTGTTGGGTCTTTCTTGGCAACCTTTGCCTTACCCATTTTGCCCTTGCCCTTGCCCTTCTTAAGGTTCTTCTCAGCCTTCCTTTTCTTTCTGGTCTCACCAGTGTAGAGAACCGGCTTCTCTTTCTTGATTGTGCTCTTTACTTCTCTCAACATATTGATGAGCTCTGGGAGGGTCACATCAAGTTTGTTCATATTAAAATTCATTATGAACTGAGAAAAGGAATATGGTAGGGACTGAAGCACAAGATCCACACACAGGTTATCCTCTAGGATCATTCCCAGACCTATGAGTTTCTCGATCTACTCAATCATCTTAAGGACATGATTTTGAACCGGTGTCCCCTCAGTCATCCTAGCACGAAAAAGACTTTGATATCTCATATCGTTGAGTTCTTCCCTATTCCTCAAACAGTTTGTGGAGATGTAGGAGTATGGAATTAGCATCCATATTTTCATGTTGTTTCTGTAACTCAGTAGTCATAGAGGCCAATATATAACACTGAGTAAGAGTAGAATCATCTAAGTACTTCACATAACGAGCGATCTCATCCTCGCTTGCCCCTTCGTCGGGCGTAGGGATCATTGTATCAAGGACATATGTGATTTTCTCTGCCATAAGAATGATTCTCAGATTGCGAAGCCAATCCATATAATTTGGACTAGTGAGGCGGTTGGCATCAAGTATGCCACATAAAGGATTTGAAAGCGATATTTTCTAAAATTAAAGATGTAGCAGAAATAAATAATATGCAAACTTTACAAAAATTAAATAATTAAGATAAGGACTTCTATCTTAATGTACTCTCACTAATTTTTTGTGAGACACACAACACCCTCCGGTATGTGAATCGGAGACCCCCGACGGATCTCTAGTGGGGATCGGGATCCAATTGGTGCCTTAACATAACCTCGAGGGACTCGACCAATCACGTTAAGCCCGTAAAGATAGGCAACTCTTTCCAATCATAACTCCTTGTGATTCATGTCCTGTTTGGCCTTCGAACCACCATGGCCTCGAGGGACTCGACCAACCATGATATTCGGTTAAGTCATCACCATTGTTATAAGATGAGTCTGATTTGGTGATATACTCTCGAGGGACTCGACCAAGTATACCATATCCTCAGGTCACTAGTGACATCTCTATGTCGTAGATAAGATAGTGAAACGCGATATAGGTGAGTCTCGAGGGACTCGACCAACTCAACCTACATCGGGAATCGGTTCCTAGCTATAACGATAGAAGGCCACATGGGTCAATCTAATTACCTCACGTTTACCGACTTAATATTATTAATGGAGAGGATTTTTGATTTGGTCTCCTAATATAATGTGTCACACACATACGTATTTAATATATATATCTACATCGCATACAAATATATATATATACATATCTAGTATGTGTATATCTAATCACACATCACAGAGCAATCACACCAGATAATCATGGACCACATCCTAATGTGATCAGGCTCGAGCTAGTGGGCCCAATCACTCACATCAAGATCTATGTGTACTTTGGCGCATCTCTATGCCTTGTGATCGTCCATCTCGCTTCGTTGGATCCGTCGGCATCTCAACGCATCTCTATGCGTCGGATCATCCGTCTCGACCTCATGAGTCACGCTACCGCTGCGCCTCATATAATTATAACATAATTACAGGCACGCAGGCCCGACAATAAATGAGAAAAGAATAGAGGCTCACAGGCCTCAATAATAATAATCACATGTATACACATCACATCATAAGTCCATGATCATCTGTCCACATCATACATAACATATATATGTTATTTTATAGGACTACTAGACAAAAATAATAGTTAATTAAATTATTTAATTAACATATTTAATTTTTGAATTCCCAAGGGTATTTCGATAATTCGACCAAAAGGTATTTTGGTAATTATGTCAAAAGGAACAATCTAGAATTTCTAAAATTCTAAAGGGTATTTTGGTAATTCTATCAAAAGGGGTAAAATCTGGTATTTTTAAAATTTCGAGGAGCAAAATCGTCTTTTACCCTAAAACCCTAACTCCTCACCCCTAGCTGCCTGCGTTGCGGTTGCGGCCGTCGCCACCTTACCGGCGATGGCCTCTTGCACGGGAGGGCGCCGGTGGCGGCGCTGCCGCCGTATGCATGCGGCGGTGTCGCCGCTTGCGCGCCAGCGCCGATGCCCCGTGGCGTTGTCCTGCAGGTGCAGCGCTCACGGCGCTGCCCGCGGGTATGGCCATTTGGCTTGGCGGCTATACATGTGCAGCAAAGAAAGCGGCAAGTAGCCTTTGCGGTCGCTGCACGAACATAGCAAAGGCAGCAATAGTTGTTGCCCTTCCTGGCCCGTTTGCGCCAATGATTTTGGCGTCAAAAGTAGATCCAAAACACAACACACGCAGTTTAAGATCCGATCTTCCCACGAATAACCTGGCTCTGATACCACTGTCGGAAAATCCTTCAGGGGAGCGACATCACATGCGTAGCGGAAGAACAGAAAACAAAACCCCAGATTTCTCGTAGAAAGTTTCCGTCATCGTGCGAAGATCGGTGCGTCAAAAAATAAATCCGCAAAACTACACGTGTAAAAGAAAGATACCTAGGGAGATCGTATATCCCTGAATTTCTACAGATCTATGGGAGAGGATGAAGGAGGTCAAGCGCCCTCCTTTAGCGGTATCCACATGGCAGGGATTACAACGATGCACCTCTCTCTCTGGGGAGAGGAGAATAGGAGGTGGCTACCAAAAGAAACCCTCAGCCTATAGAGCTTTGGTTCCCTCCTATTTTTAGAGGCCCCCTGAAAACCCTAATGGATCTTTTACCCTATTGGGTATTGGATCTTCATCCAATTACCCAAGCCTCTTGGATTAGTGGGTCTCTACCCAATAATCTCTTATTAGCAATTATTGGATCTCATCTCAGGATCCAATAATTCAGGGGCTTAATGGATATCCAATAAGATAGGGGGTTCAGCGGATATCTCATATCCGAACCTCTACTCGTCGCAACACCTACCATATGTGTGTAACCCTCTAGGCCCAATATCGAGCTAGTCGTAAGTCCTACTTTACAGAACTCCTTCTGACTTAGTGAATTATTATCTCTATAATAATTCACTAAACTGATCGACTATGGACATACCAAGCCACTACGCCATGGCCCCCAGACGATATAAGGGAATCCAATCCTTTAGACCTATCTGTCCTTAGTTACCATGTATCTATAGTCCCTCATCTATCTAATATCCCAAAGACCCTATACCGTGCATGGTGCTATCAGGCCCATACGGTCTCTCCTCGAGTCTTGCTCTTATCGGATTCTCCCGAAGAACTCTTTCTCTCTCAATCCGAATAACCTTGGCCAAGGATTTGTTCGAGCAAGAACACATGGGATATTCCTCTCATGATATCGAGAGCGGATGATCCTTTATTGACACTCAATAGCCCTCGTAAGGTTGGCTACCACTCCCAATAACCGGCTGTACTAGATCTGAAACTTTCCAAACCTATAAGTCCGGTATCAAAGAGTGGAGTACTCATACAAGACATCCTTGGTGTCTCAAGTCTAAGGACCAGATACACTACTGGGACTACGGAATCGCTGTCTGACGTGAGGTATCAATAACCATTCAGCATTCCGTAGGCGGATCAATCAGTGAACTCATTCCCCAATGAGCACCTGCACTGTACCCTTAGTGTCCCCACATGAATAGCTATGAGACCAGCTACCTCCATCATATGGATGGGTATACAGCACACCAGTCTATCAGATTATCTCGATGTCCTTCTCGAGTAACCTATGACCAAGATAATTCAGGGTCTGTATTTAAAGGTGAATCGGTCTCATTATTGTGATCTTATCACGATCCGATTCCCATTGCATAGATCCAAAGACATCACAATATATGCAACACGTAAGATAAAGTGATAAAACGCTTAATAATAAGCAAAGAAAAAAAGTGCATATCAAGTCACAAGTGCCATCACTCATGTGATTGGCTTGTAGGGCACATATGACTAGCATCAACCACGCATGAGGTGGACTTCCCGTGATGGGAAGAAGTAGACCCAGCGGGGTGGATTTCACGCACCGAACATTACTTTCGCTACTATCGAATATCGGATGATGCTATGTGGAAATTGCTATCATCCACCTTAAAGGAGATGCTATTCAATGGTACAATTGGCTGAAATATAATCATGGGGCTCCGATGTAGAATCAATTTAAGGACACACTGCTGAACCATTTCGAACCTATGGAGTATGAAAATATCGATGACCAACTCACAAAGATTCGACAAACCTCTACGATTCAAGAGTACCAAACCAGGTTTGAGAAGCTATCCTACCTTGCTCGTGATTAGACTAACTGTCAATTGTTAGGAACATTCATCAAAGGACTTAAGCCAGAGATAAAAGGGGAGGTTAAGGCACGGTAGCCCCGTACCGTGACGATTGCGATTTCTTTCGCCCGAATACAAGAATGGCTCAACCAAGATGCTCGAAGGATGAGAACCTCTCATAGGCCTGTGGTATATAAACCTCCTTCTACTCCCAACTGTCCTTCACTGCCAACAAAATTGACAAGAGAAGAACTACATGATTGATCAGCAAAGGGTCTTTGTTGGTATTGCGATGAGCCATGGAACCACGATCATCGTTACAAAAGGGGTCACCTCCTACTGATTGAACCTCTTGAAGATATGGAGGAGGAGGTCCAGAAGCATGAGGAAGAGGTTGCGAATGAAGAATAGTAGTCGGTTGATATTATGATGTATGCCCTTGCAGGTTACACGAACCCGCAAACAATGAAAGTGGGAGGACTTCTGAAGTAACAATCGATCACCATTCTTATTGACACCAGGAGCACAAATAATTTTATGAATAGTAAGGTTGCTGTCCAGATGGCCTTACATATTAAGAATTGTAGTCGGTTTGATGTTAAGGTCACCGACGGATGAATTTTGAAGTGTTATCATAGGTGCCCGCAGGTGAAACTGTTACTATAAGATCAAGAGATAATTGCATATTTTTTCCTTCTCCCTCTTGATGAGTATGAGGCCATGCTCAGCATTGAATGGCTGATGATATTAAGTGATGTTTCATGAAATTTTTTGAAACTAATTATGAAATTTTACAGTAAGGGGAAATAGGTGATATTGCGTGGGAAACATGGGGGCGATGTAATGACGACTTGCACACAACGAATGGAGAAAGTTTTGCACAAAGCATGCAGCGGCTTTTTGGTGTAACTTGAGTAGTAATATAAGGAAGAGTCAACCGAATTTGAAGACCCAAACCTACTTCCCTTGCTTGCTGAATTTTTAGATATATTTGACGAACCATGCAGCCTACCTCATACCCACCGACACGATCATCATATACTGATTCTTTCGGGTAAACCTCCAGCAAATACTCAGCCATATCAGTATCCACATCTCCAAAAGGATGAAATAAAAAGGATTGTAAAAGAGATGCTATAAATAAAAGTTATTCAGCCAAGTTGTAGCTCCTACTCTTCATCGGTGCTCCTCGTACGAAAGAAGGACTGAACATGGCGAATGTGCATTGATTATTGAGCTCTTAATGGCATAATCATCAAGGACAAGTATCATATTTCAGTAGTAGATAAATTGCTTGATGAATTAAAGGGAGCACGAGTCTTCACAAAGCTGGACCCTCGATCCGGGTATCATCAAATACGAGTGTGCAAAGAAGATATACCAAAAATCACCTTTCGAATGCACAATGACCACTATAAATTTCTGGTAATGCCCTTTGGTCTCACCAATGCTCCCTCCACGTTATAGAGACTTATGAATGATATATTTCAGAGTTATCTTCGTAAGTTTGTGCTGATTTTCTTCGATGATATCTTTATCTACAGCCCTTCTCTTGAAAGTTATTTTCAGCACTTACGACTTGTTTTGATGATTTTACGAGAATATGTTCTTTTTGTCAAAAAATTGAAGTGCAGCTTTCTTCAACAGAAGGTGGAATATCTTGGGCATATCATATCATAGGAAAGTATGGTGGTGGACCCCTCCAAAATTGCAACAATACAGAACTGGCCGACCCCGATGAACATAAAATTACTACGCGGCTTTCTCGATTTAACAGGCTACTACCGTAAGTTCATAAAAAACTATGGAAAGATTAGTGCACCCCTTACTTCCTTACTGAAAAAAGATGTTTTCCAATGGTCGGATAAAGCTGCCACTGCCTTCGACGAACTTAAATTTGTAATGTCAATAATGCCCGTACTAGCGCTACCCGACTTTGGTAAGACTATTGTTATTAAAGCCGATACCTCCAGAGTCAGAATTGGTGTTATACTAATGTAAGATGGCCACCCCCTCACTTATACTAGTAAGGTGTTATCTCCTTCCCATCTCAAGATAACTATTTATGACAAGAAGATACTTGAGATTGTGCATATGGTGGTCAAATGGAGATCATACTTGATTAGGCGACGCTTTCAAATCAAGACCGATCATAAAAGCCTAAAATATTTCTTGGAGTAGAAGATATCTTCCCCCGAGCAGCAAAAATAAGTAATAAAGCTTCTTAGATATGATTATGAAATAAGTTACAAAAAGAAGAAAGAGAATGTTGTTGCAGATGCGCTTTCGCGGCTACCCGAGCAAGCTAAATTTTTAGTCGTTTCACTTTCGACCAATGACTTCCTTGAGGATATTAGGAGAGAATGACAAGATGATCCGGAGACTAGTAAAATCATAAAAAAATTGGAGGAAGCACCAAGCTCTGTGGCCCATTATAGTTGGGACTCAAAAGACTTGCGCTATAAGGGACACATTGTGCTTGTGTCAAATTCTACTTGCATAAAGATCATCCTTCAAGAGATGCATTCCACACTTATGACCGGGCACTCCAGGTTCCTTAGAACCTGTAAGAGAATTAAACAAAATTTTTATTAGATAGGGATGAAAAATATTATTACTGAATTTGTAGCACAATGTGATGTATGTCAACGACATAAAGGCAAGATAGTGATAAGTCCCAGAAAGTTGCAACCTCTACCCATCCTAGACTTAGTATAGATTGATATATCAATGGACTTCATCGAAGGGCTTCCCTCGTCACAAAGAAAAGATCAAGCAAGGATGAAATAGCAATATGATCAATACAAAGGTGAAAGAGAATTTTTAGTAGGAGATTGGGTCTTCCTATGGCTCCAACCATATAAGCAAATATCAATCCAGTCCAGAGCATCTATGAAGCTTTTACCTTAGTTCTATGGACCCTACCAGATTTTGGAGCACATCAAAGTAGTAGCATACAGATTGGACTTACCTGTCAACTCTCAAATCCATCTAGTCTTCCATGTGTCATGTTTGAAGCTCAAGTTGGGATAAAACGAGATAGCCCAAAGCCACCTACCAGATATGGCTATCCAAGGAGAGCTCCAGACCCAGCTGAGTGTCATTATTGATCTACAAATAATGGCTCGACGATGACGACCCACTACTGAAGTGCTAATACAATAGGCGAACCTACCAGTAGAAGATGCCACTTAGGAGAACTATGATAATTTGAAGATCAAATTCCTAGAATTTATGAAGTGTCAGCCTTAAGGATAAGATTGATTTGAAAAGGGTGGGTCTGTTAGGACTCTAGCTAGGAGAGTTCTAAATTTAATTTCATTGAAGGGGACAAACATGTAAATCATAAAAACATTCATGTAAATCCTATCTAGCTGACCCCTACTAAAGAGGTGAAGAGGCTGGCTAGGTTAGGATTAGTTTGGAGGTTGCTTCTTAGAGAAGTAGGAGGAGTTGATTAGAAGTAGGAGTCTTGAGTATGAGAAGTTGATTAGAAGTAAGAGTCTTGAGTAGGAGTCATATTAGGAGTTGGGGTTTAGAAGCCCTATAAATAACTATGTATTCACCCTCTTTTCATAGTGAATAGATTAATTCTTTTATCAGCCTTTAAGCAGCAACTTGAAAGAAGGAACCTCTATAGAGTTCCATGGAGGTCGATCCCCAGAAGAGATCAATCCCAAGCTTAGAATCCACAAGGGTTCTAATAGGTTGTAGCCCAAGAATGCATCCATAAAGTGAGAAGCTCGTGCCCCGCGGTGGTGTTGACCAATTGGTCTATCTTCGGGAGAGGGTAGCAATCCTTGAGACATGCTTGATTGAGATCAGTATAGTCGATACACATCCTCCAATTTTCATTATGCTTCTTGACGAAGACTATATTTGATAGCCACTGAGGATATTTTGCTTCAGTTATAAATTCAGCGTCGAGCAAATGGTCCACCTCATTACTGATTACTTGTTGTTGATATGGGGTGAATCTTCTCGATTTTTGTTTCACTGGGCATGCCTCGGGGTGGATATGGAGGTGATGTTGTGTTCCCTCTGGACTTATTCTGGGACATATCCTTTGGGGAACATGTGAAATTATCGGCATTCTCCTTTAGAAAGTCCACAAGTTGGACCTAGTCGACCTCCAGAAGAGTTGTCCCGACTCTGATGACTTGGTCAGGATGATTGCTCCTAAGGGGGACTTCAGCTAGTTGCTCCATTAGTTGTGGGTGTGTCGGAGCTTTAGGATCATCCCGAGGGTCGAGATGAGGTTGCTCGGGTCATGGTATCTTTGGTATGGATACAACCGTCAAGTAGCACTATCTGGATTCCCTTGGGTCACTTTATGCTACTCTGACCCCCGCCAAGGTCAAGAATTTTATAGCTCGGTGATAGGTGGAGACCATTGCCCTTAGCTTGTTGAGAGTCGGGTGCTTGAGGATTACATTGTATGTCGAGGGTAAGTTGACCCACCATGAACATGACTATGATCGTCTTGGTCCTCAGTTCATATCCTATGGTGACTGGGAGGGAAGTAGTCCCGAGTGGAGAGACCGAGTCTCCTATGAATCTAGTGAGCACCGACGCCCTCGGGGTGAGGTCTCCGTCCGTGAGGTCGAGCTTCTTGAAGGCATCCATGTATAACATGTCGACGGAGCTCCCTATGTCATTCATCACTCTTTTCACCTTTACATTGGCAATGTAGACCGAGACCACCAAGGCGTCGTCGTGGTCCGAGAATTCTTGTCCCAAATGTGATTTTTACCTCGGGCCATGATCTCGGGCGCTTCTCCATAATACTCCACACATATGCTTTTCGACCCGTGGTGTTGTTGCCACCGGAGGTTGATAATAACGTCGATCTGCCGTTCGACTGGGCCCCTTGGTCATGGAGATAACTCTCTCAGCTTCTTAAGGAAACGCTCGAGGTGCCCTCGATGGATCAACTCCTCAATTTGATTCTGCAAGTCGCGATAGTCTTCTATTATGGCCATAGTCATGGTGGAACCTATAATATTTAGACCGATCTTTGTGAGAAGTTTTCAATGGGTTGGGCTCCTATAAGAGTCCCTTTTCCTTTATTTGAAGGAAGATCTCAGTGCGAGAAGTTTTCAAGGGGAGCCTCGGTGCGATAGCTTGGGTTGGTCAAGCCTTCTTCGACATGGTTCTACTATCGGCCTCAGGGCTACCCTTAAGGTCTGGGCTATCCGAGGCCTCTTGTTGTCCTCATATTTTCCTGCTATTAGAGCTTCAGCGGCGATATACTAGTTAGCGCACTGAAACATCTTGGGGACAATTGTTGGCAGTCTCTCAATTAATGACCAGAAAAACTTGGAGAGGCACAATCCCATCATCAGGAATGCCTGCATGATTAGAGAAGGATGGGCTTCAGGCATTTCCCAAATCTAAATGGCGAAACACACGATGAACTATGAAAGTGTTTCTAATAACATATGATAGCGAATAAGATTTCCTCAAACTATATGAGGAAATCCCGCTGGGTTGTTGAGGGAAATCCTCCCTAGTTTGTTGAGGAAATCCTCTCCTTCTATGTGTATAAATAACTCTGTATGTATCTGTATCAAATCAATAATTCATTTTACGCTTCAATCTTAACATGGTATCAGAGGCACTTGCCTAAGAGCAAGCTCTCTCTTTCACATTGTTCGACGACAGTAACAGATCGATATTCTGCTCCTTCTTCAACAATATTGCTCGCCGCGTTCTTCTCACCTGCGTTACTGCCAACATCGCAGTGCCACAGTAGAGCTCATTGGTCACCCTCGGCTTCAACTTTCCTCTTTTCGACCGAGGAATCCATCGATCAACTTGTCTGACGACAGCAATCACTACTCACCGCTGTCCTCTCCCGAAACTGCATTCTTTTCTCAATGGCAGCTTCTTCCCCTTCTGCCCTTTAAGAAGAAGAACAGCCCGTGTGCACAGGAAGAGCCGCATCCCTTGTCGCCTTTGCCCAACAATAGATCATCTGTTCCTCGCAAGTAGATCTCGCGGTTATGTAGCAATAGTGAGCCCCTGATCGTTCTTACATCTCGCGGAGGAAGGGAGATCCGTCAGCAGCTGTTGCCCAATCGCCTAGCAGTCGCTCGAACTAGCCGCACCACCCTCATGTAGAGCAGTCAAGGCAATCCTCTTCTTCTGTCAAGGCAGCCCTCTCCTTGCATGCAGAATAGGAGAGAACCGCTTCCCCCTGTGCGTTGAATCGCCTACAAAACCTTCTCGTCGTCTGCTGTGTAGCAGCAGTGAGCCCCTCGCCTCTGGCAGCGCCGGCTGCAGAGAGAAGAGGGCACAAACCCTCTCCGCTATTCCCCTACGCGCAGACTAGTAGACAACCCACAGGAACCTAACGCTGCCGCTTCCTTTTCTCGCAGTGACTTCCTACGACGTCGAAGCCTCTAGCTTCTTCTATGCTACGGTACGATAGAAGCAGAGCAATCTCTACTGCAATCACTGCGTAGAGAGATCGCTAGCCCCGGCGCTCTCCTCTACCAAAGAACCCTCTCGCCCCCTGCTTCCTTTGCCAGGCGAAAGCTTCTTCCCTCTACTGCGGTCAACTGCTGCAGTCCTCAATAGATCTCTTACATCGAACTTGGCTAAACACTGTGATCTGCACCGACCGTAGCCATCATCGCCTATTACCAGCTACTATCTTGCCGTCAGTAGAGCTCCTTGCTGTACTATTCTATCACAAACTCTAAGTCCTCGGATCAGTATACTCAGAATGTCTTCATCATCTACTTCTAATATTTCAGTTACTGTTTCTATAGGGAATCACAATGCATCTCCACATACAGGACTTATCTCCATCAATGCTGCCACGCTAATCCCTTTCAAGTTATCAAAAGACAGCAACTACGTATCTTGGCGAGCCCAATTTTCTAATCTTCTATTTGGATATGACTTACTAGATTATGTCGATGGCTCTCTCAACTGTCCACCAGCAATGATGAACATCCCCGGCGAACCCAGTCTAGTACCCAATCCAGCTCATAAGCTATGGTCATGTTAAGACCGTCTCATCCTCCAAGCTATTCAAGTTTCAGTTGCTGGATCCGTCGCACCATTGCAAACAACCTTGGCAAATCATTCATGTACTCGCAAGCTCAGCCTTCTATCCAGTTTAATAAAAACAAAACAAGAGGGAAGTATGATTGTTGACAATTTACAAAATATCAAAGTTATTATCGATGACTTGGCTTTGATAGGTCATTCTCTCTGTAACGAAGAAGTGATAATCCATACCCTCAATGGCTTGGGAGATGAGTACAAGGAATTAGTTGTCGCAATTTGAGCACGCGACTCACCGATGTCATTCGAAGAACTCTATGATAAATTGACTGACTACGAGACGTACTTGAAGGGCAAGGACAAGTTGGTCGAACCAACCATCACTGCTCAAGTTAGTCAAAGGTCCAAGAGGTAGAGCAATCAGTATAGGAAGAATATCAATAAAGGTGGCAACTCCAATAATTATCAGCCCTGGCATCCTGACCTCACAACCCAACAACGAATTGTTTGTCAACTATGTGATAAAGTCGGACACTTTGTAAAAGTCTGTCGGTCTCAACCTAAACCCTTTGCTCCATCACGATGGCCTCAAGTAAATCTCATGACTACACCGACTTTAAATCATCCTAATTGGATTGTGGACTCTGGCGCCTCTCATCACAATACTTCTGACCTTCAGAACTTGTTCGTCCACAATCACTATGGCGGTACTGAAGACATCATCATCGGCGATGGTAAAGCTATTCCTGTTACTCATACTGGTTCCACAATGCTTAATTCTTATGCCACAAGTTTTACACTCGATGATGTTCTGTGTACACCTCACATTAAATGAAACCTTATTTTTGTTTCTCAATTCTGCAAATACAATAATACTTCTATTGAATTTTTTCCTGATTCTTTTCTTATCAAGGATTTAAACATGGGGGCATCCTTGATCCAGGGCCCGAATAGAGGCAACATTTACGAATGGCTGTCAGCTCTAAAAATAACTTAGCCCACTGTCCATTCTTCGGTTGCAGCTTCAATTGATGTGTAGCATCATCGTCTTGGTCATCCCTCATCCCTTATCCAGCAAAAATTAATTTCCCATTATTCTCTTCCCAATTTCAAATCAAGCAACTTTATAACTTATTATGATACTTGTCTTAGCAATAAAGTCATAGACAGCCATTTAGTATATCTTTCATATTTTGCTCTAAACTGTTTGAAATTATTTATACGAATGTTTGGGGTCCTGCTCCCACCATTTCTTTTGACAAATTCAAATTTTATGTCATTTTTGTAGATTATTTTAGTAAGTATACATGGACTCTTGTACCCTTTCATCACACACAAAACATCATCGGGTGTAAGTGGGTTTTTCGAATTAAGCGAAACCCCGATGGATCCATTGCTAGATATAAAGAGCGACTAGTCGCCAAAGGGTTTCATCAACGACCTGGTATTGATTTCACTGAGACATTCAGTCCCGTTGTTAAACCAACAATAATCTGACTTGTCCTGAGTTTGGCTACCAGTAAAGGTTGGCAATTACGCTAATTGGATGTTAATAATGCATATTTACAGAAAACTCTAACTGAAGATGTCTTTATATAACAACCTCTTGGTTTTCTCTATCTTCAGTATCCGAGACATGTTTGCAAACTGCAAAAAGCTATCTATGTTCTTCGTCAGGCTCCAAGAGCCTAGTATAATGAACTTGGCTTATTTTTGACTTCAACTGGCTTTATCAACTCCAAGTCTGATATGTCATTATTTCTACGATGACAAAATGGAGGCACAATATATCTTCTCGTGTATGTAGATGACATTATTGTCACGAGTGATACTCCTATAGAGATTCAGGCATTCATCAAGTAATTAGCAGATCGATTCTCCCTTAAAGATCTAAGCACCCTGAGCTACTTTTTGGGAGTAGAAGCAACATACACACCTTCAGGTCTCTTTCTATCATAAAGAAAGTATATTCAAGATTTATTATCCAAGACACATATGCAGGATGCAAAAGATGTTACAACTCCTCTCTCTACTTCATCACTCAAACTATATGATGGAAGTCCTACTGCAGAACCTACTCAATATCGATAAGCAATTGACTCCTTACAGTACTTAGTTCTCACCCGTCCTGACATCTCATTTACGATCAATAAGTTACCACAATTTATGCATCGTTCATCTACTATGCATTGGTCTACAGTCAAGTGAATCTTATGATATCTTAAAGGGATGATCAATCATGGTCTCTTTCTCCATAAACACTCTTCACTTCATCTCCATGCTTTTGCCGATGCTGATTGGGCAAGTAACTTTGATGACAAAACATCCACGTCAGGGTATATTATCTTTCTTGGAGCTAATCCAATCAGTTGGAGCTCCAAGAAGCAAAAGACAATTGCACAGTCAACAACTGAAGCTGAATACTATGCTATCACCACCATTGTTGCAGAACTCAATTGGGTAACAAATCTACTCAACGAACTCAACATTAACTCTACTCTCACTCGTACAATCTACTACAATAATATCGGAGCTATATATCTATGCGCCAATCCAGTATTCCACTCTCGCATGAAGCATATTACCATCGACTTTCACTTTGTGCGAGATCAAGTTCTCCGGCATCAACTACGTGTCTCTTATGTACACACGGCTGATTAAGTAGCAGACTCATGTTGAATCTTGGATTTTGATGATGAAACTAATTGAGTGTGATTGTGTTTTGTTGTCTATCGGTCTGCGTTTTGAGATTGGCAGTCTACTATCGATAGGAGCGCCATCTTGGAGGAATTGGCGGGCGGAGGTGATCACGTCAGATATTGATGTAAGCGGAGGTTGGCCGATTTCGGTAGGAGGCTTCGCATGACGTCGGGCATCGGGCCAAGAAGTGCGGAGTTGCGCCATGGAATCCTCCCGAGTTTTTGCGGAGGTCAACCGTCGATTGGGCAACAAGCCGCTAGAGAGGCTGTCGAAGGATGTATAAACCAATGATGTATTAGCTATATCAAATCAATGTCAATTCGCGTTATAATGCTTCAGATCAAAGTAGAGTTTTTGGTGTTTGTTTGTGCAGAGTGACTACGATAGGAATGAAGGCGTGAAAGCAAAACAAAGGGCGAAGACAAGTGTGATGAATCGTTGGGAGAAGTGTTCACTTGAGTCAGAAGATTCATCGTGGGAGCATTGGTCGAAGCGAGTAGGAGCTTGAAGGGTTTTGGGTGAGTTTTTGGGAACCACATCGGAAGTTAGCGGAGCTTGCCAAGAAAGATCGGAGCTTGCCAAAAAGCTCGGGGAACTCGCCAAGATCATCATAAAGTCAAAGCTTGCCGTGAGTCCGCGGAATGGTTTAGAAGGTTTGCGAAGCATATTCGGAAGTTGGCGGAAGCTCGCCGGAAGAAGTTGTCATATGGACTTTGTAAAGCTAGGAAACGTCTTTAAAATTGAGGAGTTAGCACGTATTTTGGGTTAGGATTAGATGGGTGAAAGTGGGGATGCCTGATTAGGATGAGTTTGGGCCAAAATTTTGGCCCAAACCGAACCAACTACGTGCATGCTTACATGCAACTCTGTGCCAGATGCATGGCCGAACTCATGTAGAGGCGGTAGCACCGCTTTCTCGGCGATAGTACCGCCCGGCTCTAAACGCAGTACCACCGCTGGTGATGTAGCACCGTATGGTAGGCTGAGGAAATTTGGGTGTGTCGATCTGGCCAAGGTGAAGAAGACAAAACTCAAAAGATTCAAATTTTTGGCTCCATGTTTAGGCTCAAATTTGAATCACTTTGAGCTTATAAATACCCCTTCCTTTTCAAATTGAAAAACTCAACCCTTAGAGAGTTAGATTTTGAAAATAAGTCTTGGGAAAGTCTTGTTCTTCATTTGCTTAAGTGTTCACCTCATTCTTCTTGTGAAATCTTGTAAGAGTGTGAACCACTTGTAAAGGGTTGTAAGAGGGGTATTTGATCCTTCCCCTTCAAAGGATTTGGTAGTGGAAGAAGGAGCCTCATCGGAGAAGGCTTGAAGTGGATGTAGGTCACTTTGACCGAACCACTATACATCTGCGTCTTGATTATGACTTGGTTAAATTTATGTTTTACTTTGCTGCAAGCCTTTACTTTACTTACTCAACTTCCTTATCATCTTATTACGTATGCTTTAAAGTTAAAACGCAATCTTTCGGGGGCGAAGCGTTGCATTCATATCGAAGTTTCCAAAGCTTGTTTTAAATAATAGAAAATCTATCGTTTTATCCGCTGCACTAATTCACCCCCCCTCTTAGTGCCGCTCGATCCCTAACAACTCATTTATGAAGCCTCTTGCTCGTAAACCATTTTTATTACATCGGTCTAAGATTGACATCCTTGATAGGAGCGCCATCTTGCGGGGGCATGATAACAGATGATAGCGGATAAGATTTCCTCAAACTGTATGAGGAAATCCTGCTGGGTTGTTGAGGAAAATCCTCCCTAGTTTATTGAGGAGATCCTCTCCTATGTGTATAAATAACTTTGTATGTAGCTATATCAAATCAATAATTCATTTTACGCTTCAATCTTAACAGTTTCGCTATTACCTTGGGCCAGCGCAAGGAGCATGGCCATTAAAGGTTTCGATCACATGCTGGCTAAGAAGTTCTGCTCGAGTCCTTTTACGAGTTAGTCGAAGGAGGAGATTGAAGCTAGGTGGAGCTGGCTGAACTACATCCGAGCTGGCCCCCTAAGCGTGGTGGGGAATACTCTACACATCAAGGTGTCGAAGGTGCCATAGAGGGCGACCATTTGGGCCCAGAATGCGACAGCATATTCCATCAAGTCGGAACCGCCATCATACGTCTCGAAAGCTGAGAGTCTAAAATTGAGGAGGACAGGCTTATCCTAGATCTCTTGGGTGAAAGGGGATGCTCTCGGGGTGCTTTCCTCAACCTTGCCTTTGGACTTACGGAACTCGTGTTGGAACTCGTCTAGACGTCGATTCATCGATGACAGTTGGGCTCTAAACGAGTCGTCAGTCGAGACAGATGACATGATATTAGGTTCAGGAAATTGCAGGGCGGCCTGGTGAGGCCTGAGATCACTGTGCTCAGGGATCATTCTCGGGCCTCCGAGCTACTCCCCTACTTCCTCTTGCATCTAGTCTTATGGAGCTGGGTCGATTGAGGGGACGTTGGGTGGCTCCGAGACAAGCGCAGGTGGGCTCGGCAGTGAGGGGCCTGCCAGCCACATGAGTTGCAGGATGAGCAGGGCAGCGACCATTTGCATCATCCCTGCTAAGACTTGGACTTGCCTTACTAGATCGAGGCGTTTAGGCGAGATGTCTTTGAGGATCCCATGATGTTTCTAGGGGGGGGGAGGGGGGGGACGAGCCGGGGTCTTGAACAAGTGCTAATAGCAATCTAGGGTTTGGTTCGCGGTGCCCCCACCTACTTGTGTCTCGAGGGTAGGCCCCTGGCAGAATCGGCAAGATGGGTTGCGGGCAGTTCTTCAGTGGGGCGAGCTCTTGTGTTAGTCGTGGGGCATTCCTATGGCATCGGCCCTCCTTCTAGCACCAAAATATTATCGAACTTAAGCAACCGCTAATCGACGTGTTGGTTCGACCTGGTTCTATCATTGATTCTTTGGAATGTTGCTGGGTTTGGCCCCCATCGATCCCACCTAGACAGCTCCTCAGACGTTGAATATCTATATAATGGCTGGAGTCGAGGTCGGTCCCGAACTTGGCCCCTCCAAAGATTAAGTCAATAATGAGTGGATCTTGTTCTCTCTTCTTTCTCCCTTTCCCCCTCTCTTGGCCATTAGGACTACGTGGAGGTTTTATGCTTGCATCCAAGGGTTGGTTGTACATGATCTGTCGGTGACGGCTGAGCCCTAAGGCGAGGAGTCGTACCTCGGGTTGATCGCCTAGCTGGGCCGTGTAGGATGGCGTCCTGTGGCATCGTTCCGCCCTTTTGGGGGGCGACTTGCTTCTTGCATTTTCGGGCAATAGAGAGTGATCGACATATCCCATCTGGGATGGTCCTATTGACGTGGCACCCAGGGTCATGTCTTCGTGATGACTTGGCCGCTGGGTACCTCCATGTGGGAGATATCAGAAGTGTCCCCTGTCAAGATCAAATACATGAAAATTATATGAGATTTGATTTTGATTTTCTTTTTATAATCAGATTTACGTTTTGGATTATAGATTGATGATTAATTAGATATTTATATTGTGAAAGAAGTAAGAAGGAGAAAAATAATGATATTGAAAGGATAAGGAAAGAAAAAATTAAAATATGTTATATTTGTGATCAAGGTAAGTAATTGATTGACTCCGTCTAATCTATGTATTAATGTATCCATTCAAAATTGATAAATATATATGATTTATAATTTTTATTTTTTAAAAATATTATAAAAGAATTTAAATATTTATACGTAAAAAAGCATATAGTTTGATATATTATTTACTATTTTATTAGTATTTTTAAGTTATCTTATCAGAATTTATCTTAAAACGTTTGTCTAATATTATATTTAAAAATAATTTTTAAAAATTATTATCGTTTGTTTTAAATGATATATGATTGTATGAAATGATATGTAATAGAAAGATATGTTAAAACTAATAGTTTTATAAGAAAGTTATGATATATTATTTTGAATGACATGACAATTGTCTCGTCAGAGTCACACTGGAGTCAATCAACGAGGATTATATATTGGAACATATTTCAGAAACTATTTTTTTTTAGATTTCGACATAGGAAGATATATATGTTACTTACATCATGGGAGTCAAACATAGTTCTGAACCTTATCAAGAGTATATTATGTGATTGTAACCAGTGATACTATTACGATTTTTGTTGTGGCATATTCATCTTACCTATATTTATTATTAAAACCTTAGTTATATTTACATTTATTTATGAAAAGTTAATGGTAGTCTTTGTATTATAGTATTTATGCTATGATATGTAACATTAGCTACACTTATGATTTGATTAGTAAAATATATTTAAATATATTTTATTTTAAAATTATTATTAGGAAGATATGATTTGAAATGTACATGAAACTGATGTTTTGTAAGTTGTGTAAATATAATGAAAGATTTGGCATTCAAATATTTTATGTTAATAAGTTATGACTTTGAAATGTATTTAAAATTTAAGTTTTTGTTTGAGCATAAAAAGAAAATTTATATCCATGCATATTTCATAAAGAAAAAGTTTTGAATTTAAGTATGTTTTGAAATATATTTCAAAAGTATATTTCAAAACATATTTCAAAAGTATGTTTTGAATAAATAAATAAAGAATTTATTTATTTAAAAAAAATATTTATGATAAATTTTGTTAGTCTGTGAGTCACGGTACTTATTGAGATTTGCTTATATGATTATTTTTAATTTTTTTAGAGTGTGCAGTGGAAGTATGATGAAATCGGTATTTGATTGAATTATAGATTTATTATATTGAGACCATTGCCCATTGAGATTTTTTTTTTCTATATATGTTATATGGGTTGGAATGATGTAAATTTTTAAGAAGTTGTTGAATCAATTGATTATGGATTAAATTAAATTATTAACTTTTATGGGTTGATTAATTATGAATTGATCTATGCAATAATTATTATGACATATCAATAATAATTTTTTTTTGATAAAATATATTTAAAAAAAACAAAGGCTGAGTACAGCAATGTGGAAAGCTTCTGCTCCCCAAAAAAGTAGTGCACTGATTGCCACTACCATATGTGGCCAGTTTGTGTGCACACATATTCCTTTCTCTACCAAGGAACATAAAATTCATTACTTTCACAACTATTAACAATTCTCAAACGTGTTTAGTAAATGAAAGAAAGTGAAACAATCCTAGCAACTAAGGATGGGTGAAACAATATGTTCAAAAGACATATTCCAGCCATTACCAATCAACAACCGATTGGACACTCAGTACTTCATTCACATTAAACAATAAGATTGGCCAATGGGATAGGGAAGCATTATCAATCGAAAAGATCATTCCAAACATGAGCGGCTTTATCATTCTCTATAAATTTTCTAAGCCCCCAGTTTAACACTATCCATCATGTTGTTAATGTCTACAAGTTTTAGAAGGATTGTTGATTCTAAAGTTATACCATGGTTAAAATCATCATATTTAGTGATTAATATTTGAACTCAAGGTATCTTCTCCTCTTCTCCTTCTTGAACAATCGAAGGGCTAACTCTTTTAGCATTAAGTCTCTAATTTGAAAACCCCCGTTTCCTTGGGATTAGAAACCTTATCTCAACTTATCAAATAAGATTTGCGATTCTGATGCTAAAATAATTCCCCTTTATTATGACTATTAAAGATTTTATAAGGCTTTTTGCAACACTATGATTGCACTCTACACTTTCCACAGCGATAGTCTTCTACCATCTAGTTGGGGAAAGCCCTCCTCCTTTTGATTATATATATAAAAAAAAATCAACTCTAATAGATTAGAAGAGTATGGGCCACTATATTCTATAACATTATTTATAAACTTTTATGTAAGATCATTGCTAATCTCCTTCCTAATATCATTAGTAAAGAGCAATCAACTTTAGTAGAGTTTGTCTAATCTCCTTTATTTAGTTATTTGATTAATGAATCTATGTTTAATTAGTTTGGGTCCTGTAGATATTAGACAAGATGATCCTATTTCATCTTGTCCAACAAATATTTGAACTTGCTTAAAGATTTAAAGGATCATAACAAAATTTATCATTTTAACTTAGGTGTCAAAACTTATTATCTTCTTCTATTAGGGTCAATGAAAAGTTGTGTGTTAGTGTGGTTAAAATTCTTGACCTATTCTCCCATATCACTAATCTTAAAATCAACAACACTGAATCCAATATTTTCTTTCCCCCAAAATGTGACCTTACTACTAATTTTAAAATTTATTATTGGTTGGTGATCAATGAGGAAGAGTGGTCGATGAAATATCTGGATACTTATTTTGCTTCTAATACACTCCTTAACAGATTCCCTCATACCATGTACTATACCATGATTGATAAATTCACTAAGGTTCAAGTTGGTTCAAAAGTCTCATATGACAAACTAGAAATGTTAATCAGTGCTGTTATTAATGTTATTTCTAGACATGCCCATTCGACTTTTAGTATATTCCAACAAAGTTATCAAACAAATTACTAGGTTTGCTAGAGAATGTTTTTTGGAAAATTGTACATATTAAAATTTTGTATATATATATATATATGGCTGAGGAAGTTGTCAGACCACTTTCTTTGAGCTTTTTGACTGAAGGATTTACAGGACAACATCCCCAAGTAGTCCACCCAAAGAGGAGCCTGCTCCAAGTGCCTTAGCACTGTTCAACTCCAAGTAGTCTCCTTATACCTTTTGACTCTCCACCAATACACTCGAGAGCACCATTCCTCTCTTCAGCCAAAAGCTTCAACCCCGTTGACGAAACCATTCAGAGTCTTCCTTCACTCAACACCCATCCACCATGGAAACTTTCACACCCTCGATTCCTTCACCCATAACCGTAGTCCTCAGCCAAGAAGTTGACACCTGCCCACTTGGTCTTCATCTGAAACCCCATTCTTGTAACTCTCTCGCCACCGAACTTGGGTGGGAAGTGACTGTGTTTAATCCCATCATGTGTTTGCCTTTCAAGAAGAGGGGGAGAGAGAGAGAGAGAGAGAGAGAGAGAGAGAGAGAGAGAGAGAGAGAGAGAGAGGTATATGCAACTCTACTGCCTTCAGATGATTGACAAATGAAGGGTCAACATGGATTAGATAAAACCCCCCCCTAAGATTGCCGGTAATTAAGTAAACAAGCTTCCCGTTTTGTGCTTTAGCTTTTGATCCAACTTGGAGACTCCGGCGTGCTTATTGCTCAAATCATCCTTTGTCTCATCCGCCTCCTCCAAAAGAAGTGGCCCCATCTTGCCCACCATCGCTGCACCTCACTGAGCTATCAACCTTTGACTAAACGACAAAAGGCCACCACTAAGTGAGATAATGGCTTCACTAATCTTTTTGGTTATTTCAGTGTTCACGAAAGAGGTGGAGTTTTCTGCAATTGTCGCAGCCATGGCATTGCTATCACTAACTTCATTATTGTGCGCTTACGTGAATGTAGGCCCATCGCATATCCCGCACCATTGTGACATGGCATCGTTCGAAAGTTATGCATCAATAATACCGATTGATATGATCTGTACATATATGAGCACTTGGCAACGACACGAGGCTGAGTTGGGAATGCCGTCCAAGTCACAGTATTCTTTTTCTTCCTTGTGCAATGCCTGTTGTGTTACCTAATTAAAGTTATGCCGATATTATTCTACGCTAATATGATTATGAGAGATATACCTGCATGCATGCCTTTTCCTTTTGAGAATTTTTATAGCACACTGACGTATTTTGTTCAACCTGCGTGTAGGTATCATAGAGAAAAGAACCTTGCGAGTGCAATCTGAAAGGGAAGTCTGGTGGAAATAGATGTCATGTGGATTGAGGGTTTGGGTGGGGAACCACCATAAACACAATTGCACCACCACAAGCAATCATACAAGATTAAAATTAGCATGTAGATAAGGTAGAAAAATGCGGCTAAAGCAGAATACTTGGTAAACAAATGTCTCAATAATGATTTCCTGTTTTTCCCATTGCGGCCATGCATGCGCATTATTGTGACATAATGTCATGTTGAACATTTGTTAGCTCCTTCTTTAGAAGACCGACTAGGCTCGATGATTTGATCGCCATGTTTGTGAGAGGTTTAAGAAGAAAGATGGATGAAGCATGCGTGTTTCTCTCCAAGGTGACATAAATCAGCTAATGTGACGCTTATGTGCCCCCATTAATGGCGATATTAGTAGCATGGAGTACTGCACTAATCTTCCACTAAACCTTCATCTGCAGTCTCTTCTCACTCTCGCGGTCAATCTCATAGCATTAGGGCACTTGAATGACTACATGCTAGAACAAGAACTATACACAGCTCTTGTTTCTCTTGATGCTATGCTTTCTTGCTAAGGAGATTTGGACTGAAATGCTTCACTATAGTTAAGGATGGTCGTATCGGCCGCTACGTAGAGCTACTGAGAAATATGTATCGATCCTTTTCTCTTCGAGTTCTCTCAGCTCTCCGGCTCTCTCTCTTTTAAGGAAACCATTTGCATCATCACGACCCAAAGAATCAAGTTCTTGAGACCGATCTCTGGTCCAAAAATGACATGATTTGATTGTACGAGCATAACGTCGCCGACCAATTAGCTACATTGTTCCCCTCCCTTCCTAAACACATTAGACAATCAATCTTAGTCCGCCCAACTTCGAATGAAGAATTTCTATCCTCAAGAACACTAATTCTGCACTCTTTTCTGCCATTCTATTTTGTACATCAAAGGGACCTTTTTTTTTTATCTTTACCACTTCAGCTCTATTCTATTCACAATTATCTACCTTTGCGTACATATCCTGCAGGAATTATTGGAAAAAAGAAACAAGGAGACCATCAATTGCATCCTTTGAATTCTAAAACTCCACCAACGCCACCAGCACCGAGCTTGTCCTCGCTGCTTTTGCCTTTATTTTGTACGCTTTAATGTTCATAAGCCTCCTCAGTATCAGCAGCTGGTAATTATATAGAACTCCAACACTCGGAGCTTAGGCAACTGAACCTTTCATATATATGTCTCATGTCATCATGCATAAATAAATAAATATATATATATATATATACACATATATATGTATATACACACACATGCATATATACGGTCGAGAGTCAATGTGGATCAGATACAGAACATCAAGAAAGAGGGAGTCAGAATTGTTTGACGAGAATATTCTCTCTTTTCGCCCAAGCATCATCTTTCACTTGCGCAGGCTATAAGAACTTGTCTAGGACGACCACGAGAATGTGGTTATCAGGACTAGAGCTGAGGAAATCGATCTTTCGCTGTCAACAGTGAAAAGGTTACAAGTACTTGGGAAGATTGTAGCCATAATTGTAATACGACTAGCAGGTGATTAGTCCAAATAGGAATTCCTCAAGTTCATAGCATTTCCAAATTCTTCTCTCAGGTCAGACAACCAAAAGCACCGGCTTTAGTTTCTTCTCCACCGTCTCCATTGGACTCCAATCATGGCTATAAAGAAAGGATGTATAGCTGCAATTTAGGCTGCGTGAAGAAATGCTTTCTCTTTCTCTTTGCCTGCAAGCACAGAAGCCCTTACACCGCCCTCCTTCATTGGCCCCTTCTCCGCCATAATAATTGCACGCAACCTCAGTGGAAAGAACACAAGGATAGGCATACTTGTTTGCCCCCCAATAGTTCTTCCCTTTTCACTCACCATTCGAATACATATGAGTATCCACAGGCTGATGTCACGCCAACGGCTGGCTATGTTCTCCTTTATATCGCCTCCTCTTCCCGGCCACTTAAGCCAAAACAAGCCTCCACATGCACGCGTACCATGGCGGAAGAAGCCTTCGAGACCTCGGTTGCTAGCTCCTCCTCGGTGTCAGGCAACAGCTGGTGGGAGATCCCCGCCAACTCCGTCTCCACTCGGAGCAGCGTCAGCCAATGGCCAAGGCCGAGCCTCCGCTCCGCTTCGTCGTGTGACGAGGACAACATCTCCGTCTGCAACACCACTTCCTTCACCAACGTGTCCCCCCACTCGGGCCTCAGCATGAATTCCTCCTCCGTCGGCCTCTCAGGCGAGCCAGTGGAGAACCACCATTTGTGGAACCAGGTTCTATTGTAAGTGTTTATGGCTAGTAGCCGTCTCCATGATTGAGCTTAGTGGGCTAGAATCTGCCTACTAATAGAAAGAAAATATAGCAGGGGAAGATATAGATATTAGTTGATGCGTGTGGTGCAGAAAGATTAAGATTCTTGTCTGAAGAGCGGACCCTATTCTTTACGACGCACTTTCAATTGATCCCCTATTCCTTTTTCATCATTTAAATCAACGTTTCCTACCACCTTCCTTTAACGCACATCAAATCAGTGTCTTAGTTTATTCGCAGATCTGAAAAGTTCGATCATTCATGCACTCCATGGATCCCTCGTTGTTGTTCTTTGATAGGTAACAGAAGCAATTGTGTTTCAGGATGAGTAACTAGGTGCTAAACTTGGAATTTGGATGTTTCAGAAATGTCGGTAGCGGCGGAGACATGCGCGGCAGCCACGAGGACGACGACGGCGAGAACTTGCTTGAAGTGATGACCTCCAAAGGCTTCACGCCGGATGAGATGTTTGAACCTGCTTGTGACTACCTCAAGAAATTGGACAGCAGCTGGGAATTCGCGAACCCACTGTCGCTGAACAGCTTCAAGAAGCAATTGAGCGACTACACCGGAAGCACAATAGTCCAGGTTGCAGGAGTGACCAAGGACATATCGGAAATGGTTAGCAACTGGTCTATTGCGCCTCCGAACCCGCAGCTCGATCGCCATGTTGCGCCATCGGCCTGCAGTTTCCCTATCACCCCACCGATGGCTCAGTATTCCACATCAAATGTCGCTCATGCCAAGCATGAGATTCTTCATTCCCCATCGTATCCCGGCGGTGATATGGCAAGGGGAAGAAGTACAGGTTATATGCCATATTACGATCGCATTATCAAAGGAGAGAGCCACCAGCAAGACATGGGAGTTGCTGCAGCTTCTTTCCTACGCAATGGCGTTGGCTACCACCAGGTTTCGGCTGTAGGACTCGACAACAAGTTCTGTGCAGCAGGGACGAATGAGCTTCCTTGGACGAGCACGAGAAGTTTGTCGGACCTCATCTCCTTTAGTGGCTGTTTAAACAAGCTACCAGTGGATGTCCTACGACCCTCAAGGCCTTATTTGAAGGGCTCGGATTCATCTGATAGCAGGAAGCATGGACACGATTGTTCCTCTGTAAGCTACACCAAAACTTCTTTTCCTGACTGACATAGAGAAATGAGCCCAAACATTATTCCTTTTATTGTCTTGTAGACTAGAGGAAATGGGAGGGTCTCTGGAGCAAGTGAAGGTAAAAAGAAACGATCCGAGGAGAGTTCAGAGACCGTGTCGAAGAAGTCCAAGCATGAGAACTCAACTGTTTCATCTCTTAAGGTAAAGCGATGGAACGAAAACTTGGTGCATCTTAAAGTTTGTTTGATGGAGTGATTAGGACAGCAAATCAGCTGAAAGCAAGTAATGCATGGAATATTCTAAATCCAAAGAGCAGATCTAATGCAGAATATATTGTTCTTGGGAACCAGTTGCAGGCACCGAAGGTCAAGTTGGCAGATAAAATCACTGCACTGCAACAACTTGTGTCACCTTTTGGGAAGGTAAAATTCACATGCATAAACACACACTTTTATGTTGACACTCACACCATACCACATGAATTCATCCTCTGTCCATTCTTCCATGGCAGACTGACACTGCATCAGTGCTACTTGAGACGATCAACTGCATCAGAATTCTTCAAGAGCAAGTACAGGTAAAGCTTCTACATAGTCACTGCATATGATGATTGTGTTTTGTAATGGCCAGAATTTAATGTTCTTAAACGACTGTTGCCCAACTCTTGGAATCATCAGCACCATAGTGACTGAATTAAGTATATGACTACTAAATCAGCATGTTTTACGCATAATTCTTATGGGGGCTCTTGATGTGCTCATGCAGTTGCTGAGTGACCCATTTATGAAGTCAAGTGCTAGCAAGGTATTCACATCGCTTAAGTCTTACAGCAGAATTAAGAAAAATTTAACAGCGGCATGATTCTTATTGATTCATCTCAGGATCACAGTTCTTGGGGAGAGATGGAGAGGAAGGAGAAAGCAGAGGCGAAGCTTGACTTGAGGAGCAAAGGACTCTGCTTGGTTCCTATTTCTTGCATTCCTCAAGTCCATCGAGAAAATTGCGGACCGGACTACTGGATGCCAACGTTTCGAGCCTGTCTCTACAGATGACCACTAAATCTTCTCTGTTTCTGATGCATCATCGTTCCTTGCACCGCCTAAACTCCGCTTTCAGAGACCTATATATAGAAGAAAATATTTGCTTGTTGAGCACTAACTGTGTTGATAAGATATTGTCAAGTTCAAAGTGATGCACATTAGATTGTCTGCCATCTGCAGTCTGGATTGTAAATTTGGGCTTTTTCCCGATGCATATATTGCTCACACTTCTGTGACTCAAAATAAATCAAATGGAAGATTTTCTCAGCTCATATATGTTTACATTGCTATAAATTATTCGAACACTGCACAAAGAAACCTAACCACAGAGAGAGATCACAGTGAGTGGACAATTCCACCGGTTTTTGTCAGGAAGGACTTATACAATTTGAAAAAGGTGATGCGAGTGATCAGCGAGAATTGATTGATAACATTGTGTTTTGTTATTGTTTTACGCAGTGTAGAACATATCATTCAGTTCCTCACAAAGCAGAAACTGCAGCATTACTCCCTTCAAAATCTGCTGTGAGTACTCCCATCACCTGGAAACAAGCTGGAAACTGATGCTGAAAGCCCCTTCGCAGTGCATGAAGCTTTTCCTGTAAACGAGGGGAAGTGCAAAGCACACCGGTTTCTGAAATAGAACTTCCGGGCCAATTCCTTTTAATAATTATGGCCCTGCTGCTCCTCTGAACTTGAGGAAGGGAACACAGTTTGTGAAGGTGACTCCTGGAAGAGAAAAGATTCTTAAATTCGCTGCTACATGTCGTTCTTAATTATCTCCTTGTCTTCTTCCATGTGCTCATCTTCTTGTTTCTCTTCATGAAACTTGAAGTCACCACATCGACTTCTCTGCATTCTCTTCACAGAGCCTGCTTTCAACCTCCTCGCTCTCTGTTGTTTTGCTTCCTCACGTAATCAGCGGCTAACAGGCTCATATGAAGCTATTGCTTCAAGTCCTAAATGTTAGTTTGGCAAGTCCTTTAGTCCCACATCGGGAAAACCAGAATTTCTATCCCCTATTGATGCTATAAAAATGGGTCTAAGCTTCGAAGACAGATGCACCAGATGCACCACAAGCATCACAAGAAAAGCCGCTTTGGACTTAATTTCATTAAGTCCATATTAAACTTTTGGGCTTTTCTTGTTTAGTAGTTTAAGGTGTTTTATGGCCTAGGAACAATTTCCTAAGGCATTTGTAATTGTCTCTGTTAGTAAAGATTTGCTCCTCCTTTCGTCTCGTGAACGAGGTCAATTGACCAGAACCACGTAAATTCCGTGTCTTGTCTCCTCTTTTATTTTTCTGTTTATTGTCTTTGTTGCGTTGCCAAATTACCGTGTGGTAATTTCTGGGGCTAGCTCTAACAACCGGTATCGAGCCTGGTCTTGAGATCTTTTGGCACAATGACAATAAAGATCGCGTCGAGAAATTCGACGTAAATGTCAACCGGATGTGGCAACTCAAGATGGAGGCCATTCGGTTCAAGACGAGTTGATTTGGCATTACAGGAGTGAAAATTCAGATGGTATGTCAGAGGAAGTTTTTGCAGGTATGGATAAGAAGGCTCGATCTAGCATTATTCTAAATCTTTCTGATGAGGTTTTACGGGAGGTAGCTACGGAGACTACGGCTAAGAGCATGTGGGACAAGCTTAAAGCCTTGTATATGAAGAGGACAGTGGAGAACCGTCTCTACTTAAAGCAGAGCTTGTATATGCTTCGGATGACTGAAGGTACATCTATAATCTCACATCTTGATAGATTTGATTCCTTAGTTATGGATTTGGAGAATATAGATGCAAAGATTGATGATGAGGATAAGGCCCTCGTTACTTTTGTGTTCTCTCCCCAATCCTTTAAGTTTTTCCGTGATACAATGATTTATGGAAAAGAAACAATTTCATATCATGAAATTAAATCTGCATTAAAATCTAAGGAGCGATTGATAGGGATATCCTTTGGGGAGAATAGAGGAAAGAGCCGAGGGAAGGTAGAAGCGATAAAAGAGAATTTGATAGTAGTAGATCTAAATCTAGATCTAAATCCGAGATATAAAATTTGGAGTGAGATATTGTCATAAAATGGGGCATATTAAGGCTAATTGCTTTAAATTGAAAAATAAATTAAAGCAAAAGGAAAAAATTGTTGAGAAAAACGAGTCTTTGAAGCTAGTGTTGCAAATTGATGAGAATTTTGGAAATATTTTCACTATCGATGAAGACAAGGTCTAAAAATGAATGGATTTTAGAAGAGTTGTTCTTATCACATGTGTCCCAATAGGGATTTGTTTTCCACATATGAATCTTGTAATGGTGGAATTGTTTTGATGGGCAATAATGCCGCATGTGATGTTATTGGTAGAGGCACAATCCGAATTAAAATGCATGATGGTATTGTGAGACGCTCACTAATGTTAGACATGTTCCTGATTTGAAAAGAATCTCATCTCTTTAGGCGCCCTAGAGGCTCTTGGGTGCAAAACACAAGTGAAGGTGGAGTTATGAAAGTTTCTAGAAATGCCCTTATTGTTATGAAGCTTGTAGTAGCTTGTATATTTTGCAGGAACTACTATCACAGATCGATTCTGCCAGTCTCCTCATCATCATTGTCAAAAGAAAAGGTTTGAGCATATTAAGCAAAGGGGTCTTCTTTAAGAGAGCATCGGGCCATTGGATTTCTGTGAACACTACATTTTGGGAAGCGTAAAAGAGTCACTTTGAGAGTCTCACTGATAAAGATATTCCAGAGGAAGAGCAATATTCCATAGCCAAGGATAGACCACGGAGAAATATTCGACCACTACAAAGATATGCAAATTTGGTTGCATATGCTTTGTTTGTTGCAGAAGAAACTGGTGGAGTTGGTGAGCCTACTACCTACTCAAATGCAGTTTGTTGTGATGATACCATTGCTGAAGGAAAGGTCCTTGTTCAGAAAATTCATACGAAAGACAATCCAGTTGATATGCTTACGAAGCCTCTTCCGGTTTACAAGTTCAAGCAGTGCTTGAACTTGGTTGGTATTTATTGATGATGATTGCCCGTTGGGGCTTTTATGAAGAAGGTGGAGCAAATTTTGTTGGGACATGCCAAGGTGGAGATTTGTTAGTTTGGCAAGTCCTTTAGTCCCACATCGGGAAAACCAGAATTTCTATCCCCTATTGATGCTATAAAAATGGGTCTAAGCTTCAAGACAGATGCACCAGATGCACCACAAGCATCACAAGAAAAGCTTTGGACTTAATTTCATTAAGTCCATATTAAACTTTGGGCTTTTCTTGTTTAGTAGTTTAAGGTGTTTTATGGCCTAGGAACAATTTCCTAAGGCATTTGTAATTGTCTCTGTTAGTAAAGATTTGCTCCTCCTTTCGTCCGTGAACGTAGGTCAATTGACCGAACCACGTAAATTCTGGTGTCTTGTCTCCTCTTTTATTTTTCTGTTTATTGTCTTTGTTGCGTTGCCAAATTACCGTGTGGTAATTTCCTGGGGCTAGCTCTAACACTAAATATGCAGAGAACATGAGAGCCAGCTTTCTTTGCTAGTACTACCTCATGCGGCTTGGGTATTTCATCAAGTCCTACCCAAATTGGAGGATCAAGATCTTCTTCCATTAATCTAATGAAGAAGAACAGGAACCCGTGAGAGAAAGAGAAGAAGAAAGAGAGAGGAGAGAGAAAGAAGAGGAGGAAAGAGAAAAAAGAAGGGAGTCCTGGGAGGTAAAAAAAAAGAAGGAAATAGTTTACTGAGAGAAGGGGGAAAAAAAGGGGAGAGTCTTGGAAGAAGACAGAACGAGGAAATTAATAGGAATCGGTAGAGAAAGAGAAAGAGAAAGAGAGAAGGAAGTTCGAAAAAACAAAGGGTCTATGTTGATGGAAGTGAACAGTAAGGAGAAAGGGAAGAGAAAGAATATATTTATATATAAAAAGATTGATCACCTTGGCAAGCCAAGCCAAGGTTTGTGTTAGCAGGTGGGCAATACCAAGCAAGAGGAGAGGAGAGGAGATTACGACGTTGCAACCTTGCGGCGTACGTGGCGTGCGGAAAAGTGCCAACCATGGTATGAGGAAGATGGGATCAGCAGATTGAGCCAAAAAAAAAAAAAAAAAGGGTTGCTATCACTCAACCACAGATTGTGGGCGACGAAGGGAAGGAGAAATAATAGGAAAAAAGTAAAGTTGAAGCAACGGAAAGAAAAGTCAAAGAGGAAGAAGAACAAGAAAGAGTGATTAAAAAAAAATAAACAAATAAAGGGAGAAAGACCAGAGTTGAAATATAATGGAAGAAATAAATTTAAATATGCATCCAGATATATTAGATTTTAAGATTTTATGTGTGATTTTAATTTACGTTTCTTATATGATTTAGAAAAAATAAAAAGATTTTCATCATCATGTTGTCAGTCTGAATAGTGCAAGATTAAGTATTCGAATGATTCTGTCTAACTTATTCTTGGAATAATGATATGTGTTAGCGACTTACATGGTTTTGATTGGTTTATGAAATATTTTATTATTCAAAAAGCATTGAATATATTATGAATGTTTACAATGGTTGGAAAAGTATTTATCTGCCTTGTAAATGTCATTTGAAGTAATTATAAACCTACAAACTATTTTATGGTTCAAAATATTATGAATTTCTTTTGCAAAATTAGTTTGAAATATGTTATATGTTTCTGTGAAATATTTTATAAAAATTTGTTCAAAAATTTGACATATGATGCATAATATGTGGTGTCTCAATTGTTTGCTTCATATAGTTATGATCTGAACCATAAGGGTTAAATATTAGTATTTATTAAAAATTAATTTATTTTGGATGCTGACATAAAGAGATATATGTTACTTATATCATATAGGCAAGCCTTGTCACGGGGATAGGCCATAGTTGTTATTACAAAGATGACATATATTCTAATATGAAATTTTAACTATGCATATATTATTTTGAAAAAAATATATTTGAAAGTTATTCTGTTTAAGCATATGATTTGCACGATATATAAATCTCAATTTTGATTAGAATGTTATGATTTTTTATATATAAAAAGGACATCTAATGTTGTTATTTATTTGAAGCAAGCACTAATTCAAAAGTGGTTTATAAGTTTTCACAAGAAAATTTATTTTTTTATATTAGTTCTATTGGTATGTGAGTTGTTAGTATTTACTAAACTATTATTTGTTTATACCCTTGTTGCTTAAATTTTATAAATATTGAGAAGCTTGTTATTAGTGGATATGCTTGGAAAAGCTATTGGAGCATTGAATATTTATTTTTGTTACATTGAAATGGATATTATGAACCGAGATTGTAATTAAATTTGTTGGATACTTAAGATGAATGTTAGACTTTTATTCAAGTGTGTAAATTTGGAATAAGTGAATTGTATAGTTTTAGTCTTGCTTATCTCATAGGGAAGCTAACGAGGATCGTAACCTTGTATCTTTTTATTAGGCTAAGGGCGTTATACACCAAATCATGAGTTAATCATTTGTTGAGCCTAATCTCCTTATCACCTTTAAATATATTTTTGTTTGGTGTTATATTCGGTCACTCTCTCATTTAATCTTATGATATATTCCTAACATATCGCGAGATCTTACGATAACCTCAACACATCATCATTTGTTCAGTTTTATAAATTTTATAAAGTTTTTATTTTGAGGTACCTCACATATGAATCTCCGACTAAAGAACTACTTTTCATTCTTGGATACTCATCTCGTTGGAGTAATTTTATTATTTGTAAATTTTCCTCAAAAGTTTCAGAGACCATCATCTCCTTTGATTACTTGATATTATTAAACAAATCATATACTGTTTTGCCACTATAAATGCACGTATGATGTTATATTTTTTTACCAATATACCCTCCTACTATCCTTCATAAGATTTAATAATATGCCAAAGCTATTGCATAATTCAATATCTTACGAATACATCCATTATATGTCGGAAAGAAAGTTTTCATTCGCTATAACATCAAATTTTGATTGTATTAGGATGATCATGGATAGTTTGTTATCTACATATAAGTAATTGTATAAGTATCAAATTCTTTAAATCAATAATTTTTCTTCCCTCCGAGAGTTTTGCATAAACTCTTTCGGTTATCGAGCAACCCATCATTCAATCTTATCATTTGTCAGGCGTTCCAACTTATGTTAAGCATCATCAAGTTAAAATTATCAATATTGAGTTATAGCTTAAATTTAATCATCTTAATCTTTATGCGTTATATATACTTTTTCAATTTATTTATCTTTATAGCTCCTACGAAGGATCGATTATTTATCTGAATATCAATTTCGAATGTTTATTAATTTGAACGATTCATCGCTTGCTTATCATCAACGTAACACAATCTAACATGCTAGAACGAGATATATACCTGCAAATGATAACAGTAATTCTTCGAATACTCATATTTAAGAACATGATGTAATAGAACAATCGTAAGAACAAGTCCTTCCTTGGAATCGAGGCAATGGATATATACACTGCCACTTTAAAGTTGAGATCAGCAAGTGATATCTTGCTAATCTAGTCCTTTAGCATGACAGCAATGTCAGCATCGATGAATGAGTGACACATCATATCCATACGCCTAAAACATAGCATTGCCTGATGATGATGATCAGTGATGTCATAATCTATCTTTTAAGAAAAAAAAATACATCGATCAGTTGGAACCCATTTCTCCTCGCTCCTTACGGCAGTTCAAATAATAATCGCTTTCAACACTTAATGCTTTGATTATGGAGAGTTAATCTGTAATTTGCAGGAGCCCTTCCATGTATGATTAGTTTGCCAGCTGACGTGGTGGCAGTTGAAGTTTCGGGTTCTATGCACAGGATATAACCCGCAGCAGCGGAGAGCGACGGGATACCACTCTGCGGATCCGCTGCAAACCTTGCTGTATAACACTCCCTGTGGCAGCGCGATGATTGCTGAACATCATTGGGTCCCGCATTTTATGCCCACATGGCGTTTCACCTTTGCCCGACCAAAGACCAACGATGGCGGAGCCCGTTGAGGAGGAAGGATTCGCTGTCTCGCAGAATCAAGTGTTTCTCCTCTCACGCCGTCGACGGGGTCCACCTTTTCCGCGACGGAGAGCGTCTTCTAGTTGAAAAGAAGATGAATCCTGGCCGGATAGAGACAGCCGAGTGACACCTGCCACGTAGAAGGCCCCGGCGATCTGCTTACCTGGCTCGACTTATACGTCGCACGCGAAAAAGGCGACTGGTAATTAGTCAAGCGCCGAGGCAACCGACGATCTCCTCTGTCCTCTCCCTCTCGCAGGTTCGCCTTCCATTCTCCATCCAAGTCTCCCGAAGAAATCAGAGTAGGAAGATACTTTCCTCGACTCAATCGGAACCTTCGATTATCCTGGATCGGAAACCATGGCGACGATTGGTAGCAACAGCATCAACGCCAAGCTCGTGAGTCAACTCTTCTATTCCCCTTATTCTATATCCTTTTATCCGATCGAAAACCCGGATCTTTTTCCAACCCTAGGTCTTGTTGGGCGACATGGGCGCCGGGAAGTCCAGCCTCGTTCTTCGTTTCGTCAAGGGCCAGTTCCTCGAATTCCAGGTCCTCGTTGCTCCGACTTTGCCCTTTTTGCTTTTATTGTTTCCTCTTCTTCGAAGTTGATTTGGTTTTTTGAACGATTCGGGGTTGAAAGTTAGGTCGTTGTTATTGGACCGATTGCAGGAGTCCACGATCGGAGCGGCCTTTTTCTCGCAGACCCTGGCGGTGAGCAACGCCACGGTGAAGCTTGAGATTTGGGACACGGCCGGGCAGGAGAGGTACCACAGCCTGGCGCCGATGTACTACAGAGGAGCAGCTGCTGCGATTATTGTTTATGATATCTCCAGAATGGTGTGTTGCGTCCTAATCCCTGTTTCATCCACTGGCAAACTTTATCTCATTGTGTCAGGGGACTTGGATGGTTAAAAATCTTGTTTCATCCTTTATTTTCTGTTTCCTTCCCGGTTTTCTTAACATCAATTTCTTTCTTTTGAGTTTAGGAATCATTTGAGAGGGCTAAGAAATGGGTGCAAGAGCTACAAAAACAAGGTCATTTAGAGCTGGAACATGTTGATCTTTGCTTGTTGATTGACTGATGATGTTCATACTAATGTGGATACTGTACTGTAGGTTCTCCCAATCTGGTGACTGCTCTTGCTGGAAATAAATGTGATTTGGAGGATAAAAGAGAGGTCCCAACTGAGGCAAGTTTGTTGCCGAGCTTAACAATTTCTTATTAAATTGCATATGTGGACCTTATTGCGACGATCCCTCCCTTCTTTGAATGTTGCTTGGCGGCTATTGATGGACCATTTGTGATTTATATGTTGCATTGTCTGCTGAAACTATAAGTTTTTGTTTGAAGTAGTTGTGATTAAACAGTTTGCTTACTTCATTGCCTGATAAATAGACCTTTTGCACTTAGATTTTTAAAGAAATCTGTGCCACCAAAGTTATAGCAGTTCTTTTTTCTACTCTCAAGTTTCACTTAGTTTACTTGTCAGTTTTCTTTAACTTCTATATCATTCTTATGGTGATTTTCAGATTGTTAAGATTAACAGGGTTGCTTGTTTTCAGTGAATAGAAATAGATTGAATTCAAAGCTGTCATTTTACTTTAATTTTAATTGGGATCAAAACAGAGTACTTATTGGACTTGTATGTTATAACCAGAACAAGCTGTGATATCTATGCCAACTATTTGAGACTAGCTAGATTGACAGGTTTCCCTCATTTATTGACCAATAGCAACTACCCCTAATTGTTTAAAAACGCAAACATTTTACATTTATTGTTTATTGTTTTCTAGAAAAGATGTTTCATGTCACCACTTTAGCCAGAACTGCAAGACGTGTCACATGTCCAAAGGTGCATTGCCCCAACCCAACCATCCCTGACCCTATGGTTATGGACCATGCCATCCAATTGTGACTAAAAGCTGCAGAATAGAGCAGATCTTCCATAAAAATTCTAGACATCCATCTCAGCATTGTTTACCTGTAGTGGTGCTACTAATAATTCAATTTTTTCTATTAACTGTACAATGATTAAAAGAGCCCTCTTTTAATCAAGAAGCCAGTGTGATTTGTTGATTATGGGATGCACAGTAGCACATGCCGAAACAAAAAAAAAAAAGAAACTGAATCAATTCATTGGCAACATTAGAGGCTGCATCTTAACTTAGATATAGTTTAGATTATGTGTAGCAGAAGCAGGAGCTAAGATTTCAGATTCATCGCATCTCCTAATAGTTTTCTTCCTGACTTTGATTCACTTGCACGAAAAGTTCTCTATGTGAAGTAGAAAATGATAATATTAAGGGATTTTGTGAGTGTTCTGAACTTTGAGGTGGATGCTAGCACCTGCTGTTCCAACTAAAGGCCTTTTCCAGAAACCTTCACTCAATGTAACATTGCAAAAAACTTTATGAGATTATAACATGCAGACACTTAGCTGATTACATCAGTATAATATATGGAATAAGCAAACCATTGTGACATGCCACCCGCCTTTTCCCGTGAAATGGGCAGTATTATTATTAGCATGCTCTTTAGTAGCCGAACTTTCCTACTATTCATATCTGTTGATTAGATTATGGTATTCAAACATTTGCAGAGATAACATCCTCTTAATTGATGCTTTCTTATCTTACATTAACTTTAATTTGTACGCAGCTGTCCATTCTTTAGTTTTTTCATGGGCTTGTAGTTTGGTGATGAAGTTTTTTTTTTAATATATTTTTTTGCAAAAGAAATTCAAAATAATCTTTTAGTCTTTTCATCGCAGGAAGCACAGACATATGCCGAAGAGAATGGACTTTTCTTCATGGAAACCTCTGCTAAAACTGCCATAAATGTGAATGACATATTCTATGAAATAGGTATGATCCTTTATATTTGTTCATGTTAACTCATAGAAAGACAAGCTTATTAGCTCTAGTTTATGATGGAGTAGTTGCCATGTTCTGAGGTGGGAATACAAATCTGATGCTTGTATATGATATGTTCTCATATTCAAATTTCATTTACATAATAAATATCCTTACATTTAGATTATTGCTTAATCTGATAAGAAATTGATTCCTATTCTGGAACTGCATTTTCTTAACTATATAGCCTACAGTTATTCTGAAGTGTGTAATGGTTGCACACATCAGATCAATGCAGGATGGCCAGCTTTTCTAAATTTTCTTTATGATTGTGTTCTGCGTATATGATGATTAATATCAATGATTGTTCCATATTCCAATATAATGACTTGATCATTTTCACCTTTCCTGACTTATTTGTTGGTAAAGTTTCTGATAAAGCAATATCATTGAATTTACAACAATAAGGGTTATAGTCTCCGGTGCTTGAAGTCTTGTAAGCAAAATCCATTTGATGTTAGGGCTAGTAGCTATAAATCCTTTGCTAAAATATCTTGAAATAATGTTCCAGATGGACATGACATAAAGAACTGCCCACTGAATTCTGGTCAGATGAAAGATCTGCCATTGGATCGAGTTTTTCCTTTTTTTTTCCCAGTTGATAATATCTTTATGAACTATTTTATGTTGTGTTTACACCGATGAAGGTAGCATCTTTCTTTTGTAGCATTTTCTTGAAACTCACATGTTGTTTGGCAGCGAGACTGTCTTAGCAAAATACTATGGTCATGTACCTTCTTTTATATGGTCATTATTGATTAGATAGGTTGGTGATACAGTTGTCTGGTCTGTATTCAGTTTAAGAATGCTTTTGAAGTTTCCAACTCCCTGTAGTAAATATAAGGTGGTGACTTTTTTATGCAACAGCAAGGAGATTACCACGGGCTCAACCTGCTCAGCAGCCAGCAGGGATGGTTCTTGCAGATAGGCCAACTCAAAGATCACAGACATCAGCCTGCTGCTCCTAGGTGAGCGGACAAGTTTATATGATTTTGTTATTGTGATTTAAGCCGTGGTCTCTGTTATAAAGGCGAGGAAAAGCTGACAGTTTTGGATAGGTCTGCTACATTATTAAGTGATCTTTCAAAAACAATACTCTGGAGTAACTACAACCAGATAAAAGAAAATGCATCTTGCTATATGTTTCACAGTCCAAATGCCCAAATACAACACCAATGGCATTTTATCAGGTTCAAATGTATGCATGCTGTCTGTGATTAGAATATGAAAAGGTTCTAGTTTCAACCACATGAATTCACGGTCAATTGATTGTAATCACAATTGCAGGATCAAGTCCAACAGTGGAAACTAATCGAAGAGAATTCGGCCTCTGAAGGTGCAATGAGAGATGGAAGTCGTGAACCTGTGGAGATAGATAAAAGGTACAAGTGCTCTGTTTCATCTTCCCCCTTTCCTATTCGACCTCCTGTTCTGGACCCTGTAAATTTGCCTTGTGTTCTTTCCATAAAACTCATGTTAAACATGATACTTAGTGTAATTAGAATTCTATGAAGAATATTAATAAAGCTGTGCTGGAACCTATTGCCTTCTCGTATACACATGCGGATCAACAATCCACAACTCATTACATGATCAATGATCCATATGGTATCAGGTTGAATAGAGTAGAGCGAAACCAAAGAACTTGGCTGTAAGAACAAGGGAACTCGGTTAATTATATATTTTTCTCTGTAGTTGGGTCTTGCAATATTGAGAATTTTGGATTTTTAAAAGTCATATTTGGATTCTCACAAAGTTGGGCTTCAATCTCCTCTTTAGCAGATTCTCCCCCCAGTTGAGCCGATCCATTGTCACATCCCCGCACCACAAGATCTCCTTGATGAGTTGCCTGGAACCCTCAACCGTCAAATTTGCCGCCGAACTACTATAATCCTCCACGGTAGGCACGAGGCTCGTCTAGTATGCAGTCGACTCCTCCATCATCTTCTTCTTTGACCCTACTTATTCCCTTGGCCGAAGTCACCTCCCTCGCCACCAACTCCTCTAGCACCTCACTATGATCCTTGCCTTTCGCCTCAACCTTTTGCACCAAGAAGCTACTACAAGCCTAGAGAAGCCTATCCAATTCCCTGAGGAGATCCTCATACCCTCTTGGAGGTGAAGGCAAGGCCACATTTTAAATCAAAGAGTTTGTTATTATTGTCATCGTGGTTGCCATTGTTTATAGAGATGGTGGAGATGCAGAGGAAAAATAGTGCAAATAATCAAATTGGATGGCAACCTCATCACAAGAGAGGGGCTACTAGATGAGATTATCATCGACGTAGGTGAGAATGACAATAGTATTATCGCCCTAGCAAAAGTATACGAGGGAGAAGTCTCAAACGCTAAGTTCAAGACTACTATGGTAGTTGATGAGGTGAAGGATAATGTTAGGGATGCGAAGGAGGATCTCCTCGGAGACGATAGGTTGGATTCTTAACTTTCGTATCATCCTCATATAGGGTTTTAATTCAAGTAAAACTCAATACGAACAGAGTTCTTCATATATTAATCATTTTATCCTTAACTTTAGCATCGATTTTGCTATCAAGTTAAAGAAATAAATGGTGTGGTTAAAAAAGAATTATAATAATTTTAAAACTGTTAAGATGCAAATATAATTTTTAAAATATAAAAATCTGGTTACTATAAGGGACGGAAAAATATGTAATTAACTTGGAAAATCAGGACCATTAAAGAAATATCTATTGTATCTCTCGTCTCAAAGGTAAATAGATAGCTCATGCGATTGGAAGACAAGGAGGATGTGATATAGTCAATTATTTCCACCCTCGTGGGATCACGTTGAAACGACACTTTTCACGTGGATTTCTTGTGTTCACGACGCACTTAAGCGAATCGGGGCAGCTCAGTGTTTGGTGGGCAAAAGAAGGCACCTCATGCTTTGTCCGTAACCTGAAAGGGATGCCCTGATAACAACGGGGCCGCTATCACTGACAAAAGAAAGAAGACAACATAAACTGCTGATTGTATCAGAGGAATGCTTTGGTAAGCAGCTTTTTCGATGAGATGAAGCATCTTTAAATGCCTTGATGACAAGGCAAGCACCGATTTCAAAGTGCTGTCTTTATTTGCATAATCGTATTGTTTATTACATTTCCGATTCTGAAGAATATTCTCTTGCACCTAGAAAAGATTCCAAATATACTAGAATCTTGTCATCAGTGTACTCAACTTAGTTCTTTGCTTTTGTTGCTATATGATGTTCTCTAGGAACTGAGATGTCTGTTTTCTTACCGACAACTTTTCTCATGGGTTATCTTCTAATCTGACACTTCTTCACTGCTTTATACTGTCCAGCTTCAAGTCTATGACAAGAAAAAGAAGGCAAAACACATAGATTGTTTGCAAGATGAGAAAACTAGCAGATTAGCATTTGCATGAGTAGGATCGATGAAACTGGATGTGACAAAACCAGCTTAAGGATGTGTGGTTTTAATTAATCCTTAGTCGGCAATCGTGGCCAACAATGATCTTAATGGCTAACCAGAGTTTAAGCACCAACTAATCTGCTTATTGTCCTCCACTGAGTGGATCATGGGCGACTTTTAATTGTCATGTTGATGACAAATATTTGGTTGTGGATTTTAGGGGAAGTAAAGTTGATTGGAGATAAGATTTGCACTGGATAAGTTTCCTTAGGATTACAGTACAAACGGATGAGTTATGAGTTCCTCTTTTACCATTTCTTTCTTACGACAGATTCTGATGCTTACCAGACCAGCCTCTTGGTTGAGGTTGTGGAAGATGGTGGCTTTGTATCAGCAACAGACGACATCTATTTCAGCTCCTTTGACAAGCTTTGTGCAATGCAACGTCAAGAGCCACTTTGAGGGGAAAAGGTGGTGAGTGTAGTACGAACAACCTGAAAGAAACGTATGGGAAGGATAAAAGACAGCATAAGGTGGCGAACACTGTGAGAGGTGGCAATAGCTATGCCTTCTGTCCGTTGCTTCATGACACACAGCCCTTTCGAGGGCCCTTTAAAAGGCGTCTTTTCAGCAGAAGCTGAAGCATCATCATCACCCATGGGCGAGCTCCAAGAACTGGTAGTCCAGTCCGGTGAGCGTGAACCGGAAGCCCGTTCGGCTCCGAGGTTGGAGCTCACCGTGGAGGAGGCCATCGAAGAGCACGTGGGGTCGCTGGGCTTCGCTCAGCTGGTGCACGTCTTCCTCGTCTCCCTCGCATGGATGTTCGATGCGCAGAACACTCTGATCACCATATTCAGCGACGCCCAACCTGCTTGGAGGTGCACACCTTCTTCTTCTTCTTCTTCTTCTTCTTCTTCTTCTTCTTCTTCTTCTTCTTCGGGCTCTTCGTCGAGCTCCTCGGACGGTATGTGCGGCCTCGATCGTGGTGCCTGGGAGTGGGTCGGAGGGAACAAAACCTCCACCATAGCAGAATGGGGCCTCGTATGCGATAGAAGGTTCAGAGCTGGGATTCCTGCATCCTTCTTCATCCTCGGTTCACTCTTTTTTATGACTTGCTATCAGATTATGGCCAAGCAATGCATAAACGCTAGATCAGCGATCAGGTTCCTATGAACAGAGCACATAAGACTCGTTAAGCTTCATTCTCAAGAACCATTTTTGAGCGAGAATAACAACGTAGGATTAGTCCTCTATGCTATTTACAGATAAAAGTAACACTGGTATAGCCTATTATTGTCTATTATAATGGCTTTTGTGTAAAGGGAACAACTTCCTTTATTGATTTTTGTCACTGTTCATAAAGATCGAGCTATAGATCTCTACATCTTTTAGCGACAGCCAATTGTATGCAGATTCAGAATCAGTATAATACTAATGCATGTTAATCCTTGATGTGTATTTGAGGCTTGGAACCATGAAACATGTCTTTCTTGACATGGACGCTTGCTTGTGGCTTTGTAGGATCAGCAGTTCATGGCCGACTCGCTGACTCCTACCTCGGCTGCAAGAAGACGGTCTTCCTTTCGTGCCTCTTGACCTCCATCACTGCCTTCCTCACCTCCCTCGCCCCAAACATCTGGGTGTACGCGCTCCTGCGCTTCTCTAATGGCTTTGCTCGCTCCGGGATCGGTATCTGCTGCCTCGTCCTCGCCACCGAGACCGTGGGAAGGAAGTGGAGGGGTCAAGTCGGCCAGTACGGCTTCTTCTTCTTCACCATCGGCTTCCTATCGCTTCCGCTCATCGCTTACCCGGCGAGGACCTCATGGAGGACCATTTACAAGGTCATCTCCCGTCTACCCCTTGCTTACTCCATCTTAATTATCCCTTCGTCTCAGAGTCTCCAAGATGGCTCGCTGTCAAAGGAAGAACCGGAGAAGCACTCGATGTCTTGACCAAGTTTGCCAAACTCAATGGGAAGAAGCTACCTGGGGATTTAGCGACCTCCAATCCCGTTGACACTAACGCCGGTAGCACCACAAAACCTGAGAATTTATGGTCAGCAAGATGGGCAACACGACGGATAGCCACGATCATGGTCGCCGGCTTCGCCGTCGGGTTCGTCTACTATGGTGTTCAGCTCAACGTCGAAAATCTCAATTTCAATCTCTACTTCACCGTCGGCGTGAACGCGCTTATGGAGATCCCGGCGGTCTTCATAGGCAGCGTGTTCCTGAGCTTCGTGGACCGCCGCACCCTCTTCTCGTCCTCGGCGTTCGTGGCCGGCGTTTCATGCATCCTCTGCATCCTGTTCACCAAAAAGACGATGACGAGACGAGGCAACTTCGCGCAGCTGAGCGTTGAGTCTGTTGGATTCATGGTCGCGTCGATGGTCTTCGACGTTTTGTACGTCTACTGCATCGAGCTGTTCCCTTCCAACGTGAGAAACTTGGCCGTCTCCAAGCTTCGGCAGTCGCTGATGTTGGGTGCAGCGATAGCACCTCATCTGGTGTCTTTGGGGCGATTGAACCCAAGGATTTCCTTCCTCACTTTCGGTGAGCTCTCCATTTTTGGTGGGCTAATGACGATTTGGCTTCCGGAGACGAGGAATGCTCCACCATGCGAGACCTTGGAGCAGCAGGAGAAGCTGAGCTCTGCACCTATCACACATAGAGTTGTTGGATAGTAGCAAATGAGGGTGTCCAAAGCGATGTTTACCGTCATGTTGTGTGATAGTTTTATCTGTTGGGAAAACGCTTGTAAATGTGTTCTTCATCAAAAATACCAACTTAACATTATAAGTAAATAACCAGAACAATATAAATATCAGAACAACTGATCAATCACATGTGAAACCGAATTTTAACGTAAAAAACCCAATGCGGGAAAAACCACGGAACCGTAGTCCACTTCAAACTTCCACTATCACCAATAATGATAATGGTACTTGGGGAAGAGGCCATTGCTCAACCATGCTCTGATACCAAATGTTTACAATATGTCTTCTCTAAAATAACAAGAAGATAATAGTAGCATCAAGATTAGATATCTTGACTCAACAATAGTGCATCATCATCACGATGGATCTCATCTAAGTAAAACTTTAAATCTCACCAAGTAAACATAGCAGGAAAGCACCTTAGAGAGGATAAACCGTAGATCAGCACCGTTAGGATTGTAGAGTTTACTGCAAGGATTCTCCACGTCAAATCTGGGCCAAAACCGATAAAGTTTGGTCACCGATCGTCAAGCAGAAAAACTCAGAATTCTAGTTTTTTCTTTTCTTTTCTCTCTCTTCCCTTTCTCTCTTTGTCGGCGTGCACGCGCTTATGGAGATCCCGGACGTCGCAGCGCCGCCGCCACGCCGCGCACACCGCTCTCTGTTTTTCCTCAATTGCACTCAGGAGGCACTCGCCAAAAGAAACCCTTAATTTCTATTTAATTAATTGATTTGGGTTCGGGCCCAATTATCTGGTCCAAGCCCACATATGGGCTGAACCTAATATTATCAACTATACGATGATGAGATTTTCCCGAGGAAAGATGAGATTTTCTTAACTGTATGAGGAAATCTTAAGGTTGATAAAAATCTTCTCTCAACATGTATAAATAGACAATAGTTCTAGCTGTTTGATAAATATATATTTTTCATTACATTTCAATTTATCATAGTATCAAAGCAATGATCTGCCTTCTTCCCTTTGGTGATGACGAGCGACCTTCTTCGTAGAGCATAGCCTTAGTTGCCTCACCACTGTCACTCCTCTCTGCTATCGTGTCATCGCTCTCCAATGATTATAGCCTTCTGTCGCCCTTCCGATCATCCCTTCTCTTGCCCCAAGAAGTAGCACAACCATCTCAGTACTTTGTCATAGCCGTCTTCTCCTTCCTACGTCAGTGTCGTCTCTTCATCGTTCTCCTGTTTCTTCTTTCTTCGTCCTCTCCAAGAATTCCTTCTGTGCATTGGCTCTTCTTGAGACTAATAGCAAGCCGAGGGATTTGATCGATTGGATCAATCTCTTCACCTTTGAGAAGAAGTCTAGCATGTGCGACGAATTGCAGTGACTTACACCCCAGGACGTCTTACCACCCTCATCCTTTGGCCAAAGGATTTCGAGGAATCACCTACTCTGTTTTGGCATGCCTGCCCTACCTCGACCTTACAAAGCTACGCGGCCTTCTCCGCAGCTATCGAAGGAACCCGGTCGACGCCTTTGCCATTGAGATCTACCAAGATTCTGCTCCTCCTACATCTCTGACTCCTCCTACTATCGTTTCACGAGGACGTTCTCCCCACTACCGCTTCCTAGCGCATCTTCCTACCACTACCGCACCTTCCTACCACCAAACACCTAATCTACCGACGGACCTCTCTTCTTCTCTACTTGGCATCATCCTCTACTTCTTCGTTGTTTGTTGTCGACGCAATGCCTCTCTTTGGTTTATACAGGCTATCGGTGCGACGATCCCTTCTACATAGCCATCCTAGTGCTTGTGATCACCTGCCACCGAGCTTGCCTCAGTCTACGTCACAATGCTCCTCATCGACGCATCGCTCTGATACCTCGTTATTTTTATGATAGCAAAATGAAACTACAATATATTTTCTAGTGTATATGGATGATATTATTGTCACAGGCAATGATCCTTTGGAGATTCAAATATTCATAAAGTAATTGACCAATCGATTTTCCCTCAAAGATCTAGGACCCTTGAGTTATTTTTTGGGAGTAGAAACAACATTTACATCTTTAGGTCTCTTCCTATCACAAAGAACGTATATTCACGACTTACTATTAAATATAAACATGTAGGATGCAAAAGAAGTTACAACTCCCCTTTCTACAAGTAAATCATTCAAATTATATGATGGAAGCCCTATTATGGACTATACTCAATACCGATAAGTACTTGGCTCCTTATAGTACTTGACTCTCACCCATCCAGATATCTCATCTGCAATTAATAAATTATCCCAATTCATGCATCGGCCAGCTACTATGCATTGGTCTGCGGTCAAACAAATTTTGTGGTATCTTAAAAGGACTCTCAATCGTAGCCTCTTTCTTCATAAACACACATCACTTTATCTTCATGCCTTTGTTGATGCTGATTGGGCAGGGAATGTTGATGATAGAACATCCACGTTGAGGTATATCATTTTCCTTAGAACTAATCTAATCATCTTGAGTTCTAATAAGCAAAAGATAGTTGCACGATCTACAACTGAAGCTGAATATCGTGCCACCACCACCGCTGTTGTTGAATTCAATTGGGTCACAAATCTCCTTAAGGAACTTAACATCAACTCTACTCTTACTCTTATAATATATTGTGATAATGTTGGAGCTACCTACTTATGTGTCAATCCAGTGTTCCACTCACGCATGAAATACATTACCATCGACTTTTACTTTGTGTGAGATCAAGTTGTCAGATATCAACTATGTGTATCTCACGTACATACGGCTGATCAACTAGTAGACTCATTAACGAAGTCTCTTGTCCATAAATTATTTTTGTTGTATCGGTTCAAGATCAATATCCTTGATAGGAGCTCAATCTTGTGAGGGGCATGATAGCATACTAGATTTTTTCAACTATACGAGGATGAGATTTCCCTAACTATATGAGAAAATCTTGTTGCCTGGTTAAGAAAAATCCTCTCCCAACATCTATAAATAGACAAAAGTTCTAGCTGATTGATGTATACATTTTTATCATTATATCCAATTTATCATTATGATGATAGAGAGAAGGAGAAAACTGAGCTATGAACAAGTAGTTGTTCGCTAATTGCATGGATGCTCTGTATAAAAGGGTCGAGCGCCTCGACAATCAATACCTGATAACTGAGATATGTAGGACGATGTTGACTTCTCCGGTGAATGCGTCTTATTCCAAATACGATAGCCTACATATCAATATCAACTATTCGAATGTTTTCTATGACAACCCAAATCCCCTACTTCGTGGGAGAAGATAGGTTGATTTTAATAGGACAATCAATAATAGAGTTGATCTTCGACAAACTTTCATGATTCCAATCCTCGAAAGGTAAACCCAGAAAGTGCACCCATACCGGGGCAGATTGAACTATTTCTCGCAAAACCAATAGTCCAAGGGCCCTCTGTAAGAACTAGTAAAGCATCCTCCTCAGACGGAAAATGAAAAAGAAAATGATTCATCTCCATATCTATAACAAGAGGAGGAGAAGAGGTTTTCCAAAACTTCACCGTGAAAGCTTTAACCAACTCAATAGGTGGTGATCGGCATAAGAACCGACCAACAAAGCTAAATTAGCATGGTTTACACCATTCAATAGGTCTGACCTCATCAAAACACATGAAATCTTTTGAAACTGAGAATCCAAAAGAAAAGAACTACGAACAGAAGTCAAACTAGCAGAAGTCATATGACTAGAAAGAACCTTGGCCTAAATTATAGTATGGTTACCTCCAGAGTGGGGAGCGATAAAAGTAAAAGCGTGATCACCAGGAATGGCTGAAATCCTTATGGAGGTAGGAATTAGGGCCTCTGCATTGACACTATCTATTGAAAGAGGCACGGAGACAACCTAGCACACTATCTGGCAGTCCTAGAGCCATTAGTGTAGTAGAAGTAACCATAGGGGGAAAGGAGACAACCAAAAATAAGAGTAGAACAGTAAAAGAGGAGGATGCCAAGGCACGAGGTGTCACCTCTGGAAGCGAGGGAGATGAAGGAGCACAAGAAAGTGACAATGAAGGAAAAGAGGGTAGAAGAAGGAGAGGAACGACATAAGAAAAGAGATAATTTGGATGAGAAAGACAATGTGACGCGAGGGAGAGGTGGAGCTTGTTGGGCTGATAAAACCAAATTCAGTCCATATGAGCTTTTTAAGCCCACAGCCCTCCTCTTGTTAACCCTAAATCCTAACTTAACCTAATTATATATATGGGCTAATGGTGGCTGCGAATTAAGGAGATTAAACATCGCAGCAAGGGGCAAAAACTTCGCAGCAACATTAGGGATTCAAAGAGAGGAGAAAAGGGCAGAAAAACAAGAGAAAAAGAAAGGGAAGAAGACAAGGAAAACACAGAAATTGTTCTCACTCATCCAAATAGTTTCTCATCTCAGGTTAGATCAGATCTTCAGTGAATTCTTCTGTGATTGCTTGAAGAGGTTTTGGATATTGTGCACAGTAACGTGATCCTTGTATCCTAGTTATTCTCTTGTGATTGTTGCTTGGGTTTTGGGCAAGAGATTTGAGAATTGTACATTCATTATTTTTATAGTGGATTTTCTCTGGTTTGCCCTATGGTTTTTACCCTTCACATTGAAGGGGTTTTCCACGTAAATCTTGGTGTTCTATTTGATTGTGATTTTCGTTTAATTCCACTGTGTGTTACAGCCTGCTAGTATTTGTTCTTATACAGAAGTTATTGTTTGTTACCTATCCTTTTTATTTACCCATCAACTGGTATCAGAGTAAGGTTTTAGTGATTTAATTTTTGTATTTGAACATGGAGGCTAGTAGTGTTTCTCGCATGATTAGTTTGAACGGAAACAATTGGATGATATGGAAACCAAGAATGGAAGATCTCTTATATTGCAAAGATTTGTATGGACCTTTACAAGGGGATAGTGAAAAACCCATAACTATGACAGATGATGAGTGGAAGAGATTAGATCGAAAAACGGTTGGATTTATTCGACAGTGGCTCGATGATAGTGTCTTTCACCATGTTTCTACTGAAAGTTCTGCATATTCTCTTTGGAAAAAGTTGGAAGGTCTCTATGAAAGAAAAACAACTGGCAACAAAGCTTTTTTATCAGAAAACTTGTGAACCTAAAATATAAAGAGGGTGCTTCTATTCATTGAGCATTTGAATGAAATACGAGTATTACTAACCGATTATCTTCTATGAAAATGTCTCTTGATGATGAGTTGCGTGCATTGTTACTTCTCGATTCATTACCGAAAGTTGGGAGACACTAGTGGTTTCCCTCGACTTGCGCCAGATGGTATTATCACCATGAGTCAAGTAACAAGCGTTTATTGAATGATGAGTTGAGAAGAAAGAACTCAAAGCAGTATCTCAGATTGATTCACGTGCACACTTATCTCGTAGAGAGCAGAGGAAGGTCAAGGTCTAAAGATAAAAGCATTCACGCATAGGTAGAAGCAAGTCAAGATCAAGGAAAGATATTGTTTGCTATAAGCGTGGTGAGAAAGGACATTATAAGAATCAGCAGTGTAAGCAACCTAAGAAGAGCAAGAAAAAGGGAAAAGAAGTGGAGTCTACAGAGTCAAAAGAAAATACCACGGCTATAGTGCAAAGTTGGTGATTATTTGATTTTGTCTCCTTCGATGATATTTTTTTGTGTGTGTCGGGATCTCGAGTGGATAATTGACACTGGGGAGCTTCTTATCATGCTACACCATGAAGGGAGTTCTTTGCTACGCATGTGTCTGAAAATTTTGGTGTTGTCAAGATGGGCAACCATGGCACACGTGCAGACATCATTGGCATGGGTGACATCCACATAAAGACCAATCTTGGATGCAAGTTGGTGCTTAAGGATGTGAGGCATGTGGTTGACTTGAGACCGAATTTAATCTCGGTTGGAAGACTAGATGATAAAGACTATGATAGCAGGTTTTACAAAGGGCAATGGAAACTCAATAAGGGTTCTCTTGTTATAGCTAATGGAAAGAAATGTCACACTTTGTACAAGTTGCAGGCCAAAGCTTGTGGTGAACAGTTAAATGCTACAGAGAAAGACTTCAGCATGGAGTTGTGGCATAGGAGATTGGGACACATGAGCGAGAAGGGACTATAAGCTCTTTCCAAGAGAGAGGTATTGCCTGACCTGTGAGGTATACGTTTGAACCATTGTATTGATTGTTTAGCTGGTAAACAACATAGAGTTTCATTTGCTAGTCCTTCTTTGTCTAGAAAAATGCATGCCTTGGACCGTGTTTATACAGATGTATGTGGTCCTTTGAGGACAAAAACTCCTAATGGTTCTACTAATGTTCCTAGCATCAGTGGTGCACTTTACTTTATTACTTTTATAAATGACTTTTCCAGGAAAGTTTAGGCCTATGCTTTGAAGATCAAGGATCAGGTTATTAGTGTCTTCAAAGAGTTTCATGCCAGAGTTGAAAGGGAGACAGAAAGACAGTTGAAATGCATAAGATCAGATAATGGTGGTGAGTATACTGGATTGTTTGATGATTATTGTAGGTCGATGGCATCCAAAGATGAGATGACAGCTTCTGGTACACCTCAAAGATAATGCAATTGCAGAGAGGATGAATCGCACCATCATGAAAAAGATCGGATGTATGCTTTCACAGCAAAGCTACCCAAAAGGTTTTAGGATGAGGCTTTGAGGACTACGATTAATGTGATCAACTTATCTCCTGCATGACCTTAGATGTCTTTGATGTTGCAGAGCATGTTTGGTCAGGAAAGATGTTTCCTATAAGCATTTGAGAGTGTTTGGTTGTCGTGCATTTGCACACATTCAATGATGTTTTTCTAACCTTTAAACAATGGAAGGCTTTGATTGAGAAGCAAACAGGTAAACAGATTAAGCGGCTTCGAACAGATAATGGCATGGAATTTTGTGAAGGTGACTTTGATGAATTCTGCAAAAATGAAGGAATTGTTCGGCATCGCACTGTTAGGATGACGCCTCAGCAAAATGGTGTGGCCGAACGTATGAACAGAACACTCTTAGAAAGAGCAAGGTGTATGATCTCAAATGCAGGGTTGACAAAAGACTTTTGGGCAGAGGCGATTAATATGGCCGGTTACGTTGTCAACCGTGCTCCTTCTGCAGCACTTAATTTTAAAACTCCAGAGGAAGTTTGGTCAGGTACTCCTGCTGATTATTCTGATTTTAAAATCTTTGGGTGTCCAGCATACATGCATGTAAATGAAGGAAAATTAGAACCTCGAGCTAAAAAGTGCATTTTCCTTGGGTATGCTTCCGGGGTGAAAGGATACAGATTATGGTGTCCTGATCCCAAATCCCCAAAATTTATAATCAGTAGAGATGTTACTTTTGATGAATTATCTATGTTATCTTCTAAAGAGGAATCTACTAGTTGTACAAATGATAGTGTGCAGAAGCAGGTGGAGCTTGAGATTGGTAGTTCTGAATCTCTTCAGTCAAACTCTTCTACTCAAAGAATGCCAGTAGACGGTCCCGAGTCTACTGACGAAGATAATCCAGAGGAAGAGCAATATTCCATAGCCAAGGATAGACCACGGAGAAATATTCGACCACCACAAAGATATGCAAATTTGGTTGCATATGCTTTGTCTGTTGCAGAAGAAATAGGTGGAGTTGGTGAGCCTACTACCTACTCAGATGCAGTTTCTTGTGATGATTCCGCTAAGTGGTTGATTGCGATGAATGAAGAAATTGAATCTCTCCATCAGAATAAAACTTGGGGGGATTGCCCATGACCGCCTTGAGTAGAAAAATTATTGAATCTGAATGGTGCTTGGAAGGAAGGTATTGAAGTTTGAAGATGTCTGAGTCTAACCACGATTAGTTTCTGAGGGCTATGATCAGTCACGTGGTATTGATTTTAATGGCGATATTTTCTGTTGTTAAGCATGGCTATTAAGTGTTTTACTTGCTGGTGCATGTATGATTTGGAATTAAACCAACTTGATGTTAAAACAGACTTTCTTACTGTGAGTGAACTTGAAGAAACTTTGTAAATTTACATATGGAAACAACCTGCATTGGATTGAAGGATTGTGCGATAAGAAGATCATGTTTGCTTATTAAAGAAATCCTTGTATGGATTGAGGCGGGTCCTACAGGCGATTAGTATAAGAGAGTTTGATTGAGCATTTATGTTTAGTCGTGTGGTTACACAAGGAGCATGTATGATAGTTGTGTCTACTTCCGGAAGTTAAATGATGGCTCTTTTGTGTATTTGTTACTTTATGTTGATGACATGCTTATTGCAGCTAAGAATTTGTCAGAAATTCACACTTTGAAAATGCAAAATCTTCTCTGTTTCTGATGCATCATCGTTCCTTGCACCGCCTAAACTCCGCTTTCAGAGACCTATATATAGAAGAAAATATTTGCTTGTTGAGCACTAACTGTGTTGATAAGATATTGTCAAGTTCAAAGTGATGCACATTAGATTGTCTGCCATCTGCAGTCTGGATTGTAAATTTGGGCTTTTTCCCGATGCATATATTGCTCACACTTCTGTGACTCAAAATAAATCAAATGGAAGATTTTCTCAGCTCATATATGTTTGCATTGCTATAACTTATTCGAACACTGCACAAAGAAACCTAACCACAGAGAGAGATCACAGTGAGTGGACAATTCCACCGGTTTTTGTCAGGAAGGACTTATACAATTTGAAAAAGGTGATGCGAGTGATCAGCGAGAATTGATTGATAACATTGTGTTTTGTTATTGTTTTACGCAGTGTAGAACATATCATTCAGTTCCTCACAAAGCAGAAACTGCAGCATTACTCCCTTCAAAATCTGCTGCGAGTACTCCCATCACCTGGAAACAAGCTGGAAACTGATGCTGAAAGCCCCTTCGCAGTGCATGAAGCTTTTCCTGTAAACGAGGGGAAGTGCAAAGCACACCGGTTTCTGAAATAGAACTTCCGGGCCAATTCCTTTTAATAATTATGGCCCTGCTGCTCCTCTGAACTTGAGGAAGGGAACACAGTTTGTGAAGGTGACTCCTGGAAGAGAAAAGATTCTTAAATTCGCTGCTACATGTCGTTCTTAATTATCTCCTTGTCTTCTTCCATGTGCTCATCTTCTTGTTTCTCTTCATGAAACTCGAAGTCACCACATCGACTTCTCTGCATTCTCTTCACAGAGCCTGCTTTCAACCTCCTCGCTCTCTGTTGTTTTGCTTCCTCACGTAATCAGCGGCTAACAGGCTCATATGAAGCTATTGCTTCAAGTCCTAAATATGCATAGAACATGAGAGCCAGCTTTCTTTACTAGTTCTACCTCATGCGGCTTGGGTATTTCATCAAATCCTACCCAAATTGGAGGATCAAGATCTTCTTCTATTAATCTAATGAAGAAGAACAGGAACCCGTGAGAGAAAGAGAAGAAGAAAGAGAGAGGAGAGAGAAAGAAGAGGAGGAAAGAGAAAAAAGAAGGGAGTCCTGGGAGGTAGCATTAAAAAAAAAAGAAGGAAATAGTTTACTGAGAGAAGGGGAAAAAAAAGGAGAGTCTTGGGCATAATGTAGGCTAATTGCTTTTAAATTGGAAAAATAAATTAAAGCAAAAAGGAAAAAAATTGTTGAGAAAACTACTTTGAAGCCTGAAATACTTACGAAAAGGACAAAGAAGGGATTAGTTTTCCAAGAGCGTAATCTTCAGTAATGGTGGAATTGTTTCTTAATATGGGCACAATGCCGCATGTGATGTTATAGAACGAGGAAATTAATAGGAATCGGTAGAAAGAGAAAGAGAAAGAGAAAGAGAAGGAAGTTCGAAAAAACAAAGGGTCTATGTTGATGGAAGTGAACAGTAAGGAGAAAGGGAAGAGAAAGAATATATTTATATATAAAAAGATTGATCACCTTGGCAAGCCAAGCCAAGGTTTGTGTTAGCAGGTGGGCAATACCAAGCAAGAGGAGAGGAGAGGAGAGGAGATTACGATGTTGCAACCTTGCGGCGTACGTGGCGTGCGGAAAAGTGCCAACCATGGTATGAGGAAGATGGGATCAGCAGATTGAGCCAAAAAAAAAAAGGTTGCTATCACTCAACCACAGATTGTGGGCGACGAAGGGAAGGAGAAATAATAGGAAAAAAGTAAAGTTGAAGCAACGGAAAGAAAAGTCAAAGAGGAAGAAGAACAAGAAAGAGTGATTAAAAAAAAATAAACAAATAAAGGGAGAAAGACCAGAGTTGAAATATAATGAGAGAAAGAGAAGAAGAAAGAGAGAGAGAGAAAGAAGAGGAGGAAGAGAAAAAAGAAGGAGTCCTGGGAGGTAAAAAAAAGAAAGGAAATAGTTTACTGAGAGAAGGGGAAAAGAAGGGGAAGAAAGAGAGAAGGAAGTTCCGAAAAAACAAAGGGTCTATGTTGATGGGAAGTGAACAGTAAGGAGAAAGGGAAAATAAATTTAAATATGCATCCAGATATATTAGATTTTAAGATTTTATGTGTGATTTTAATTTACGTTTCTTATATGATTTAGAAAAAAATAAAAGATTTTCATCATCATGTTGTCAGTCTGAATAGTGCAAGATTAAGTATTCGAATGATTCTGTCTAACTTATTCTTGGAATAATGATATGTGTTAGCGACTTATATGGTTTTGATTGGTTTATGAAATATTTTATTATTCAAAAAGCATTGAATATATTATGAATGTTTACAATGGTTGGAAAAGTATTTATCTGCCTTGTAAATGTCATTTGAAGTAATTATAAACCTACAAACTATTTTATGGTTCAAAATATTATGAATTTCTTTTGCAAAATTAGTTTGAAATATGTTATATGTTTCTGTGAAATATTTTATAAAAATTTGTTCAAAAATTTGACATATGATGCATAATATGTGGTGTCTCAATTGTTTGCTTCATATAGTTATGATCTGAACCATAAGGGTTAAATATTAGTATTTATTAAAAATTAATTTATTTTGGATGCTGACATAAAGAGATATATGTTACTTATATCATATAGGCAAGCCTTGTCACGGGGATAGGCCATAGTTGTTATTACAAAGATGACATATATTCTAATATGAAATTTTAACTATGTATATATTATTTTGAAAAAAATATATTTGAAAGTTATTCTGTTTAAGCATATGATTTGCACGATATATAAATCTCAATTTTGATTAGAATGTTATGATTTTTTATATATAAAAAGGACATCTAATGTTGTTATTTATTTGAAGCAAGCACTAATTCAAAAGTGGTTTATAAGTTTTCACAAGAAAATTTATTTTTTTATATTAGTTCTATTGGTATGTGAGTTGTTAGTATTTACTAAACTATTATTTGTTTATACCCTTGTTGCTTAAATTTTATAAATATTGAGAAGCTTGTTATTAGTAGATATGCTTGGAAAAGCTATTGGAGCATTCAATATTTTTTTTTGTTACATTGAAATGGATATTATGAACCGAGGTTGTAATTAAATTTGTTGGATACTTAAGATGAATGTTAGACTTTTATTCAAGTGTGTAAATTTGGAATAAGTGAATTGTATAGTTTTAGTCTTGCTTATCTCATAGGGAAGCTAACGAGGATCGTAACCTTATATCTTTTTATTACGCTAAGGGCGTTATACATCAAATCATGAGTTAATCATTTGTTGAGCCTAATCTCCTTATCACCTTTAAATATATTTTCATTTGGTGTTATATTCGGTCACTCTCTCACTTAATCTTATGATATATTCCTAACATATCGCGAGATCTTATGATAACCTCAACACATCATCATTTGCTCAGTTTTATAAATTTTATAAAGTTTTTATTTTGAGGTACCTCACATATGAATCTCTCACTAGAGAACTACTTTTCATTCTTGGATACTCATCTCGTTGGAGTAATTTTATTCTTTGCATATTTTCCTTAAAAGTTTTAGAGACCATCATCTCCTTTGATTACTTGATATTATTGAACAAATCATATACTGTTTCACCACTATAAATGCACGTACGATGTTATATTTTTTTACCAATATACCCTCCTACTATCCTTCATAAGATTTAATAATATGCCAAAGCCATTGCATAATTCAATATCTTACGAATACATCCATTATATGTCGAAAAGAAAGTTTTCATTCGCTATAATATCAAATTTTGATTGTATTGGGATGATCATGGATAGTTTGTTATCTAAATATAAGTAATTGTATGAGTATCAAATTCTTTAAATTGATAATTTTTCTTACCTCCGAGAGCCTTACATAAACTCTTTTGGTTATCGAGCAATCCATCCTTCAATCTTATCATTTGTCAGGCGCTCCAGCTTATATTAAGCATCATCAAGTTAAATTATCAATATTGAGTTATAGCTTGAACTTAGTCATCTTAATCTTTATGCGTTATATATACTTTCTCAATTTGTTTGTCTTTATAGCTCCTTTCATATGAATGATTGATTATTTATCTGAACGTCAATTTCGAATGTTTATTAATTTGAACGATTCATCGCTTGCTTATCACCAACGTAACACAATCTAACATGCTAGAACGAGATATATACCTGCAAATGATAACAGTAGTTCTTCGAATACTCATATTTAAGAACATGATGTAATAGAACAAGTCCTTCCTTGGAATCGAGGCAATGGATATATACACTATCACTTTAAAGTTGTGATCAGCAAGCGATATCTTGCTAATCCAGTCCTTTAGCATGACAGCAATGTCAGCATCGATGAATGAGTGACACATCATATCCATACGCCTAAAACATAACATTGCCTGATGATGATGATCAGTGATGCCATAATCTATCTTTTAAGAAAAAAAAAATACATGGATCAGTTGGAACCCATTTCTCCTCGCTCCTTACGGCAGTTCAAATAATAATCGCTTTCAACACTTAATGCTTTGATTATGGAGAGTTAATCTGTAATTTGCAGGAATCCTTCCTTTGATTATGAGATTAATCTGTAATTTGCCAGCCCTTGACGTATGGTTGCCAGCTGACGTGGTGGCAGGGTTCTATGCACAGGATATAACCCGCAACAGCGGAGAGCGACGGGATACCACTCTGCGGATCCGCTGCAAACCTTGCTGTATAACCACTCCCTGTGGCAGCACGATGATTGCTGAACATCATTGGGTCCCCGCATTTTATGCCCACATGGCGTTTCACCTTTGCCCGACCAAAGACCAACGATGGCGGAGCCCGTTGAGGAGGAAGGATTCGCTGTCTCGCAGAATCAAGTTGTTTCTCCTCTCACGCCGTCGACTGGGTCCACCTTTTCCGCGACGGAGAGCGTCTTCTAGTTGAAAAGAAGATGAATCCTGGCCGGATAGAGACAGCCGAGTGACACCTGCCACGTAGAAGGCCCCGGCGATCTGCTTACCTGGCTCGACTTATACGTCGCACGCGAAAAAGGCGACTGGTACTTAGTCAAGCGCCGAGGCAACCGACCATGTCCTCTGTCCTCTCTCCCTCTGGCAGGTTCGCCTTCCATTCTCCATCCAAGTCTCCCGAAGAAATCAGAGTAGGAAGATACTTTCCTCGACTCAATCGGAACCTTCGATTATCCTGGATCGGAAACCATGGCGACGATTGGTAGCAATAGCATCAACGCCAAGCTCGTGAGTCAACTCTTCTATTCCCCTTATTCTATATCCTTTTCTCCGATCGAAAACCCGGATCTTTTTCCAACCCTAGGTCTTGTTGGGCGACATGGGCGCCGGGAAGTCCAGCCTCGTTCTTCGTTTCGTCAAGGGCCAGTTCCTCGAATTCCAGGTCCTCGTTGCTCCGACTTTGCCCTTTTTGCTTTTATTGTTTCCTCTTCTTCGAAGTTGATTTGGTTTTTTGAACGATTCGGGGTTGAAAGTTAGGTCGTTGTTATTGGACCGATTGCAGGAGTCCACGATCGGAGCGGCCTTTTTCTCGCAGACCCTGGCGGTGAGCAACGCCACGGTGAAGCTTGAGATTTGGGACACGGCCGGGCAGGAGAGGTACCACAGCCTGGCGCCGATGTACTACAGAGGAGCAGCTGCTGCGATTATTGTTTATGATATCTCCAGAATGGTGTGTTGCGTCCTAATCCCTGTTTCATCCACTGGCAAACTTTATCTCATTGTGTCAGGGGACTTGGATGGTTAAAAATCTTGTTTCATCCTTTATTTTCTGTTTCCTTCCCGGTTTTCTTAACATCAATTTCTTTCTTTTGAGTTTAGGAATCATTTGAGAGGGCTAAGAAATGGGTGCAAGAGCTACAAAAACAAGGTCATTTAGAGCTGGAACATGTTGATCTTTGCTTATTGATTGACTGATGATGTTCATGCTAATGTGGATACTGTACTGTAGGTTCTCCCAATCTGGTGACTGCTCTTGCTGGAAATAAATGTGATTTGGAGGATAAAAGAGAGGTCCCAACTGAGGCAAGTTTGTTGCCGAGCTTAACAATTTCTTATTAAATTGCATATGTGGACCTTATTGCGACGATCCCTCCCTTCTTTGAATGTTGCTTGGCGGCTATTGATGGACCATTTGTGATTTATATGTTGCATTGTCTGCTGAAACTATAAGTTTTTGTTTGAAGTAGTTGTGATTACACAGTTTGCTTACTTCATTGCCTGATAAATAGACCTTTTGCACTTAGATTTTTAAAGAAATCTGTGCCACCAAAGTTATAGCAGTTCTTTTTTCTACTCTCAAGTTTCACTTAGTTTAGTTGTCAGTTTTCTTTAACTTCTGTATCATTCTTATGGTGATTTTCAGATTGTTAAGATTAACAGGGTTGCTTGTTTTCAGTGAATAGAAATAGATTGAATTCAAAGCTGTCATTTTACTTTAATTTTAATTGGGATCAAAACAGAGTACTTATTGGACTTGTATGTTATAACCAGAACAAGCTGTGATATCTATGCCAACTATTTGAGACTAGCTAGATTGACAGGTTTCCCTCATTTATTGACCAATAACAACTACTCCCTAATTGTTTAAAAACGCAAACATTTTACATTTATTGTTTATTGTTTTCTAGAAAAGATGTTTCATGTCACCACTTTAGCCAGAACTGCAAGACGTGTCACATGTCCAAAGGTGCATTGCCCCAACCCAACCATCCCTGACCCTATGGTTATGGACCATGCCATCCAATTGTGACTAAAAGCTGCAGAATAGAGCAGATCTTCCATAAAAATTCTAGACATCCATCTCAGCATTGTTTACCTGTAGTGGTGCTACTAATAATTCAATTTTTCTATTAACTGTACAATGATTAAAAGAGCCTCTTTTAATCAAGAAGCCAGTGTGATTTGTTGATTATGGGATGCACAGTAGCACATGCGAAACAAAAAAAAAAAAGAAACTGAATCAATTCATTGGCAACATTAGAGGCTGCATCTTAACTTAGATATAGTTTAGATTATGTGTAGCAGAAGCAGGAGCTAAGATTTCAGATTCATCGCATCTCCTAATAGTTTTCTTCCTGACTTTGATTCACTTGCACGAAAAGTTCTCTATGTGAAGTAGAAAATGATAATATTAAGGGATTTTGTGAGTGTTCTGAACTTTGAGGTGGATGCTAGCACCTGCTGTTCCAACTAAAGGCCTTTTCCAGAAACGTTCACTCAATGTAACATTGCAAAAAACTTTATGAGATTATAACATGCAGACACTTAGCTGATTACATCAGTATAATATATGGAATAAGCAAACCATTGTGACATGCCACCCGCCTTTTCCCGTGAAATGGGCAGTATTATTATTAGCATGCTCTTCAGTAGCCGAACTTTCCTACTATTCATATCTGTTGATTAGATTATGGTATTCAACCATTTGCAGAGATAACATCCTCTTAATTGATGCTTTCTTATCTTACATAAACTTTAATTTGTACGCGGTTGTCCATTCTTTAGTTTTTTCATGGGCTTGTAGTTTGGTGATGAAGTTTTTTTTTTTTAATATATTTTTTTGCAAAAGAAATTCAAAATAATCTTTTAGTCTTTTCATCGCAGGAAGCACAGACATATGCCGAAGAGAATGGACTTTTCTTCATGGAAACCTCTGCTAAAACTGCCATAAATGTGAATGACATATTCTATGAAATAGGTATCATCCTTTATATTTGTTCATGTTAACTCATAGAAAGACAAGCTTATTAGCTCTAGTTTATGATGGAGTAGTTGCCATGTTCTGAGGTGGGAATACAAATCTGATGCTTGTATATGATATGTTCTCATATTCAAATTTCATTTACATAACAAATATCCTTACATTTAGATTATTGCTTAATCTGATAAGAAATTGATTCCTATTCTGGAACTGCATTTTCTTAACTATATAGCCTACAGTTATTCTGAAGTGTGTAATGGTTGCACACATCAGATCAATGCAGGATGGCCAGCTTTTCTAAATTTTCTTTATGATTGTGTTCTGCGTATATGATGATTAATATCAATGATTGTTCCATATTCCAATATAATGACTTGATCATTTTCACCTTTCCTGACTTATTTGTTGGTAAAGTTTCTGATAAAGCAATATCATTGAATTTACAACAATAAGGGTTATAGTCTCCGGTGCTTGAAGTCTTGTAAGCAAAATCCATTTGATGTTAGGGCTAGTAGCTATAAATCCTTTGCTAAAATATCTTGAAATAATGTTCCAGATGGACATGACATAAAGAACTGCCCACTGAATTCTGGTCAGTTGAAAGATCTGCCATCGGATCGAGTTTTTCCTTTTTTTTTCCCAGTTGATAATATCTTTATGAACTATTTTATGTTGTGTTTACACCGATGAAGGTAGCATCTTTCTTTTGTAGCATTTTCTTGAAACTCACATGTTGTTTGGCAGCGAGACTGTCTTAGCAAAATACTATGGTCATGTACCTTCTTTTATATGGTCATTATCGATTAGATAGGTTGGTGATACAGTTGTCTGGTCTGTATTCAGTTTAAGAATGCTTTTGAAGTTTCCAACTCCCGGTAGTAAATATAAGGTGGTGACTTTTTTATGCAACAGCAAGAAGATTACCACGGGCTCAACCTGCTCAGCAGCCAGCAGGGATGGTTCTTGCAGATAGGCCAACTCAAAGATCACAGACATCAGCCTGCTGCTCCTAGGTGAGCGGACAAGTTTATATGATTTTGTTATTGTGATTTAAGCCGTGGTCTCTGTTATAAAGGGCGAGGAAAAGCTGACAGTTTTGGATAGGTCTGCTACATTATTAAGTGATCTTTCAAAAACAATACTCTGGAGTAACTACAACCAGATAAAAGAAAATGCATCTTGCTATATGTTTCACAGTCCAAATGCCCAAATACAACACCAATGGCATTTTATCAGGTTCAAATGTATGCATGCTGTCTGTGATTAGAATATGAAAAGGTTCTAGTTTCAACCACATGGATTCACTGTCAATTGATTGTAATCACAATCAATCAGGATCAAGTCCAACAGTGGAAACTAATCGAAGAGAATTCGGCCTCTGAAGGTGCAATGAGAGATGGAAGTCGTGAACCAGTGGAGATAGATAAAAGGTACGAGTGCTCTGTTTCATCTTCCCCCTTTCCTATTCGACCTCCTGTTCTGGACCCTGTAAATTTGCCTTGTGTTCTTTCCATAAAACTCATGTTAAACATGATACTTAGTGTAATTAGAATTCTATGAAGAATATTAATAAAGCTGTGCTGGAATCTATTGCCTTCTCGTATCCACATGCGGATCAACAATCCACAACTCATTACATGATCAATGATCCATATGGTATCAGGATGAATAGAGTAGAGCGAAACCAAAGAACTTGGCTGTAAGAACAAGGGAACTCGGCTAATTATATATTTTTCTGTGTAGTTGGGTCTTGCAATATTGAGAATTTTGGATTTTTAAAAGTCATATTTGGATTCTCACAAAGTTGGGCTTCAATCTCCTCTTTAGCAGATTCTCCCCCCAGTTGAGCCGATCCATTGTCACATCCCCGCACCACAAGATCCCCTTGATGAGTTGCCCGGAACCCTCAACCGTCAAATTTGCCGCCAAACTACTATAATCCTCCACGGTAGGCACGAGGCTCGTCTAGTATGCAGTCGACTCTTCCATCATCTTCTTCTTTGACCCTATTTATTCCCTTGGCTGAAGTCACCTCCCTCGCCACCAACTCCTCTAGCACCTCACTATGATCCTTGCCTTTCGCCTCAACCTTTTGCACCAAGAAGCTGCTACAAGCCTAGAGAAGCCTATCCAATTCCCTGAGGAGATCCTCATGCCCCCTTGGAGGTGAAGGCAAGGCCACATTTTAAATCAAAGAGTTTGTTATTACTGTCATCGTGGTTGCCATTGTTTATAGAGATGGTGGAGATGCAGTGGAAAAATAGTGCAAATAAGCGAGGGGCTACTAGATGAGATTATCATCGACGTAGGTGAGAATGACAATAGTATTATCGCCCTAGCGAAGTATACGAGGGAGAAGTCTCAAACGCTAAGTTCAAGACTACTGTGGTAATTGATGAGGTGAAGGATGATGTTGGGGATGCGAAGGAGGGTCTCCTCAACAGGAGATGATAGGTTGGATTCTTAACTTTCGTATCATCCTCATATAGGGTTTTAATTTGGGTAAAACTCAATACGAACAGAGTTATTCATATATTAATCATTTTGCCCTTAACTTTAGCATCGATTTTGCTATCAAGTTAAAGAAATAAATGGTGTGGTTAAAAAAAATTATAATAATTTTAAAACTGTTAAGATCCAAATATAATTTTTAAAATATAAAAATCTGGTTACTATAAGGGACGGAAAAATATGTAATTAACTTGGAAAATCAGGACCATTAAAGAAATATCTATTGTATCTCTCGTCTCAAAGATAAATAGATAGCTCATGCGATTGAAAGACAAGGCGGATGTGATATAGTCAATTATTTCCACCCTCGTGGGATCACGTTGAAACGACACTTTTCACGTGGATTTCTTGTGTTCACGACGCACTTAAGCGAATCGGGGCAGCGCAGTGTTTGGTGGGCAAAAGAAGGCACCTCATGCTTTGTCCGTAACCTGAAAGGGAAGCCCTGATAACAACGGGGCCGCTATCACTGACAAAAGAAGACAACATAAACTGCTGATTGTATCAGAGGAATGCTTTGGTAAGCAGCTTTTTCGGTGAGATGAAGCATCTTTAAATGCCTTGATGACAAGGCAAGCACCGATTTCAAAGTGCTGTCTTTATTTGCATAATCGTATTGTTTATTACATTTCCGATTCTGAAGAATATTCTCTTGCACCTAGAAAAGATTCCAAATATAATAGAATCTTGTCATCAGTGTACTCAACTTAGTTCTTTGCTTTTGTTGCTATATGATGTTCTCTAGGAACTGAGATGTCTGTTTTCTTACCGACAACTTTTCTCATGGGTTATCTTCTAATCTGACACTTCTTCACTGCTTTATACTGTCCAGCTTCAAGTCTATGACAAGAAAAAGAAGGCAAAACACATAGATTGTTTGCAAGATGAGAAAACTAGCAGATTAGCATTTGCATGAGTAGGATCGATGAAACTGGATGTGACAAAACCAGCTTAAGGATGTGTGGTTTTAATTAATCCTTAGTCGGCAATCGTGGCCAACAATGATCTTAATGGCTAACCAGAGTTTAAGCACCAACTAATCTGCTTATTGTCCTCCACTGAGTGGATCATGGGCGACTTTTAATTGTCATGTTGATGACAAATATTTGGTTGTGGATTTTAGGGGAAGTAAAGTTGATTGGAGATAAGATTTACACTGGATAAGTTTCCTTAGGATTACAGTACAAACGGATGAGTTATGAGTTCGTCTTTTACCATTTCTTTCTTACGACAGATTCTGATGCTTACCAGACCAGCCTCTTGGTTGAGGTTGTGGAAGATGGTGGCTTTGTATCAGCAACAGACGACATCTATTTCAGCTCCTTTGACAAGCTTTGTGCAATGCAACGTCAAGAGCCACTTTGAGGGGAAAAGGTGGTGAGTGTAGTACGAACAACCTGAAAGAAACGTATGGGAAGGATAAAAGACAGCATAAGGTGGCGAACACTGTGAGAGGTGGCAATAGCTATGCCTTCTGTCCGTTGCTTCATGACACACAGCCCTTTCGAGGGCCCTTTAAAAGGCGTCTTTTCAGCAGAAGCTGAAGCATCATCATCACCCATGGGCGAGCTCCAAGAACTGGTAGTCCAGTCCGGTGAGCGTGAACCGGAAGCCCGTTCGGCTCCGAGGTTGGAGCTCACCGTGGAGGAGGCCATCGAAGAGCACGTGGGGTCGCTGGGCTTCGCTCAGCTGGTGCACGGCTTCCTCGTCTCCCTCGCATGGATGTTCGATGCGCAGAACACTCTGATCACCATATTCAGCGACGCCCAACCTGCTTGGAGGTGCACACCTTCTTCTTCTTCTTCTGGTTCTTCTTCTTCTTCTGGTTCTTCTTCTTCTTCTGCTTCTTCTTCTTCGGGCTCTTCGTCGAGCTCCTCGGACGGTATGTGCGGCCTCGATCGTGGTGCCTGGGAGTGGGTCGGAGGGAACAAAACCTCCACCATAGCAGAATGGGGCCTCGTATGCGATAGAAGGTTCAGAGCTGGGATTCCTGCATCCTTCTTCTTCCTCGGTTCACTCTTTGGTATGACTTGCTATCAGATTATGGCCAAGCAATGCATAAACGCTAGATCAGCGATCAGGTTCCTATGAACAGAGCACATAAGACTCGTTAAGCTTCATTCGCAAGAACCATTTTTGAGCGAGAATAACAACGTAGGATTAGTCCTCTATGTTATTTACAGATAAAAGTAACACTGTTATAGCCTATTATTGTCTATTATAATGGCTTTTGTGTAAAGGGAACAACTTCCTTTATTGATTTTTGTCACTGTTCATAAAGATCGAGCAATAGATCTCTACATCTTTTAGCGACAGCCACTTGTATGCAGATTCAGAATCAGTATAATACTAATGCATGTTAATCTTTGATGTGTATTTGAGGCTGGGAACCATGAAACATGTCTTTCTTGCCATGGACGCTTGCTTGTGGCTTTGTAGGATCAGCGGTTCATGGCCGACTCGCTGACTCCTACCTCGGTCGCAAGAAGATGATCCGTTGAAAATCTAGATAGGAAGAAGGGATAGAGAGTTTTGAAACAGAGGAAGAGTAGGAGAAGAGTAACTTTCTATTTTTCTCTCAAAAGGACTCTTTACAATTTCACAAACTCTATTCTCTCATGAACCAACATATGAGGTTTATATAGTCTCCAAAGATATATCATATTTATTGTATTCAGAATGAATCATTCTCTTTTAAGGAATCTCTTCAAGAACCAATGGTCATTTTGACTTGTCCTTCCATAGACATCTAATCTATCTTTTCTTCTTCTTGATAGAATGAATCTCCTTGATACCATGAATCTTTCTCTTGTTGAAATTAACCTCTTTATGATATTAGAACAAGTTTATTTTCAACATTATCCCCTCTTAAACTTATTCCATCTGTCATCCCAAGTTTCCTTTGAAGTTGTTGAAATATCTCAAATTTGAGAGGTTTTGTAAGAATGTCAGCCACTTGTTCACTTGTCTTGACATGATGTAGCTCCACTTCTTTATTTTTTGATATGATCTCTTATAAAATGAAATCTTGTGTCAATATGCTTCGATCTTTCATGGTAGACTGGATTCTTGGCTAAGGCAATAGCTGATTTGTTGTCAACATAAATCTTAGTTGACTTCTCCTGTAGGATATGAAGTTCTTGGAGTAATCTTCTTAGCTAAATTGCATGACAAACACAAGAGGATGCTGCTATATATTCTGCTTCACAACTTGATAAAGCAACAATCTGTTGCTTCTTTGAAGACCAAGTAAATGTAGTTTCACCAAAATAAAATATAAATATAGTTATACTTTTCCGATCATCGTAGCTTCCGGCCCAATCACTGTCACTATATCCAATAAGCTCTAGCCTTTTAGATGATGAATAAAACATCTCATATTTAATTGTTCCTTTGACATATCGTAAAATTCTTTTGGCGACATTTAAATGAGATGTCTTAGGAGTTTCCATATATCTACTTATTAAACCAACTCCAAATAATATATCAGGTCGAGTGCATGTCAAATACCTTAAACATCCAACTAAACTTTTGTAATAAGTTGGATTAATGTATTTACCTTCACCTTCCTTAGTCAACTTGGTACCATATTCAATAGGTGTATCTGCAGGGAGACAATCTTCCATAGAAAACTTCTTTAGAACCTCCTTTGTATAATTTTCTTGTGAGATAAAAATTCCTCCATTGTCTTGTATAACTTGATACCAAGAAAATAAGTCATTAGGCCCAAGTCGGTCATCTCAAATTCCTTCTTCATGGAGTATTTAAAATCTTCAATCATGGAGCTACTATTGCTGTAAATATTAAATCATCTACACATGGGCATATAAATAAGATATCTCCATTAGAGTTAGATTTCGTATAGAGAGCATACTCATGTGGGCACTTAGAAAAACCATTTTGAATAAAATATGCATTTATCCGAGAATTCCATGCTCGTGGGGCTTATTTAAGCCCATAAAGAGCTCTCTTTAACTTGTATACTTTGTTTTCTTGCTCATGAATAATAAAACCAGGAGGTTGTTGAATATATACCTCTTCTTCAAGAACTCCATTAAGAAATGCTGACTTGACATCAATTTGTAAAATTTTTCATTTCATTTGAGTTGCTAAAGAGATAAGTAATCTTACTGTTTCCAATCGAGCAACTGGTGCAAATACTTCTTCGTAGTCAATCCCATATTGTTGTTTGTATCCCTTTGCAACCAATTGTGCTTTGTATTTCTCTATCTTCCCTTGTGCATTTTTTTTTGTTTTGAAGATCCACTTAACACCAATCGCTTGGTGGTCTTCTGGAAGTGTAGTAAGCTCCCATATATCATTTTTGTTAATTGCACGAATCTCTTCATTCATTGCTTGTCGCCATTTTTCTTCATTACAAGCTTCTTGAAGGTTAATGGATCATATCCGCAAAAGACAAAATAAAGAAAGTTCGTCATTGTTAGTATCAATCCTTCGAGTCACATCATAGAGCTCTTGAACTGGCCTTGTCCTTCTTATAATCGGACTTCTTGAATCAAGTGACCTAGCTGATCTAGGTGATGATTCCGGTAAAGCCTCTTCGGTATTTGCTTGTATTAAATCTTCTTCTTCTGAAGCTATGGCTTTCTTATGTTGTTCATCACTTTTCCAGTTCCAAATCTATTGTTCATCAAACTCAACATCTCTTGACATCACAACTTTATTTGTGATAGGATTGTAGAGTTTATAACCACTAGAATTTTTAGCATAACCTAACAAAATGCATTTCTGACCTTTATCCTCCAGTTTTGTTCTCTTTTTTTCTGGTATCTTAGCAAATGCAATACTTCAAAAATTCTCAAATGATCAACTCTTGGTTTTCGTAAGCTCCATGCTTCTTCGGTGTAACATTTCCAATTAAGCTTTGTTGGAAACGTTAAGCAAATAAAGCCGAGAGGCAACAAAGATCTCCCCAAAATTCTTTAGGAATTCTTCTTTCCTTTAACATGCATCGGACCATATTAAGTATAGTCCTATTTTTTCTCTCTGAGACACCATTTTGTTGAGGTGTGTATGGTATAGTGAATTGATGCAAAATCCCATTGTTTTTACAAAAGTTTTCAAATTCATTTGATGTATATTCACCACCTCTATCTGTTCTTAAACATTTAATCCTACAACCACTTTGTCTTTCAACCAACTCCTTAAATTTTTTAAATTTACTGAAAACTTCTTTCTTTTCTTTTAATATATAAACTCAAGTTTTTCCACTATGATCATCAGTGAAAGTAAGAAAATACCTGCTTCCTCCAAGTGATACTGGACTGATAGGACCACAAACATCTGAGTGTACCAAATCAAGTCGATGCCATGCTCTTCTTATTCTTCTGACTTTGAAAGGCTTTCTTTCTTGCTTACGCATAACACATACTTCACATAGTTTTGATGGGTGATCAATTCTTGGCATTCATGTCACCATATTATATTTCTTTAAAAGTTTCAAAGCCTCAAAATTTAAATGAGCATATCTAAGATGTCATAATGTAGAAATATCCTTAATATCAGTCTTAAAACAATTTGATTGATCAAAAATACATAAATGCAGAGGAAACATTCTGTTCTTTGTTATTTTCACATGTGATATCAATATTCTATTCTTGTCACGAATTGAAAGAGTCATATCTTTCATCTCAATATTATAACCTTTTTCAAGTAATTGTCCCAAACTCAAAATATTATTTTTCATATCAGAAACATAATAAACATCTGAAATATATAACTCTTTATCATTATTTAGTTCAAGGAGAATTTGACCTTTGCCTCTTACTGGTCTCTGAGACATATCACCAAATGTAATATTTCCAGAATAACTTGTATCTATTTCTGAAAAATAAATCTTTAATACCACACATATAATTTGAAGCTCCAGTATCTAAGTACCATGTCATAGATTGATCTTCTTTCAATTTATCATATGTCAAAACTTAATTTTCATTCTTTTCTTTCTCAATAAAATTTGCCTTATCACCTTGGTTGTTAGGATTGTAATAACATTCAAAAGAGTAATATCCGTACCTTTTGCAAATATAGCATTGTATTTCAGACCTTTTAAAATTTCTGCTACGTCCACGGCCTCGACCACGTCCTCGACTATAACCTCGGCCTCTTTGGCTAGAATTTTCTCCACCACCTTCATTGTTTGGAGATTCCTGATTGGTCTGATTTCTGCCTCCTCTTCCTCTTTATCCATGACCTCTTCCTCTTTGAAATTTTGATTCACCTCTGTTTTCAAGAGTAAGCTTGGTTTGTAGTGCTTGCTCTAAAGTTTTGTCTTCTCTTCTTTTTGTAATCCTTTGTTCATAAACTTGAAGAGAACCCATAAGTTGTTCTAAAGACATTGTTTCCAAATCTTTAGATTCTTCAATCGCAACAGTAATAAAATCAAATTTTGGATCTAAAGATCTCAATATTTTTTCTATTACTCTTTGATCACTTATTTGTTCACCATTTCGTCTCATTTGATGAACAATAGAAATGACCTCGAGAAGTAATCGAAATAGTTTGAAGTATCTTGTTGTAATTTTTCAAAGTCGGCTCGTAAAACTTGTAAACGAAGTTTCTTTACCTTATCAACACCACCAAATGCTTTTTGAAGTATTTCCCAAGCCTCCTTTGAAGTATTTGCTGGAGCGATGATCTCGAACATTGTATCATCAAATCCTTGGTAGATCGTGAACAAAGCCTTTTTCTCCTTCTTCCTTCTATCTTTGAGTTGTTTTCTTGCTTCTGCATTCGTTGCTCCTTCTTCTGTTGGATTTGGCTCAACAAATCCATCTTCTACAAACTCCCATACATCTTAGGAGCCCAGAAGAACCTTCATTTGGATGTACCATATATCATAATTTTCTTTTGTCAATCTAGGGATCTGAATTTGGATGGTACTTGGGGAAGAGGCCATTGCTCAACCTATGCTCTGATACCAAATGTTGAAAATCTAGATAGGAAGAAGGGATAGAGAGTTTTGAAACAGAGGAAGAGTAGGAGAAGAGTAACTTTCTATTTTTCTCTCAAAAAGACTCTTTACAATTTCACAAACTCTATTATCTCATGAACCAACATATGAGGTTTATATAGTCCCCAAAGATACATCATATTTATTGTATTCAGAATGAATCATTCTCTTTTAAGGAACCTCTTCAAGAACCAATGGTCATTTTGACTTGTCCTTCCATAGACATCTAATCTATCTTTCTTCTTCTTGATAGAATGAATCTCCCTCTTAATACCATGAATCTTTCTCTTGTTGAAATTAACCTCTTTATGATATTAGAATAATTTTATTTCCAACACGGTTTTCCTTTCGTGCCTCACCTCCATCACTGCCTTCCTCACCTCCCTCGCCCCAAACATCTGGGTGTACGCGCTCCTGCGCTTCTCTAATGGCTTTGCTCGCTCCGGGATCGGTATCTGCTGCCTCGTCCTCGCCACCGAGACCGTGGGAAGGAAGTGGAGGGGTCAAGTCGGCCAGTACGGCTTCTTCTTCTTCACCATCGGCTTCCTGTCGCTTCCGCTCATCGCTTACCCGGCGAGGACCTCATGGAGGACCATTTACAAGGTCATCTCCCTTCTACCCCTTGCTTACTCCATCTTAATTATCCCCTTCGTCTCAGAGTCTCCAAGATGGCTCGCTGTCAAAGGAAGAACCGGAGAAGCACTCGATGTCTTGACCAAGTTTGCCAAACTCAATGGGAAGAAGCTACCTGGGAATTTAGCGACCTCCAATCCCGTTGACACTAACGCCGGTAGCACCACAAAACCTGAGAATTTATGGTCAGCAAGATGGGCAACACGACGGATAGCCACGATCATGGTCGCCGGCTTCGCCGTCGGGTTCGTCTACTATGGTGTTCAGCTCAACGTTGAAAATCTCAATTTCAATCTCTACTTCACCGTCGGCGTGAACGCGCTTATGGAGATCCCGGCGGTCTTCATAGGCAGCGTGTTCCTGAACTTCGTGGACCGCCGCATCCTCTTCTCGTCCTCGGCGTTCGTGGCCGGCGTTTCATGCATCCTCTGCATCCTGTTCACCAAAAAGACGATGACGAGAGGAGGCAACTTCGCGCAGCTGAGCGCGGAGTCTGTTGGATTCATGGCCGCGTCGATGGTCTTCGACGTTTTGTACGTCTATTGCATCGAGCTGTTCCCTTCCAACGTGAGAAACTTGGCCGTCTCCAAGCTTCGGCAGTCGCTGATGTTGGGTGCAGCGATAGCACCTCATCTGGTGTCTTTGGGGCGATTGAACCCAAGGATTTCCTTCCTCACTTTCGGTGGGCTCTCCATTTTTGGTGGGCTAATGACGATTTGGCTTCCGGAGACGAGGAATGCTCCACCATGCGAGACCTTGGAGCAGCAGGAGAAGCTGAGCTCTGCACCTATCACACAGATGGAGTTTTTGGATAGTAGCAAATGAGGGTGTCCAAAGCGATGTTCACAGTCCTGTTGTGTGATAGTTTTATCAACTCTTAACTGTACGAGGAAATCTTACTATTCGGTTGATAAAAATCTTCTCTCAACATGTATAAATAAATAATAGTTCTAGCTGATTGATAAATATATATTTTTCATTACATTTCAATTTATTATGGTATCAAAGCAATGATCTACCTTCTTCCCTTTGGTGACGACGAGCGACCTTCTTCATAGAGCATAGCCTTAGCTGCCTCGCCACTGTCACTCCTCTCCGCTATCGTGTCATCGCTCTCCAATGATTATAGCCTTCTGTCGCCCTTCCGATCATCCCTTCTCTTGCCCCAAGAAGTAGCACAACCATCTTAGTACTTTGTCATAGTCATCTTCTCCTTCCTACGTCGGAGTCGTCTCTTCATCGTTCTCCTGTTTCTTCTTTCTTCGTCCTCCCCAAGAATTCCTTTTGTGCATTGGCTCTTCTTGAGACTAATAGCAAGTCGAGGGATTCGATCGATTGGATCAATCTCTTCACCTTTGAGAAGAAGTCCAGCATGTGCGACGAATTACGGTGACTTGCACCCAAGGACGTCTTACCACCCTCATCCTCTGGCCAAAGGATTCCGAGGACTCACCTACTCTGTTTTGGCATGCCTGCCCTACCCCGACCTTACAAAGCTATGCAGCCTTCTCCACAGCTATCGAAGGAACCTGGTCGATGCCTTTGCCACTGAGATCTACCAAGATTCTGCTCCTCCTACATCTCTGACTCCTCCTACTATCGTTTCACGAGGACGTTCTCCCCACTACCGCTTCCTAGCGCATCTTCCTACCACTACCGCACCTTCCTGCCACCAAACACCTAATCTACCAACGGACCCCTCTTCTTCTCTACTTGGCGTCCTCCTCTGCTTCTTCGTTGTTTGTTGTCGGCGCAATGCCTCTCTTTGGTTTATATAGGCTATCAGTGTGACGATCCCTTCTACACAGCCATCCTAGCACTTGTGATCACCTGCCACCGAGCTTGCCTCAGTCTACGTCATGATGCTCCCCGTCGTCGCATCGCTCTGATACCTCGTTATTTTTATGATAGCAAAATGAAACTACAATATATTTTCTAGTGTATATAGATGATATTATTGTGACAGACAATGATCCCTTGGAGATTCAAGCATTCATAAAATAATTGACCAATCGATTTTTCCTCAAAGATCTAGGACCCATGAGTTATTTTTTGGGAGTAGAAACAACATTTACATCTTTAGGTCTCTTCCTATCACAAAGAAAGTATATTCATGACTTACTATTAAATATAAACATGCAGGATGTAAAAGAAGTTACAACTCTCCTTTCTACAAGTGAATCATTCAAATTATATGATGGAAGCCCTGTTATGGACTCTATTAAATACCGACAAGTACTTGGCTCCTTATAGTACTTGGCTCTCACCTATCCAGATATCTCATTTGCAATCAATAAATTATCTCAATTCATACATTGGCCATCTACTATGCATTGGTCTGCGGTCAAACAAATTTTACGGTATCTTAAAGGGACTCAATCGTGGTCTCTTTCTTCATAAACACACATTACTTTATCTTCATGCCTTTGTTGATGCTGATTGGGCAGGGAATGTTGATGATAGAACATCCACATCGAGGTATATCGTTTTCCTTAGAACTAATCCAATCATCTCGAGTTCTAATAAGCAAAAGATAGTTGCACGATCTACAACTGAAGCCGAATACTGTGCCATCACCACCGCTGCTGCTGAACTCAATTGGGTCACAAATCTCCTTAAGGAACTTAACATTAACTCTACTCTTACTCCTACAATATATTGTGATAATGTTGGAGCTACCTACTTATGTGCCAATCTAGTGTTCCACTCATGCATAAAACACATTGCCATCAACTTTTACTTTGTGCAAGATCAAGTTGTCAGATATCAACTGTGTATCTCACGTACATACGGCTGATCAACTAGTAGACTCACTAACGAAGCCTATTGTTCATAAACTATTTTCGTTATATCGGTTCAAGATCAACATCCTTGATAGGAGCTCAATCTTGTGAGGGGCATGATAGCATATGAGATTTTTTCAACTGTACGAGGATGAGATTTCCCTAACTACATGAGAAAATCTTGTTGCCGGGTTGAGAAATATCCTCTCCCAACATCTATAAATAGCCAAAAGTTCTAGACAAAAGTTCTAGCTGATTGATGTATACATTTTTATCATTATATCCAATTTATCATTATGATGATAGAGAGAAGGAGAAAACTGAGCTATGAACAAGTAGTTGTTCGCTAATTGCATGGATGCTCTGTATAAAAGGGTCGAGCGCCTCGACAATCAATACCTGATAACTGAGATATGTAGGACGATGTTGACTTCTCCGGTGAATGCGTCTTATTCCAAATACGATAGCCTACATATCAATATCAACTATTCGAATGTTTTCTATGACAACCCAAATCCCCTACTTCGTGGGAGAAGATAGGTTGATTTTAATAGGACAATCAATAATAGAGTTGATCTTCGACAAACTTTCATGATTCCAATCCTCGAAAGGTAAACCCAGAAAGTGCACCCATACCGGGGCAGATTGAACTATTTCTCGCAAAACCAATAGTCCAAGGGCCCTCTGTAAGAACTAGTAAAGCATCCTCCTCAGACGGAAAATGAAAAAGAAAATGATTCATCTCCATATCTATAACAAGAGGAGGAGAAGAGGTTTTCCAAAACTTCACCGTGAAAGCTTTAACCAACTCAATAGGTGGTGATCGGCATAAGAACCGACCAACAAAGCTAAATTAGCATGGTTTACACCATTCAATAGGTCTGACCTCATCAAAACACATGAAATCTTTTGAAACTGAGAATCCAAAAGAAAAGAACTACGAACAGAAGTCAAACTAGCAGAAGTCATATGACTAGAAAGAACCTTGGCCTAAATTATAGTATGGTTACCTCCAGAGTGGGGAGCGATAAAAGTAAAAGCGTGATCACCAGGAATGGCTGAAATCCTTATGGAGGTAGGAATTAGGGCCTCTGCATTGACACTATCTATTGAAAGAGGCACGGAGACAACCTAGCACACTATCTGGCAGTCCTAGAGCCATTAGTGTAGTAGAAGTAACCATAGGGGGAAAGGAGACAACCAAAAATAAGAGTAGAACAGTAAAAGAGGAGGATGCCAAGGCACGAGGTGTCACCTCTGGAAGCGAGGGAGATGAAGGAGCACAAGAAAGTGACAATGAAGGAAAAGAGGGTAGAAGAAGGAGAGGAACGACATAAGAAAAGAGATAATTTGGATGAGAAAGACAATGTGACGCGAGGGAGAGGTGGAGCTTGTTGGGCTGATAAAACCAAATTCAGTCCATATGAGCTTTTTAAGCCCACAGCCCTCCTCTTGTTAACCCTAAATCCTAACTTAACCTAATTATATATATGGGCTAATGGTGGCTGCGAATTAAGGAGATTAAACATCGCAGCAAGGGGCAAAACTTCAAGCAGCAACATTAGGGATTCAAAGAGAGGAGAAAAGGGCAGAAAAACAAGAGAAAAAGAAAGGGAAGAAGACAAGGAAAACACAGAAATTGTTCTCACTCATCCAAATAGTTTCTCATCTCGGGTTAGATCAGATCTTCAGTGAATTCTTCTGTGATTGCTTGAGGAGGTTTTGGATATTGTGCACAGTAACGTGATCCTTGTATCCTAGTTATTCTCTTGTGATTGTTGCTTGGGTTTTGGGCAAGAGATTTGAGAATTGTACATTCATTATTTTTATAGTGGATTTTCTCTGGTTTGCCCTATGGTTTTTACCCTTCACATTGAAGGGGTTTTCCACGTAAATCTTGGTGTTCTATTTGATTGTGATTTTCGTTTAATTCCACTGTGTGTTACAGCCTGCTAGTATTTGTTCTTATACAGAAGTTATTGTTTGTTACCTATCCTTTTTATTTACCCATCAACTGGTATCAGAGTAAGGTTTTAGTGATTTAATTTTTGTATTTGAACATGGAGGCTAGTAGTGTTTCTCGCATGATTAGTTTGAACGGAAACAATTGGATGATATGGAAACCAAGAATGGAAGATCTCTTATATTGCAAAGATTTGTATGGACCTTTACAAGGGGATAGTGAAAAACCCATAACTATGACAGATGATGAGTGGAAGAGATTAGATCAGCGGTTGGATTTATTCGACAGTGGCTCGATGATAGTGTCTTTCACCATGTTTCTACTGAAAGTTCTGCATATTCTCTTTGGAAAAAGTTGGAAGGTCTCTATGAAAGAAAAACAACTGGCAACAAAGCTTTTTTTATCAGAAAACTTGTGAACCTAAAATATAAAGAGGGTGCTTCTATTGCTGAGCATTTGAATGAAATACAGAGTATTACTAACCAGTTATCTTCTATGAAAATGTCTCTTGATGATGAGTTGCAGGCATTGTTACTTCTCGATTCATTACGAGTAAAGTTGGGAGACACTAGTGGTTTCCTCGCATTCTAGCGCCGAGATGGTATTATCACCATGAGTCAAGTAACAAGCGGTTTATTGAATGATGAGTTGAGAAGAAAGAACTCAGAAAGATATCTCAGATTGATTCACGAGACACTTATCTCGAGAACGAGAGGAAGGTCAAGGTCTAAAGATAAAAGCAGTTCACGCATAGGTAGAAGCAAGTCAAGATCAAGGAAAGATATTGTTTGCTATAACTGTGGTGAGAAAGGACATTATAAGAATCAGTGTAAGCAACCTAAGAAGAGCAAGAAAAAGGGAAAAGAAGTGGAGTCTACAGAGTCAAAAGAAAATACCACAGCTATAGTGCAGGTTGGTGATTATTTGATTTTGTCTCCTTCTGATGATATTTTTTTTGTGTGTGTCAGGATCTCGAGTGGATAATTGACACAGGAGCTTCTTATCATGCTACACCATGAAGGGAGTTCTTTGCTACGTACAGGTCTGAAAATTTTGGTGTTGTCAAGATGGGCAACCATGGCACAGCAGACATCATTGGCATGGGTGACATCCACATAAAGACCAATCTTGGATGCAAGTTGGTGCTTAAGGATGTGAGGCATGTGGTTGACTTGAGACTGAATTTAATCTCAGTTGGAAGACTAGATGATAAAGACTATGATAGCAGGTTTTACAAAGGGCAATGGAAACTCAATAAGGGTTCTCTTGTTATAGCTAATGGAAAGAAATGTCACACTTTGTACAGGTTGCAGGCCAAAGCTTGTGGTGAACAGTTAAATGCTACAGAGAAAGACTTCAGCATGGAGTTGTGGCATAGGAGATTGGGACACATGAGCGAGAAGGGACTATAAGCTCTTTCCAAGAGAGAGGTATTGCCTGACCTCAGAGGTATACGTTTGAACCATTGTATTGATTGTTTAGCTGGTAAACAACATAGAGTTTCATTTGCTAGTCCTTCTTTGTCTAGAAAAATGCATGCCTTGGACCGTGTTTATACAGATGTATGTGGTCCTTTGAGGACAAAAACTCCTAATGGTTCTACTAATGTTCCTAGCATCAGTGGTGCACTTTACTTTATTACTTTTATAAATGACTTTTCCAGGAAAGTTTAGGCCTATGCTTTGAAGACCAAGGATCAGGTTATTAGTGTCTTCAAAGAGTTTCATGCCAGAGTTGAAAGGGAGACAGAAAGACGGTTGAAATGCATAAGATCGATAATGGTGGTGAGTATACAGATTGTTTGATGATTATTGTAGGTCGATGGCATCCAAAGATGAGATGACAGTTCTGGTACACCTCAGCATAATGCAATTGCAGAGAGGATGAATCGCACCATCATGAAAAAGATCAGATGTATGCTTTCACAGGCAAAGCTACCCAAAAGGTTTTAGGATGAGGCTTTGAGGACTACAGTTAATGTGATCAACTTATCTCCCTGTACAGCCTTAGATGCTGATGTTGCAGAGCATGTTTGGTCAGGGAAAGATGTTTCCTATAAGCATTTGAGAGTGTTTGGTTGTCGTGCATTTGCACACATTCCAGAAAATGAAAGGTCCAAGCTGGATGGTAAGACAAAAGAATGTATTTTTCTTGGCTACTCACACGATCAATTTGGTTACAGGCTTTGGGATCCAGAAAAGCAGAAGGTGTTTAGAAGCAAAGATATGGTCTTCTTTGAGGATCAAACCCTTGAGGATTTGAAGAAAGAGGCACCAGCCAAGACTTCTGCAGAAGGATTAGCAGATTATGACCCAGTTGTTCCTCCAGTATATCAGGGTGATGGGGGAGATGTGCAGGAAGATGGTGTAGAGCCAAATATTAATCTACCTGCAGGACATGTTGAACAAGAAGAAGTTGAGGAGTAGCTTCCCCAGAACCTCAGTTGAGAAGATCTTCTAGACAACGTCAGCCTTCCAGAAGATACTCTACAGATGAATATGTGATGCTTACTGATGCAAGTGAACCAGAGAGTTACCAGGAAGCAGTTGAAAGTGAGCAGAAAAAAATGTGGCTAGTTGCTATGCAGGAAGAGATCGATGCTCTACAGAAGAATCATACATATGATTTGGTGCAACTTCCACAGGGAATGAAGGCCTTGAAGAACAAGTGGGTTTTCAAGTTGAAGACTCAAGAATATTGTTCTCAACCAAAGTACAAAGCTAGATTGGTTGTGAAAGGCTTTGGTCAAAAGAAAGGTATTGACTTTGAAGAGATTTTTTCTCCTGTTGTTAAAATGTCTTCTATTCGTGTTGCTCTAGGTATTGCTGCTAGCCAGGACTTGGAGGTGGAGCAGTTAGATGTGAAGACAGCTTTCCTTCATGGTGATTTGGAGGAGGAAATTTATATGGAGCAACCAGAAGGTTTCAAAGTCAAAGGTAAAGAAAATTTTGTCTGCAAGTTAAGAAAGAGTTTGTATGGATTGAAGCAAGCTCCAAGACAGTGGTACAGAAAGTTTGATTCATTTATGATTAAAAATGGATACAAAAGAACGGCTTCAGATCATTGTATGTACATCAAATGGTTTGGTGAGGATTTTATTATTCTCTTACTTTATGTTGATGATATACTTATCCTTGAGAAAGATATGTGTACAATTGATAGGTTAAAGAAGGAACTGAGTGAGTCCTTTGCAATGAAGGACATGGGGCCAGCAAAGCAAATACTGGGCATGCAAATTTCTCGTGATAGGAAAAACAAGAAGATTTGGTTGTCACAGGAGAAATACATCGAGAAGGTATTAGAAAGGTTCAGTATGAGCAATGCAAAGCCAGTTGGTTCTCCTCTTTCAGGTCACTTCAAGTTGTGCTCGTAAAGCAGTCCGTCAAGTGATGAAGAGAAGGAGAAAATGCAAAAGGTTCCTTATGCTTCGTGAGCTTGGAAGTTTAATATATGCAATGGTATGTACGAGGCCGGACATCGCATATGCAGTGGGTGTTACTAGCAGATTTCTTGCAAATCCAGGCAAAGAGCACTTGGCAGCAGTGAAGTGGATCTTGAGATATCTCGGAGGAAGCTCTAAGGTTTGTTTAAGCTTTGGAGGTGGACCACCTGTGCTAACGGGTTACACAGATGCAGATATGGCTAGAGATATTGATACAAGAAAATCCACATTAGATTTTGTACTTACTTTTGCAGGGGGAGCTGTGTCATGGCAATCCAGATTGCAAAGGTGTATTGCTCTCTCCACCACAGAGGCAGAATATATTGCTGCTACAGAGGTTTGCAAAGAAATATTATGGATGAAAGAATTCTTACAAGAATTGGGGTCGAAACAGGAAAACTATGTGATGTATTGTGACAGCCAGAGTGCCATCCATTTATGTAAGAACCTAGCTTTTCATTCCAAGTCAAAATATATAAATGTCAGATATCACTGGATTCGAAATGTACTTGAAGAGAAACAGTTGCAACTTTAGAAAATTCATACAGATGATAATGGAGCAGACATGTTGACAAAAAATTTACCAAAAGAGAGGCAGGAGATGTGTCGACAGTTGGTCAGCATGGATTTACACTAAGGAGTCATGGGACAGCCTCCCTTATGGGCTGAAGGGGGAGGTTGTTGAGCTGATAAAGCCAAATTCAGTCCATATGGGCTTTTTAAGCCCACAGCCCTCCTCTTGTTAACCCTAAACCCTAACTTAACCTAATTATATATAGGGGCTAATGGTGGCTGCGAATTAAGGAGATTAAACATCACAGCAAGGGGCAGAAACTTCGCAGTAACATTAGGGATTCAAAGAGAGGAGAAAAGGGCAGAAAAACAAGAGAAAAAGAAAGGGAAGAAGACAAGGAAAATACAGAAATTGTTCTCACTCATCCAAACAGTTTCTCATCTCAGGTTAGATCAGATCTTCAGTGAATTCTTCAGTGATTGCTTGAAGAGGTTTTGAATATTGTGCACAGTGACGTGATCCTTGTATCCCAATTATTCTCTTGTGATTGTTGCTTGGGTTTTGGGCAAGAGATTTGAGAATTGTACATTCATTATTTTTATAGTGGATTTTCTCTGGTTTGCCCTATGGTTTTTACCCTTCACATTGAAGGGGTTTTCCACGTAAATCTTGGTGTTCTATTTGATTGTGATTTTCGTTTAATTCCGCTGTGTGTTACAGCTTGCTAGTATTTGTTCTTATACAGAAGTTATTGTTTGTTACCTATCCTTTTTATTTCCCCATCAGAGCTAACCAACATGCAGAGGCGGGGGAAGACACAAGAAGATGACAAGGGGCCTTCTCGAGAGAAAAAGGAATAAGAAGAAGTCAGGAAGGAAGAGGAGATGAAGTAGGCACAGAGACAACCCGAGCACTTCCGGATATGATTGATTGATGCGTAGTTATTTATTATATTCTAAATAATTATAGTCATATTCTATCAAAGTTATCAAAATTAATAGTTAGTTCTTATATCTAATTTGATCATGTATGACATGATATGATTAAATAATTACTACTAGATCATATAAATAGGATGATAGTTCATAAAGCAAGACAGTGTGCACTTGAAAGTGTATTATAAGTATTTTTAGTCTTAGTGTTGTTGTTTAATACTATTTCAGTTTTATTGATTAAATATTTTTTTTAAATTATATTGTAATATTCTATTTTTATCATTTGTTTGCTTCTCTATCCTCAACATTTATAGTATTAGAGTTAAGTTTCAATCTGAATTGGGCATTATAACTTTCAATGATAATTCCATGTCTCAACCCCTTATTCTCATTTTTTTGGGCAAACATTATGAATTTTAAAGTATTAAGATAGACTCTATTCAAGTCTCAAGATTTTTAGGACTTAATGGAGAATAGATAAACAGATCTAGATGAAGAAATTAAGCTAAGGGAGAATCAAAAGAATAACTCAAAGATATTATTCTTCATTCAATAAGTTGTACATGAGATAATCTTCTCAAGAATTGCACAACAATAATCTCAAAGTAAGCTTAGTTGATACCTCAAAATAAAGTTAGAGACTCATCAAAGGTGATCATGATAAAATTTTAAATCTTTCGTCGCAAGTTTAAATTTTGTTCATAAAAAAATAATGAATTAGTGTAAGATTTTCTTTCTTGAGTAATTGAAATTGTTAGTCAAACAAAATTTTTTGGTGAATATTTTCATAATCATATACTTTTTGCAAAGGTTTTTAGAAGTTAACTCTGAAATTTGATCATGTTGTTGTTATAATTGAAGAGTCAAAAGATTTATCTACCTTTTCATTTGATGAACTAATGGGTTCCTTGCAAGCACACGAAGCAAAATTAAACAAGTTACTTGAGAAAAATGAAGAAAAAATATTTTAGGTTCAAGGAGAGTCTTCTATTTTAAAAGAAGAGACCAAAAAAAAATAATAGGAAGAGGATGGCATAGGGGGATTTAGTGGTAGAGGAAATAAAAGAGAAAGAGAAAGAGGACATTTTGATGAGCATGATGAATAAAAGCAATCAAACTATGATTAAAAAAATATTAAGAGTGGAAAGTTTGGTTACATGAAGGTAGATTGTTAGAAAAGAGAAAAGCAAACAAGCTATGTGGAGGAAAATGAAGAAAGTAGTAAGTTGTTTATGATTAGTAGTAGGTTAATAATATCTCAAATGATGTTTAATTTTTGGATAGTGGATGTTTTAATCATTTGTCAAGCATATAATCAATATTTAGAGATATTGATAAAACTTACAAGTTAAAAGTTAGACTTAGATATAACAAACAAATCCAAGTGAAAGAGAAAGGAACAATTGAGGTGAAGCTAAGTTAAGGGAAGATAAAACACATTGATAATATGTTTTTTGTTCCTAGTTTATCATACAACTTATTGAGTGTTGGGCAATTGATAGATGATGAATATTCAGTTATATTTGATGATGATTCATATACTTTTAAAGATAAAAAAATCTAGTTTGATTACGGTAAATGTTTACATGATGTAAAATAATATGTTTCTTATTGATGTTTTAATATTAAAAATCATGCTCTTATTATAACTCAAAAGAATGAGTCTAATTTATGATATTTAAGATATGGACACCTTAATATTAAAGGTTTAAGGTTGTTGAATTAAAATTTTTTTTTTGAATTGTCTAAAATTAATACACATGATGTATGTGAAGTATGCATATATGGCAAACGAAATAAGAAACCATTTCCTTGAAAAAGCATGGGGAGTATCTAGTTATCTTAAATTAATTCATGATGACTTATGTAGTCCTATGAATATAAAATTATTTAATGAAAGTCAATATTTTGTATTGTTTACTGATGATTATAGTCACATGAGTTAGGTATATTTTTTGGAACTAAAATATAAAATGTTTGATAATTTTTATATATAAAGATACTTATAGAAAGGCAAAGTGGTAGATATATAAAGACACTTTGGATAGATAGAGATAGTAAATTTTTATCTAATGAATTTATTTATTTTATAAAGAAAATAATATTCATAGGGAATTGATAGCACCACGTAAACCAAAGTAAAATGGTGTAGTTGAATATAATAATTAAACTATTATTGAAATTATAAAAAGTTTGCTTAAGGAAAGCATCTTTATTGTTTTGGGTAAAAACAGTTACAATAATAATTTATTTGCTGAATATTTTTCCAACAAAAGTTATTATAAATCGAACTCATTTTTGAGGCTTGGTATGATATGAGGCCTAGTGTAAACCATCTAAGAATTTTTTGTTATATTGTTTATGCTTTGGTAAATTCATAAAACCATCATAAGCTTGATGAAAAATCTGAAAATATATCTTAATTGGTTATTCTTTATGATCTAAAGCATATCGATTATATAATCTTGTCAGTAGCAAAGTTATTATTAACAGAAATATTAGTTTAATGAAAGGGCAAGTTGGAATTAGAAGACTAATAAAGGTGAAAAACAAATTCAAATTTCATCAAAACTAGACACTCAACATAATCAAGTGACAGATCTTACTTTAACAAGTTTATCGTTAACCTCACCCAGTAATTGTTGAAATTCGTCAAATGATTCCTCAAATGAAAATCCTCAAAGAAAATTCATATCACTAATAAAAATTTATGATTTAACATTTACTTTATTTATTTCAGATACTATAAGTTTTGAGGAAGCAATTGAAAAAGAGAAAATGAAAGGCAATGAATAAGGAAATTAAGTCAATTAAGAAGAATGAAACTTGGGAGCTAATGGATCTACTGAAAGAAAAGAAAGGTATTTGATTAAAATAGATATTTAAAACAAAGTATGATGTATATAGAAGTATCCAAAAATATAAGGCTCGACTTATAATAAAAGGATATTCGTAACAATAAGGTATTGATTTTGATGATATTTTTTCACTAGTTGCTAGATTTGAAATTGTGAGAATTTTCTTAATTTCAATTACTCACTTGAGTTAGCTTATTTATCAATTTGATATAAAATCTATATTTTTAAATAGAGATTTACAAGAAGAGGTTGATTAAAACTTGATTAATTGAATCTAAATCTAATCAAACAATCAAAATTCAAAGCAGGTCAAAAAGCAAAAAATGACCGAACTCAAAATCCAATTAAATTTAAACGAGTCAAAATTCAATTAAGGTATTAATCAAGGCCAAAATTTAATCAAAATTAAATAGTTGTTAAAGGGTATAATTAGAAAAATAGAGTCAAAATTAGGGATTTTAGTCAAATTAGAGATTCACTAATTTGGGTCAAAATTGATTTTGACCAAATTGGGTTAAAATTAAGCGATCGCCCAAATCGCATAGCCCTATCCTTGCATGACCTCCTTATTGTGGCAAGGTCGCACCCTTGATGATGAGCAGCATTATCGTTGTGTTACAGAGTAATTGCTGTAGTGAATAGTTGTCCACTACAATGCTATGGAGCAGCCACCGTAGTGTTTACACGAGGAAATATCGTCATTCTGACACGACCTACATATCATCTATAGCACCGATAGCAATTGCCTTTGAGAACATTGCCAGGGTGCAATGCTTCCCCTTTCCGTCGTGACTCCTTCTTGTTGGAAAATCTAAGTGGGCGATATCTCATGTGTAGTGGAAGAACAGAAAACAAAACACCCCAGATTTCTGCAGAAAGTTCGTCATCGTGCAAAGATCGGTGCATCAAAAACATATCCGTAAAAACTGCATATGTAAAAGAAAATACCTAGGAAGATCGTATATCCTTGAATCCCTGCAGATTTGTAGGAAGGATGAAGGAGGTCAAGCATCCTCCTCTCTAGCGGTATCCACACGGTAGGGACTGCGACGATGCACCTCTCTGGGGAAAGGAGAATAGAGGTAATTGCTGTAGTGAATAGTTGTCCACTACAATGCTATGAAGCAGCCACCGTAGTGTTTACACGAGGAAATATCATCATTCTGACACGACCTACATATCATCTATAGCACCGATAGCAATTGCCTTAGAGAACATTGCCAGGGTGCAATGCTTCCCCTTTCCGTCGTGACTCCTTCTTGTTGGAAAATCTGAGTGGGCGATATCTCATGTGTAGTGGAAGAACAGAAAACAAAACACCCCAGATTTCTACAGAAAGTTCGTCATCGTGCAAAGATCGGTGCATCAAAAACATATCCGTAAAAATTACATATGTAAAAGAAAATACCTAGGAAGATCGTATATCCCTGAATCCTTGCAGATTTGTAGGAAGGATGAAGGCGGTCAAGCATCCTCGTCTCTAGCGGTATCCACACGGTAGGGACTGCGTCGATGCACCTCTCTAGGGAAAGGAGAATAGAAGGTGGCTACCAAAAGAAACCCTTAGCCTATAGAGCTTTGGTTCCCTCCTATTTATAGAGGCCCCCTGTAAACCCTAATGGATCTTGCCTTATTGGGTATTGGATCTCCATCCAATTACCTAAGCCTCTTGGATTAGTGGGTCTCTACCCAATAATCTCTTATTAGCAATTATTGGATCTCATCTTAGGATCCAATAATTCAGGGGCTTAATGGATATCCAATAAGATAGGGGCTCTAGCGGATATCTCATATCTGAATCTCTACTCGTCGCAACACCTACCATATGTGTGTGACTCTCTAGGCCCAATATTGAGCTGGCCGTGAGTCATACATATTAGAACTCCTTCTGACTTAGTGAATTATTATCTTTATAATAATTCACTTAACTCATCGACTGCGGACGTACTATGCCACTACGCCGTAGCCCCTAGACAACACAGGGAATCCAATCCTTTGGACCTATCTGTCCTCAATTACCATGTATCTATAGTCCCTTATCCATCTAATATCCCAGAGACCTTATACCGGGCATGGTGCTGTCAGGCCTATACGGTCTCTCCTTGAGTCTTGCTTTTGTCGGATTCTCTCGGAGAACTCTTTCTCTCTCAATCCGAATAACCTTGGCCAAGGATTTGTTCAAGCAAGAATACATGGGATATTTATCTCATGATACCGAGAGCGGATGATCCTCTATTGACACTCAATAGCCCTCGTAAGGTTGGCTACCACTCCCAATAACCAACTGTACTAGATCTGGAACTTTCCAAACCTATAAGTCCAGTATCAAAGAGTGGAGAACTTATACAGGACATCCTTGGTGTCTCAAGTCTAAGGACTAGATACACTACTAGGACTATGGAATCGCTGTCTGACGTGAGGTATCAATAACTATCCAGCATTCCGTAGGCGGATCAATCAGTAAACTCATTCCCCAATGAGCACCTGTACTGTATCCTTAGTGTCCCCACACGAGTAGCTATGAGACCAGCCACCTCTATCATATGGACGGATATATAGCACACCAGTCTATCCAGTTATCTCGATGCCCCTCTTGAGTAACCTATGACCAGAATATTTTAGGGTATATGTTTAAAGGTGAATCAGTCTCATTATCGTGATCTCATCACGATCCGATTCCCATTGCACAAACATAAGGACATCACAATATATGCAACACGCAAGATAAAGTGATAAAATGCCTAATAATAAGTAATGAGAAATAGTACATATCAAGTCATAAGTGTCATCACTCATGTGATTGACTTACAAGGCACATATGACTAGCAATCTCCCACTTGACCTAAAGCTAATCACCAGCATGTCTGATCCCCATCAGACCTCTGTGATGCTCAAAGACAATCTGAGTCAATGGCTTTGTTAGTGGATCTGCAATGTTATCTTCGGATGGAACTCTTTCCACTATTACATCTCTTTTGGCCACAATCTCTTTAATAAGCTAGAACCTCTTCAGAACACTTCTGATGAGACCCGGGATCCCTTATTTGAGTAATCGCCCCGTATTTATCGCAATATAAGGGAATCGGCTCCTCGCTACTGTTGGGAAATCCTTTAGGGGAGCGACATCTCATGCGTAGTGGAAGAACAAAAATAAAACACCCCAAATTTCCCGTAGAAAGTTTTCGTCATCATGCGAAGATCGGTGCATCAACACAAATCCGTGAAAACTGCATGTGTTAAAGAAAGTACCTAGGGAGATCGTATATCCCTGAATTTCAACAGATTTGTAGGAGAGGATGAAGGAGGTCAAGCGTCCTCCTCTCTAGCGGTATCCACACGACAGAGATTGTGACGATACACCTCTCTCTCTCTGGGGAGAGGAAAACAGGAGGTGGCTACCAAAAGAAACCCTCAACCTATAGAGCTTTGGTTCCCTCTTATTTATATAGGCCTCCTGAAAATCCTAATGGATCTTTTGCCCAATTGGGTATTGGATCTCCATCCAATTACCCAAGCCTCTTAGATTAGTGGGTCTCTACCTAATAATCTCTTATTAGCAATTATTGGATCTCATCTCAGGATCCAATAATTCAGGGGCTTAATGGATATCCAATAAGATAGGGGGTTCAGCGGATATCTCATATCCGAACCTCTACTCATCGCAACACCTACCATATGTGTGTGACCCTCTAGGCCCAATATCGAGCTGGCCGTGAGTCATACTTGTTAGAACTCCTTCTGACTTAGTGAATTATTATCTCTATAATAATTCACCCAACTCATCGATTGCGGACATACCAAGCCACTACGCCGCGGCCCCTATATGATACAAGGGAATCCAATCCTTTGGACCTATATGTCCTTAGTTACCATGTATCTATAGTCCCTCATCCATCCAATATCCTAGAGATCCTATACCGGACATGGTGCTATTAGGCCCATACGGTCTCTCCTCGAGTCTTGTTCTTGTTGTATTCTCCGGTAGAACTCTTTCTCTCTCAATCCGAATAACCTTGGCCAAGGATTTATTCGAGCAAGAACACATGAGATATTCCTCTCATGAAACCGAGAGCGGATGATCCTCTATTGACACTCAATAACCCTCGTAAGGTTGGTTACCACTCTCAATGATCGGCTGTATTAGATCTGGAACTTTCCAAACCTATAAGTCTGGTATCAAAGAGTGGAGTACTCATACAGGACATCCTTGGTGTCTTAAGTCTAAGGACCAGATACACTACTGGGACTACGAAATCGCTATCTGACGTGAGGTATCAATAACCATCCAGTATTCCGTAGGCAGATCAATCAGTGAACTCATTCTCCAATGAGCACCTGCACTGTACCCTTAGTGTCCTCACATGAGTAGCTATGAGACCAACTACCTCCATCATATGAACGGGTATACAGCACATCAGCCTATCCGGTTATCTCGATGTCCTTCTCGAGTAACTTATGACCAGGATAATTTAGGGTCTGTGTTTAAAGGTGAATCGGTCTTATTATCGTGATCTCATCACGATCCGATTCGCATTGTACAAATCCAAGGACATCGCAGTATATGCAACACGTAAGATAAAGTGATAAAATACCTAATAATAAGCAAAGAGATAAAGTGCATATCAAGTCACAAGTGCCATCACTTATGTGATTGGCTTGCAGTGCACATATGGTTAGCAATCTCCCACTTGACCTAAAGTCAATCACCAACATGTCTGATCCCCATCAGACCTCTATGACGCTCAAAGACAATCTGAGTCAATGGCTTTGTCAGTAGATCTGCAATGTTATCTTCAGATGGAACTCTTTCCATTGCTACATCTTTTCGGGCCACGATCTCTCTAATAAGTTGGAACCTCCTCAGAACACTTCTGATGAGACCTGGGTTCCCTTATTTGAGTAATCATCCCATTGTTGTCGCAATGTAAGGGAATCGGCCCCTCGCTGCTCGGGACGACTCCTAGATCTGTGATGAACTTCCTCATCCAGACTCTCTCCTTTGCTGCCTCTGCCGTAGCAATATATTTCATCTCTATGGTCGAGTCAGCAATAGTGTCTTGCTTGTAACTCTTTCAGCATACTGCTCCTCCATTCAAGGTGAACATATACCTTGAATTAGACTTGCTATTATCGACATCGAATTGGAAGCTCGAGTCCGTGTAGCCTTCAACCCTAAGGCTACTACCTCCATATATTAGTAAAAGATCTTTAGTCCTTCTCAAGTACTTAAGGATACTTTTTATTGCTTTCTAGTGCTCCAAGCTTGGATCTGCCTGATATCTGCTCGTGAGACTCAGAGTATGCGCTATATCAGGCCTGGTACATAGTATAGCATACATGATAGATCCTATCGCTGATGCATATGGTATCATATTCATATATGCCCTTTCTTTAGGAGTCTTTGGGGACATACTCCTAGAAAGTGATGTTCCATGTCTCATTGGTATGAGACATCTCTTAGAATTTTTCATGCTAAACCTTTTGACAATGGTGTCTATGTACCTTGATTGGGACAAACCAAGCATCCTTTTGGATTTATCTCTATAGATCTGTATCCCTAATATATAGGATGCTTCCCCTAAGTCCTTCATGGAGAAGTGCCTAGATAACCAAGTCTTTACTATCGAGAGCATTCCTACATCATTCCCAATGATCAGGATGTCATCCATATATAATACCAAAAAGGTGATAATGCTCCCACTTACTTTCCTGTACACATAAGGCTCATCTTCATTCTTAACGAAGTCATAAGATCTGATCGCCTCATCAAATCTTATGTTCCAACTTCGGAAAGCTTACTTCAATCCATAAATGGACCTAAGCAACCTACACACCTTATCTTGGTTATCCCTGAATACGAATCCCTCAGGCTGTATCATATACACCTCCTCCTCGAGGTTACCATTGAGGAATGCGATTTTGACGTCCATTTGCCAGATCTCATAATAATAGTATGATGCAATAGCTAATAGAATTCAAATGGATTTTAGCATGGTTACAGGTGAGAAAGTTTCGTCATAGTCAACACCTTGCCTTTGACGATACCCTTTAGCCACTAGCCTTGCTTTATAGGTCTCTACCTTTCCATTTATTCCAATCTTCTTTTTGAAGATCCACTTGCAGCCAATGGGTACAATACCCACGGGTGCATTAACTAGGTTCCAAACCTTGTTGGAGTACATGGAATCCATTTCTGAATTCATGACTTCTTGCCATTTCCCGGAGTCTATGCTCATAATAGCCTCCTCGTAGGTCTAAGAATTAATATCCTCAACATCCTCTCTTCTGATATGTCCCACATATCTCTCAGGAGGATGAGATACTCTATTGGACCTACGGAAAGTTGGAACTTGTGTGCTAGGTATCTGAACAGACTCTGGCTGTGGAATGGTGCTTAAGCTAGGTTCTCCAACTTCACTTAATTCTATCATGCTCCCACTGTCTTCACCAAGAATGTGTTCCTTCTCAAGGAACACTGCTCTCTTGGCTACAAAGACCTTTTGATCCTCAGGGTGATAGAAATAATACACACAAGTTTTCTTAGGGTATCCCACGAACTTGCACCGTTCCATTCTGGATTCTAACTTATCAGGGTTGTGTCTCTTAACGTGGGCAGGACAGCCCTAAATCTTAACAATCTTAAGATCAAGCATCTTCCCATTCCATATCTCATATGGAGTAGACATCACTGACTTGGTTGGAATTCTGTTCAGAAGGTAAGTTGCGGTCTCTAGGGCATATCCCCAGAATGAGATGGGTAGGCCGGCGAAACACATCATGGAACGCACCATGTCTAACAATGTGCGATTCCTCCTTTCTGATACACCATTAAGCTGTGGTGTATAAGGAGGCGTCCATTGGGATAAGATCCCATAGTCTTTGAGGAACTGAGTGAACTCTGTACTCAAGTACTCACCTCCTCGATCTGATCGAAGGGTTTTAATACTCTTTCCTATCTGGTTCTCCACTTCTCATTTCCTCTTAGACTCACTTACACTCATGATATATGGAGCTATATCTAGCATAAATAAACAATTATGCATTGTTCCTCTCGTGATGATCTCATCATCTAATATTATTGAATAACCATTGTTCTAAAAAATTAATTTATATCCATTAACTATCAGACATGAAATGGAAATAATGTTTTTGATAATATAAGGAACATAATAGCATGCATCAAATACAATAATAGCTCCACCAGGTAGATGTAAGGTGACCTTGCCAATAGCCACTACAGCAACCTTTGCTCCATTGCCCATCTTAAGGTCTATCTCACCTCTGTTCAATCTCCTAGGTCCCGCTAGAATCTGCAATGAATTGTAGATATGATAAGCACTCTTAGTATCCAGTACCCATGTGTTATCATAAGATTCTGACAAATGGAGACTGATCATGAATGTATCTAAAGCTTCTCCAAGCTTCTGTTTTGCCCTTTCTGTAAGGTACTCTTTGCAGTTCCTCTTATAGTGTCTATCTTTGCCGTAGTGGAAGCACTGGCCTTTGTCCTTTGTTGGGTCTTTCTTGGCAACCTTTGCCTTACCCATTTTTCCCTTGCTCTTGCCCTTCTTAAGGGTCTTCTCAGCCTTCCTTTTCTTTCTGGTCTCACCAGTGTAGAGAATCGACTTCTCTTTCTTGATGGTGCTCTCTGCTTCTCTCAACATATTGAGGAGCTCTGGGAGAGTCACATCAATTTTGTTCATATTAAAATTCATTATGAACTAAGAAAAGGAATCTGATAAGGACTGAAGCACAAGATCTACACAAAGGTTATCCTCTAGGACCATTCTTAGACCTGTGAGTTTCTTGATCCACTCAATCATCCTAAGAACATGGTTCTGAACTGGTGTCCCCTCAGTCATCTTGGCACGGAAAAGACTCTTTGATATCTCATATCACTGAGTTCTTCCCCGTTACTCAAACAGTTTGCGGAGATATAGGAGTATAGAATTAGCATCCATATTTTCATGCTGTCTCTGTAACTCAGTAGTCATAGAGGCCAACATATAACACTGAGCAAGAGTGGAATCATCTAACTACTTCACATAACGAGCGATCTCATCCTCACTTGCCCCTTCGTCGGGCGTAGGGATCACTGTATCAAGGACATACACGATTTTCTCCGCCATGAGAATGATTCTCAGATTGCAAAGCCAATCCATATAATTTGGACCAGTGAGGCGGTTGGCATCAAGTATGCCACGTAAAGGATTTGAAAATGACATTTTTCTGAAATAAAAGATATAGCAAAAATAAATAACATGTAGACTTTGCAGAAATTTAAACAATTAAGATAAGGACTTCTATCTTAATATATTCTCACTAATTTTTCGCGAGACACACAACACCCTCCGGTATGTGAATCCGAGACCCCCGACGAATCTCTAGTGGGAATCAGGATCCAATCGGCGTCTCAATGTAACCTCGAAGGACTCGACCAATCACGTTAAGCCCATAAAGGTGGGTAACTCTTGTCAATCACAACTTCTTATGATTCCCGTCCTGTTCAACCTTCGAACCACCATGGCCTTGAGGGACTCGACCAACCATGATGTTCGGTTAAGTCATCACCATTGTTACAAGATGAGTCTGATTCGGTGATATATTCTCGAGGGACTCGACCAAGCATACCATATCCTTAGGTCACCGGTGACATCTCTATGTCGTAGATAAGATAGCGAGACGCGATATAGGTGAGTCTCGAGGGACTCGACCAACTCAACCTATACCGGGAATCGGTTCCTAGCTATAACGATGGAAGGCCACGTGGGTCAATCTAATTGCCTCACGTTTACCGACTTAATATTATTAATGAAGAGGATTTTTTATTTGGTCTCCTAACATAATGTGTCACACACATACGTATTTAATATATATATCTACACATACAATATATATATATATATATATATATATATATATATATATATATATATATATATACATACATATCTAGTAGGTGTATATCTAATCACACATCACATGAGCAATCACACCCGATGATCATGGACCACATCCTAATGTGATCAGGCCCGAGCCAGTGGGCCCAATCACTCACATCAAGATCAATACGTACTTCGGCGCATCTCTATGCCTTGTGATTGTCCATCTCGCTTCGTCGGATCTGTCGGCATCTCAACGCATTTCCATGCGTCGGATCGTCCGTTTCGGCCTCGTGAGTCACGCTACCACTGCGCCTCCTTATGTAATTACAACATAATTACTGGTACGTAGGCTCGACAATAAATGAGAAAAGAATAGAGGCTTGCAGGCCCCAATAATAATAATCACATGTACACACATCACATTACAGGTCCATGATCATCTATCCACATCATACATCACATGTATATATTATTTTATTAGACTAATAGATAAAGATAATAGTTAATTAAACTATTTAATTAACATATTTAATTTTTTGAAATTAAGGACATAAAGAGATTTTTTGAATTCCCAAGGGTATTTCGATAATTCGACCAAAAGGGTATTTTGATAATTCTATCAAAGGGGAGAGAGTCTAGAATTTCTGAAATTTCGAGGGGTATTTTGATAATTCCATCAAAAGGGGATAGAATTTTGAATTTCTGAAATTATGAGGGGTATTTTAGTAATTCTATCAAAAGGGATAGAATTTAAAATTTCTGAAATTTCGAGGGGTAAAATCATCTTTTGCCCTAAAAGCCTAACTCATCACCCCTCTGCTGCGCTGCTCTGTGCGCCGCCGCCCCTGTCGCTTGGCGCCCAATGCCTACATCAATCGCGGGGCGCGCTGCTGGGCTCGCTGTGTTGGCCGACGACATGGCGAAAGCAGCGCAAGCACTGCCAGCAAACACTACACCTGGGCGATTTTGGCGCATGTGGCATCTCAGCAGCGAAGAACAAAACAAAACACCACAGATTTCTGAGAAACGCCGCGCCAATGGGCAAGTCGCCGACGAGAAGCGCTTATAGTGCTTTGGTTGCTGCGCATCCGATAGGGGTTCAAGCCATCCGTGGCGACCTCTCATTACAACACCTACCATATGTGTGTGGCCTCGAGTCGCCGTCGCTTATACTTGTCGAACTCTTTCGACTCAGGTAGCACCCAAAGCGGCAAAGACCCTAGGGCATGGTGTTGCGCAAGCAGTCCTTGCTGCCTGTTAGACGAACACAGCAAGGGCAGCAATAGTTGCTGCCCTTCCTGGTCCTTTTGTGCCAACGATTTTGGCGTTAAGAGCCGTTCCAAAACACAACACACGCAGTTTAAGATCCGATTTTCGCACGAACAACCTGGCTCTGATACCACTGTTGGAAAATCCTTCAGGGGAGCGACATCTCATGCGCAGCGAAAGAACAAAAACAAAACACCACAGATTTCCTGTAGAAAGTTTTCGTCGTCGTTCGAAGATCGGTGCATCAAAACAAATCTGCGAAAATTGCATGTGTTAAAGAAAGTACCTAGGGAGATCGCATATCCCTGAATTCCTACAGATCTGTGAGAGAGGATGAAGGAGGTCAAGCGTCCTCCTCTCTAGCGGTATCCATATGACAGGGATTGCGACGATGCACCTCTCTCTCTTGGGAGAGGAGAACAGGAGGTGGCTACCAAAAGAAACCCTCAGCCTATAGTGCTTTGGTTGCCTCCTATTTAGATCCAGATCCCCAATAGATGCTTCCCATAAGTCCTTCTTGGAGAAGTACCTAAATAGCTAAGCCTTTACTATGGAGAGCATACCTACATCATTCCCAATGATCGGGATGTCATCCACATATAATACCAAAAGATGATAGTGCTCCCACTTACCTTCATGTACACACAAGGCTCATCTGCTTTAACTAAGTCATAAGATCCGGAAGATCAAATCCAATCGCTTTAGCTATGAGGTCCCCTGAAATCCCTAATAGATCTTTTGCCCTATTGGGTATTGGATCTCCATCCAATTACCCAAGCCTCTTGGATTAGTGGGTCTCTACCCAATAATCTCTTATTAGTAATTATTGGATCTCATCTCAGGATCCAATAATTCAGGGGCTTAATGGATATCCAATAAGATAGGGGGTTCAGTGGATATCTCATATCCGAACCTCTACTCGTCACAACACCTACCATATGTGTGTGACCCTCTAGGCCCAATATCGAGCTGGCCGTCAGTTATACTTGTCAGAACTCTTTCTGACTTAGTGAATTATTATCTTTATAATAATTCACCCAACTCATCGGCTAGACGGACGTATGGAGGGTTCTAACAGGCCACTCTTGGCGCCTCGCTGCCCTTCCACAGCCATGTGGCCCCTAGACGATACAAGGGAATCCAATCCTTTGGACCTATATCTCCTCAGTTTCCATGTATCTATAGTCCCTCATCCATCCAATATCCCAGAGACCCTATACCGGGCATGGTGTTGTCAGGCTTATACTTTTGAAAATTTCGGAAAAAAAATTAAATCTTTTTTATTTTTCGCAGTATTACCTTTGTCCTTTTTTCTTCTCCGTAACCTCACCAAACCCCAGCCTCTCCTCGAGTCTTGCTCTTGTCGGATTCTCCCAGAGAACTCTTTCTCTCTCAATCCGAATAACCTTGGCCAAGGATTTATTTGAGCAAGAACACATGAGATATTCCTCTCATGATACCGAGAGCGGATGATCCTCTATTGACACTCAATAGCCCTCGTAAGGTTGGCTACCACTCCTAATGACCGGTTGTACTAGATCTGGAACTTTCCAAACCTATAAGTCCGGTATCAAAGAGTGGAGTACTCATATAGGACATCTTTGGTGTCTCAAGTCTAAGGACCAAATACACTACTAGGGCTACAAAATCGCTGTCTGACGTGAGGTATCAATAACCATCCAGCATTCCGTAGGCGGATCAATCAGTGAACTCATTCTCCAATGAGCACCTGCACTCTACTCTTAGTGTCCCCACACGAGTAGCTATGAGACCAGCTACCTCCATCATATGAATGGGTATACAGCACACCAGTCTATCCGGTTATCTTGATGTCCTTCTTGAGTAACCTATGACCAGGATAATTTATGGTCTGTGTTTAAAGGTGAATCAGTCTCATTATCGTGATCTCATCATGATCCGATTCCCATTGTATAGATCTAAGGACATCACAGTATATGCAACACGCAAGATAAAGTGATAAAATACCTAATAATAAGCAAAGAGATAAAGTGCATATCAAGTCACAAGTGCCATCACTCATGTGATTGGCTTGTAGGGCACATATGACTAGCAGCTACTTGGGACGACTCCTAGGTCTATAATGAACTTCTTCATCCAAACTCCCTCCTTTGCTGCCTCTGTCGCATCAATATATTCCGCCTCTATGGTCGAGTCAAGAGTAGTGTCTTGCTTGGAACTCTTCCAAAATACTGCTCCTCTATTCAAGGTGAACACATACCATGAATTAGACTTGCTATCATCGATATCGGACTGGAAGCTCGAGTCCGTGTAGCCCTCAACCTTGAGGTACTACCTCCATATACTAGTAAAACATCCTTAGTCATTATCAAGTACTTAAGGATACATTTTACTATTTTTCAATGCTCCAAGCTTGGTTCTGCTTGATACCTGCTCGTGACACTCAGAGCATATACTATATCAGGCTTGGTACATAGCATAGCATACATGATAGATCCTATCGCTGAGGCATATGGTATCATATCCATGTGTGCCTTTTCTTCAGGAGTCTTTGGGGACATACTCCCAGAAAGTGATATTCCATGTCTCATTGGTATGAGACATCTCTTAGAAATTTCCATGCCAGACCTTTTGACAATGGTGTCTATGTACCTGGACTAGGACAAGCCAAGCATCCTCTTGGATCTATCTCTATAGATCCGTATCCCCAATATACAAGATGCTTCCCATAAGTCCTTCTTGGAGAAGTACCTAAATAGCCAAGCCTTTACTATGGAGAGCATACCTACATCATTCCCAATGATCAGGATGTCATCCACATATAATACCAAAAAGGTGATAGTGCTCCCACTTACCTTCATGTACACACAAGGCTCATCTTCGTTCTTAACGAAGTCATAAGATCTGATCACCCCATCAAATCTTATGTTCCAACTTTGGGAAGCTTGCTTCAGTCCATAAATGGACCTAAGCAACCTGCACACCTTATCTGGGTTATCCCTGGATACGAATCCCTTAGGCTGTATCATATACACCTCCTCCTCGAGGTTGCTATTGAGGAATGGGGTTTTGATGTCCATCTGCCAGATCTCATAATCATAGTGTGCTGTAATAGCCAATAGAATTCGAATGAATTTTTGCATGGCTACAGGTAAGAAAGTTTCATCATAGTCAACACCTTGCCTTTGACAATACCCCTTAGCCACAAGCCTTGCTTTATAGGTCTCTACCTTTTCATATATTCTAATTTTTTTTAAGATCCACTTGCAGCCAATGGGTACAATACCCTTGGGTGCATCAACTATGTTCCAGACCTTATTGGAGTACATGGAATCCATTTCTGAATTCATGGCTTCTTGCCATTTCCCGGAGTCTATGCTCATAATAGAATCCTCGTAGATCTGAGGATTAATATCCTCAACATCCTCTCCTCTGATATGTCCCACATATCTCTACAGAGGATGAGATACTCTATCGGACCTACGTAAAGTTGAAACTTGTGTGCTAGGTATCTGAACAGATTCTGGCTGTGGAATAGTGCTTGAGCTAAGTTCTCCAACCTCGCTCAACTCTATCATGCTCCCACTATCTCCACCAAGAATGTGTTCCTTCTCAAGGAACACTACTCTCTTGGCTACAAAAACCTTTTGGTCCTCAGGGTGATAGAAATAATACCCACAAGTATCCTTGGGATATCCCACGAACTTGCACCGTTCCATCCTGGATTCCAACTTGTCAGGGTAGTGTCTCTTTACGTGGGCAGGGCAGCCCCAAATCTTAATAACCTTAAGATCGAGCTTCTTCTCATTCCATATCTCATATGGAGTAGACATTACTGACTTAATTGGAATTCTGTTCAGAAGGTAAGCTGCAGTCTCTAGGGCATATCCCCAGAATGAGATGGGTAGGTCGGCGAAACATATCATGAAATACACCATGTCTAACAGTGTGTGATTCCTCCTTTCTGATACACCATTAAGCTGTGGTGTATAAGGAGGTGTCCATTAGAATAAAATCCCATGGTCTTTGAGGAATTGGGTGAACTCTATACTCAAGTACTCACCTCCTCAATCTGATCGAAGGGTTTTAATACTTTTTCCTGTCTGGTTCTCCACTTCATTTTTATATTCCTTGAATTTTTCAAAAGCCTCAGATTTGTACTTCATCAAGTACATATGTCCGTATCTCGAGAAATCATCGGTGAAAGTAATAAAGTAGGAGTAACCACTATGACATGAGTCGACGTGAGACCGCATACATCACTATGTATGAGTTCCAGTAACTCAGTGGCTCTCTCTCCAATTCCACTAAATGGAGAGTTGGTCATCTTTTCCCGAAGGTAATGTTCACATGTCGTATATGACTCATATTCAAATGGATCTAGATATCTATTCTTCAGCAACTTTTGAATCCTTCCCTTATGGATGTGACCTAGCCTACAATGCCAAAGATATGCATTGTTCACCTCTTCTCGTTTTCTCTTAGACTCACACTCATGATATGTGGAGCTGTATCTAGCATAAATAAACCATTATGCAATGTTCCTCTCATGATGATCTCATCATCTAATATTATTGAACAATCATTGTTCTCAAAAACTAATTTATATCCACTAACCGTCTAACATGAAATAGAAATAATATTTTTGATAATAGAAGGAACATAATAGCATGCATCTAATGCAATAATAGCTCCACCAAGCAGATGTAAGGTGACCTTGCCAACAGCCATTGTAGCAACCTTTGCTCCATTGCTCATCTTAAGGTTCATCTCACTTCTGTTCAATCTCCTAGGTCCTATCAGAACCTGCAACGAATTGTAGATATGATAAGCACTCCCAATATCCAATACCCATGTGTTATCATAAGATTCTGATAAATGGAGACTGATCATGAATGTACCTGAAACTTCTCTAAGCTTCTGTTTCGCCCTCTCTGCAAGGTACTCTTTGTAGTTCCTCTTCCAGTACCTATCTTTGCCGTAGTGGAAGCATTGGCCTTTGTCCTTTGTTGGGTCTTTCCTGGCAACCTTTGCCTTATCCATTTTGCCCTTGCCCTTCTTAAGGGTCTTCTTAGCCTTCCTTTTCTTTCTGATCTCACCAATATAAAGAACCAGCTTCTCTTTCTTGATGGTGCTCTTTGCTTCTCTCAACATATTGAGGAGCTATAGGAGGGTCACCTCAAGTTTGTTCATATTAAAATTCATTATGAACTGAGAAAAGGAATTTGGTAGGGACTGAAGCACAAGATCCATACACAGGTTATCATCCAGGACCATTCCTAGACCTGTGAGTTTCTCGATCCACTCAATCATCTTAAGGACATGGTTCTGAACCGGTGTCCCCTTAGTCATCCTAGCATGGAAAAGACTCTTTGATATCTCATATCGTTGAGTTCTTCCCTGTTCCTCAAACAGTTTATGGAGATACAAGAGTATGGAATTAGCATCTATATTTCTTGCTGTCTTTGTAACTCAGTACTTATAGAGGCCAACATATAACACTGAGCAAGAGCGAAATCATCTATGTACTTCACATAATGAGCGATCTCATCCTCGCTTGCCCCTTTATTGGGCGTAGGGATCACTATATCAAGGACATATACGATTTTCTCCACCGTAAGAACGATTCTCAGATTGTGAAGCCAATCCGTATAATTTGGACCAGTGAGATGGTTGGCATCAAGTATGCCATGTAAGAGATTTGAAAGTGACATTTTTCTGAAATTAAAGATGTAGCAGAAATAAATAACATGCAGACTTTGCAAAAATTAAATAGTTAAGATAAGGACTTCTATCTTAATGTATTCATACTAATTTTTTATGAGACACACAACACCCTCCGATATGTGAATCGGAGACCCCCAACGGATCTCTAGTGGGGATCGGGATCCAATCGGCGTCTTAACGTAACCTCGAGGGACTCGACCAATCACGTTAAGCCCGTAAAGGTAGGCAACTCTTGCCAATCACAACTCCTTATAATTCTCATCCTATTCGACCTCTGAACCACCATGGCCTCGAGGGACTCGACCAACCATGATGTTCGATTAAGTCATTACCATAGTTACAAGATGAGTCTGATTCGGTGATATACTTTCGAGAGACTTGACCAAGCATACCATGTCCTCAGGTCACCGGTGATATCTCTATGTCATAGATAAGATAACGAAACACGATATAGGTGAGTCTCGAGGGACTCGACCAACTCAACCTACATCGGGAATCGATTCCTACTTATAATGATGGAAGGCCACGTGGCTCAATCTAATTGCCTCATGTTTACCAACTTAATATTATTAATAGAGGATATTTTTGATTTGATTTCCTAACATAATATGTCACACACATACATATTTAATATATATATCTACATCGCATGCAAATATATATACATATTTAGTAGGTGTATAATCAATCACACATCACATGCGTAATCACACCAAATGATCATGGACCACATCCTAATATGATCAGGCCTGAGCCAGTGGGCCCAATCACTGACATCAAGATCTATGTGTGCTTAGGTGTATCTCCATGCCTTGTGATCGTCCTTCTCGCTTCGTCGGTTCCGTCGACATCTCAACGCATCTCCATGCTGTCACGGACAAAATTGTAAACGGCTTGTTCGGTGTAATGCTTATGCTTGTCCGTGTACCTTTTGGTTTGTCATATAATGTAAAGCTTGTAAAGGGCTTGCCAAAGGCAAAATGCCCATATTTGAGTGAGTTTGGCAGCCGTTGTAGGCTTGTATATAAAGTATGCATCGAGGGAATACTTGTAATAGAATTCGGTCTGTAGTGGACCAATTTTATGCCTTTGTTGTGCAACCGTTCTGAGCTTGTGATATCCATGGTTGGAATTTGCATTGGCTATAATGTGTTTGCTAAAAGAGTGGCTTGTGGATCCCGTGTGAAGCGCTTTCTCTGTCTCGTCTTCTCTTTTACAGATCCTAAGGGATTGTAGGAGATTTCGGGTAGGCTGACCTTTGCGGTGATACGCATTGGTGCCGCACGGCTTAGGCAAAACCAGCTAAGTCCGTGACAGTTGGTATCAGAGCGGGACAAGCCCACCTAGAAACACTTAGCATGCAAACGTGGGGGACCTAGCGAGGCACCACAAGTACAACAAGCTAAGAAGAATTGCGGAGCGCACAAAGGTCGGGATGGCTGAGTTTGAGCAGTGGCTCGACAATGGCACCCAAACTTGACGGTGCTCAAAGCAAGCGGAGTGCTTGGCAAAGGATGAGACCGTGCAAGGCGGAGTGGGTTGTTCAATGATCGAAAGAGTTGTGCAAAGCTCACAGAGCTCAGGGGAATTGCAAACTCAAGGAATCCGATACTCATGCAAGGGCTTGCATGCGGACGATGGACTGTCCGTGGCCATCCCAAGGCGGCCGAAGGTCGGCGCCATGGAGCATTTAAACTTTCTCTTCGGTATGTGCAGGATACTTTCGTAAGATGCTGAAGTGTGCAGCAGGTTCAGCATGTTGCTAGACCCAGAGGGGTGCAGTGCGAGCTGTATTGGTGAAGTGTCACAATCTAGCAAGTACATGTGCAAAGACAGAATTGGGCACAGTTCGTTCAGCAGAGGCGAAGTAGTCCAAGGGGATGGTGGTCTCCAAAACTTCCAAAGGGAAGGATGCGAAGAGAGAAGTTGCTCCAACGGGGCAGATATCCAGGAGGGATAAGTCCCGGTTCTCCATAGGGATAATCGTGTGCAATGAACCGCACCGATTGAGGAGAACCTCAAGACAAAGCTCGATGGATCGAGTAAGCGGCGAGGAGTCGTCGCATGATCTCGCAAGTGGTGATGCATTGGTGGATGCATAGCGAGATCAAGTGGGGGAGCAACCCAAGGCAACACAAAGTGAAGGCACACTTAGAGCCGATAGGAAGATCGGACTCAACAGAGGGCTGACCCGTGGAATGGTGGGCGCGATGGCCACCATCAACGCAATGCAAATCGAGAAGCAAAGCAACTTGGGGGTAACTTGGTGAAGTACCCAAGCCGCATGAAGGGAGTTGGTTTAGAAGATGGAATATGGAGCGGAGGCTTGGAGCTTTCCTTAGACAGAGGTCAAGGACATGGACTCTTGCACAGGCAGGAATCAGATCATGTCGTTCCATGGGTTTCATATTCAGATGGAGCCGACTCATCTTGCATGGTGCCAAACACAAAGGGAGCTTTGAGGCACATGCACTTTATCTCGATGATGCATTTGGTGGAGATTCTAAGGCGACGCAGTTTGCTGAGGCAAAGTTGGTGTCAAAAGGCCTTGACACGGGGCAAGAGGATGCAGAGCCAGTTACTCTTGAAGAATATGCCACGGTGTTGCCATTCGAGTTGCCATGAGGAAAGTGGTGCACAGCAGAGATTGTGTTGGTAGGGGCAGAGACCCAGGATCCAGACAATAGTGCACTAATTCCTGCGAAGTCAGGGGACTTCAGAGGAGCTGCTAGGCGATGGATTGTCCTAGAGCTAGGCTTCGTCCGAGTGTGACCCGAGAGTGGGTGGACGAAGGTCGATTGCCAAAGGAGCGAACAGAATCGAAGCTGGCGAAGGCCCTGCGATGTGTTGGCGGAGTCCACACATGGAGATATCGCAGTTCGAGTTCATACCACAGGGATCAGAATGCAGGGAGATGTCACCAGGCGGCGACATGATGCAGCAGATCGTGGTGGAATGGTTCGTGGCAAGGCGACACACACAGTGAGTCCCATGGGGGGACTAGATCGTACAGAGGTATGATCGGGAGCGCGACTAGGAGCTCCACAACGGTGAACAACACGACGGCAAGAAGAGCTATGGATTCAAGCAGTGAATGCCATGGTACCGCAGAGGCGGGTCTTCCGTGCGTGCACCGAATGTTGCATTGAATGGAAGCCTTGGACATCAGCTTATGGGGGCTGTGCACTATCAAGGAAGAAGTTCAGATGCAAGTACCAGGGAGTCCCACAGGGGGACTGGATCATACAGAGGTATGATCGGAGCTGCTGAAGAGTGGAACTACTTCAGAGCTCACTTTCGCTTAAGGGAGCCCGGCAAGTCAGAGGACAAGGCCAAGCGAACATTGCAGCCAATGAAGCTAAGGAGAACAGAAATGGTGCAAGTCCTACAACATGTGTGGCGGTGGCCATACATGGGAGTTGTAATCTGTCTTTCCAGTGACCAAGTGGAACTGCTCAGAGAACACAGAGGTGTTGAAGCAGTTGGTCGAAAAAGGGCGAGGAAGCAATGACGAGTCCAAGAGGGACTCAGCTACCCAATATCAGTCATCGGTTAGATTGAAGGTGAACTCAGAGGAGTGTCACAATGCCGCAGAGGCAGATCTACCGATCACGAAGAAGGGATGCAGATGCGAGACAACGGATAGTAGTGCCATTGGCGTCGCAGTGCCATGGTACCGCTGAGGCGGGACTTCCGGGGAGTCATCAATCCCTTGCTCTCTTAGAGGGAGAGCACTTGGTCGTGATATGGGCCGTGGAGGAGGAGAATGCTTTGGCAAACTCCATGTACCAAGACAAGGCTAAAGGGCGAAGGCCAGAGAACTTCGTAAGACCAATGTCACAGACTTTCTATCAAGATAGCCGTGAGTGAAGGACTTGGTCGATGCAAGAGTGCATGACCAAGGATCGGAGCAGATAAAGACGTGGTCTTTGTACCTTTACTACTCAGAGGAGTCGGCGCGAAATGATGGAGAAGGCGGTACAATCCCAAAGGCGACCAAATCTATCGGAGACTTACTCCAAGTTGGAGTGATAACTTCTTGCATTCCGAAGTTCAATGGCAATGAGAAGGTGAATCACAGATGGCGACTCAATAGAAGGATTGCAAACACTTCAAGTGCTTTGGAAGTGTGAGCTAAGAGCGGCGTAATTCAGTAACTTGACTTGACGACGAAGTACAACCTCGAGGAGGCGGGCGAAGACAAGTAACCTTTGCCTTCTCAACTCCCAAGAGAATGGCGGAACTCCAGTACCCAGCTCTCTTAGTTATCCAGCAGAGGAGCTCAGCATGATGTGAAGACCCTTCAAGACAACTAAGTGGAAGAAGATTCGATGGGCAAATTTTACGGAGGAAGGACCTGAAAACTTCAAAGGTTGCGAGGTGATGCTCGTTAAAGCTCCAACAAGCATCTATCCAGTTCAAGAGACAAGAAGAATTTGAAGACTGGCGCATATCAATGATGGTCTTTTACCTTCATCAGATGAATCCGCAAGAGACAGCAAGGATCAGCACAACTCTGCCAACCCCACACCAAAGTCAGAGTCATTGGCGAGTTGAAGCAGCATGGCGGATTAAAGTTCGACGACTCAACAACAAGCGGAGAACAAATGGGAGCCAAGGGGCGCATCGCAGCAGGAGTAGAAGATCGAAGATCCAACAAAGAAAAGAAGTTGCAGCGTCAGCAAAGGCTTCGACGAGGACGTCGAAGGATTAAGTGGGGGAGAATGTCACGGACAAAATTGTAAACGGCTTGTTCGGTGTAATGCTTATGCTTGTCCGTGTACCTTTTGGTTTGTCATATAATGTAAAGCTTGTAAAGGGCTTGCCAAAGGCAAAATGCCCATATTTGAGTGAGTTTGGCAGCCGTTGTAGGCTTGTACATAAAGTATGCATCGAGGGAATACTTGTAATAGAATTCGGTCTGTAGTGGACCAATTTTATGCCTTTGTTGTGCAACCGTTCTGAGCTTGTGATATCCATGGTTGGAATTTGCATTGGCTATAATGTGTTTGCTAAAAGAGTGGCTTGCGGATCCCATGTGAAGCGCTTTCTCTGTCTCGTCTTCTCTTTTGCAGATCCTAAGGGATTGTAGGAGATTTCGGGTAGGCTGACCTTTGCGGTGATACGCATTGGTGCCGCACGGCTTAGGCAAAACCAGCTAAGTCCGTGACAATGCGTCGGATCGTCCGTCTCGATCTCGTAGGTCCCGCTACCGTTGGGCCTTCTCATGTAATTACAATATAATTACAAGAACATAGGCCCGACAATAAATGAGAAAAATAGAGGCTCGCAAGCCCCAATAATAATAATCACATGTACACACATTATATCACAGGTCCATGATCATCTGTCCATATCATACATCACATGTATATGTTATTTTATAGGACTACTAGATAAAAATAATAGTTAATTAAACTATTTAATTAACATATATATTTTTCAGAAATCAGGTACATAAAGGGAATTTTTTGAATTCTCAAGGGTATTTTGGTCATTCGGCCAAAAGGATAAAATTAAAAATTTTAAAATTATGAGAGGTATTTTGGTCATTTTATCAAAAGAGATAGAAATCCAAATTTCTAAAATTTCAAGGGGCAAAACTATCTTTTGCCCGATACCCCAATTCCTCCCTTTCTCTGCTTTCTGCAACACTGGCTATGGCCGCCGCCATCCTGCCGGCGGCCATGCGCGGCGAGGGGGGGGGGGTTTTGGGGCAGCCCTTGCCTGTCAGCGCACTACCTGTAGGTGGTCTGTTTGCGGGCGGCGCTGCCCCTTGCAGGTGTGCCCACACCTGCGGGCAAGTCACCACAAGTGGCACTACCCCTTGTAGGCTAGCCACCGTGGGCGAGCTGCCCCTTGGCAGGCTAGTCGCTACGGGCGGCACTGCCCCTTGGTAGGCTAGCCGCTACAAGCGGCGCTACCCCTCGTGGGCATAGAGCCCACAAGGGGGGGCTCGCCCGCAAGGCGTTGGCCCTGCTGGGGCAGTGCCGGCAGGCGGTGCTGCCTTCATCTGCGCCCCCGCTGGCTAGCCGCTATGCCTAGCGTCGCCCGCCTGTGGTCGCAGTGCCCGCAGGCGACGCCGACCGTTACGGGCAGGTCGCCAGTGCAAGTAGCATGCAAGTGTTGCTTACTTACGGCCTACAGCCCGCCAGTTGACTACAGCCGACACACAGGTCACCGGTTGCAGGCAAGGCTATAAGCAACCTTCTGAACGCTGTGCGAGCATAGCAATGGCAGCAACAATTGTTGCCTTTCCTTGTCTTTTGTGCCAACAATTTTAATGATAAAAGCTGTTCTAAATCGTAACACAAACAGTTTAAGATCCGATCTTCGCACAAACAACCTGGCTCTGATACCATTGTTGGGAAATTCGAGTGGGTGACATCTCATGCGCAGCGGAAGAACAAAAAACAAAACACCCCAAATTTTCGTAGAAAGTTTGTCGTCGTGCAAAGATCGGTGCGTCAAAAACATATCCGTGAAAATTGCATGTGTAAAAGAAAATACCTAGGGAGATCGTATATCCCTAAATCCCTACAGATCTGTAGGAAGGATGAAGGAGGTCAAGCGTCCTCCTCTCTAGCGGTATCCACACAGCAGGGATTACGACGATGCACCTCTCTGGGGAGAACCAAAAGAAACCCTCAGCCTATAGAGCTTTGGTTCTCTCCTATTTATATAGGCCCCTTGTAAACCCTAATGGTTCTTACCCTGTTGGGTATTGGATCTCCATCCAATTACCCAAGCCTCTTGGATTAGTGGGTCTCTACCTAATAATCTCTTATTAGTAATTATTGGATCTCATCTTAAGATCCAATAATTCAGGGGCTTAATGGATATCCAATAAGATAGGGGCTTCAACGGATATCTCATATCCGAACCTCTACTCATCGCAACACCTACCATATGTTTCTGACCCTCTAGGCCCAATATCGAGCTGGCCGTGAATCATACTTGTTAGAACTCCTTCTGACTTAGTGAATTATTATCTCTATAATAATTCACTCAACTCATCGATTGCGGACGTACTAGGCCACTACGCTATAGCCCCCAGACGATACAGGGGAATCCAATCCTTTGGACCTATCTGTCCTCAGTTACTATGTATCTTTAGTCCCTTATCCATCTAATATCCTAGAGACCCTATACCGGGCATGGTGCTGTTAGGCCCATATGGTCTCTCCTCGAGTTTGTTAGGACTCTAGCTATGAGAGTCCTAATTTAGTTTCATTGATAAGGGTATTCATGTAAATCCTATCTAGCCGACCCCTATTAAAGAGGTGAAGAGGCCGGCTAGGTTAGGGTTAGGTTGCTTCTTAGGAAAGGAGTCCTATTATAAGTAGGAGTTCTATTAGGAAAAGAGTCCTATTAGAAGTAGAAGTCCTATTAGGAAAGGAGTCCTATTATAAGTAAGAGTTTTATTAGGAAAAGAGTCCTATTAGAAGTAGAAGTCCTATTAGGAAGAGAGTCCTATTAGAAGTAGAAGTCCTATTTGGAAGAGAGTCCTATTAGAAGTAGAAGTCCAACTAGAGAAGGAGTCCTAATTAGAAGTTGGTTAGAAGTAGGAGTCTTAAGTAAGAGTCCTATTAGGAGTTGGGGCTTAGAAGCCCTATAAATAGCCATGTATTCATCCTCTTTAATCAATGAATAGATCAATCTTTTAGCAGCCTTTGTGCAGCAACTTGGAGGAAGGAACCCCTATAGAGTTCCAAGGAGGCCGATCCCCTATAGAGATCAACCCCAAGCTTAGAATCCGCGGAGGGTTCTAACACTTGGTATCAGAGCAGCGTTCTTGGCATCTCGCTGCCCTTCCACAGCCATCCACCAGCCCTCCACAACCACGCAAAGCAATTCCCACAATTGCTTAGAAGATCATCGCTGAATTCCGCCGTCATCTCCACCACCATAGATCATCTTTTGATCTTCCCGTGAATTGCAACAGGTTCTGGTTATCTACCCTACTGCTGCTGCAATTTAGTTATCCTTATTCAAAAAATCTAAAAATTCGTTCCTATAATTGCTGCATAAACTTTTCGTCGCAAAGTTTTCATCTCTACAACGAAAGTCGCACTGCAGAATTTCAGCCGCATAGCACTGCCTTTTTGATCTTGCTACTGCGTTTTTTCTATCCAAATCTCTATGAAATTTTTACGGCGGCTTTGACACTTCCTAACAGTGGATTTCCCTTTGGTTTTGTCGAAAAATTCTCAATAAAAACCACTTATCTTTTACGTCCAATCTGCTGCACTTTAGACGTAAAAATCTGCTATAATACCTCTCCGTGATTCTCAATTTTACCAAACCTCTTGTTGTCGTTTCTTCCTACGAAATTTTTTACAGTATTACCTCTTCCTTATCAGTAGATCCCCTTTGAGTTTTACTTGAATCTCTTTTGAAAATTTCTGAAAAAATTACATCTTTACTGCTGGAATTTTTCGTAAAAATCTGGTATTGCACCTTTGTCCTTTTTTCTTCTCCGTAACCTATCAAACCCTAGCCACCTTGCTGCCACAAACCAAGATGTCTTTAGGGCATCCCTCTAGCCTCAAGATGCAGCCATCATAACCTAGTTTCATAACCCTAACAGCATCAAAAACCACAGCCCAAAACAGTAAACCATTACAGCTGAACCCTTCAATCACCGATCTATTGTCCGAACCTTCCACCACCCCATGCCATTAACCCGTCAACAGAAAAAAGACAAGGGCATCTCTGATCTACAGACATATGCTATGGCTTCCCAAGATCCAATTGATGCTAAATTTGAATCATGGGAATCTCGGATTGAATCACGGCTTGAATCACGCTTGGAAGACAAATTGCGCGCTTTGTTTGCAGAATTCAGAATTGGACAACCATCGAGTCCAACCAAACTACAGCAAGGAGAGAATTTAGAAAGGACCCCAGAGAAGGAGGGACAGCCCTCGGACGTGCTTCAGCCACGCATGAGGGTGGACTTCCCACGATGGGAAGAAGGAGACCCAGCGGGGTGGATTTCGCGTGCAGAACGTTACTTTCGCTACTACCGAACGTCGGATAATGCTATGGTGGAGATTGCTGTCATCCACCTTGAAGGAGATGCTATTCAATGGTACAATTGGCTGGAATATAACCAGGGGGCTCCGACATGGAATCAATTTAAGAATGAATGCTTTGCTGAACCGTTTCGGACCTACGGAGTATGAAAATATCGACGGCCAACTCGCAAAGATTCGACAAACCTCTACGATTCAAGAGTACCAAACCAGGTTTGAGAAGCTATCTTACCTTGCTCGTGATTGGACTGATCGTCAATTGTTAGGAATATTTATGGAAGGACTCAAGCCAGAGATAAAAGGGGAAGTTAAGGCATGAATTTCGTGCAGTGATGGCTGCGATTTCTTTTGCCCGAATACAAGAAGAACGACTCAACCAAGATTCTCGAAGGATGAGAACCACTCCTAGAACCTCAACATATAAACCCCCTTCTGCTTCCAACCATCCTTCGCTGCCCGAAAAATTGACAAGAGAAGAACTACGTGATCGATCAGCAAAGGGTCTTTGTTGGCATTGCGACGAGCCGTGGAACCGTGATCATCGCTGCAAAAGGGGCCGCCTCCTATTGATTAAACCTCTTGAAGACAGGGAGGAGGAGGTCCAGGAGCATGAGGAAGAGGTCACGGATGAAGAACAGCAGCCAATTGATATTATGATGCATGCCCTTGCCGGTTACGCAAACCCGCAAACAATGAAAGTGGGAGGATTTCTGAAGCAACAACCAATCACCGTTCTTATTGACACCGGGAGCACTAATAATTTTATGAACAGCAAGGTTGCTGTCCGGATGGCCTTACCTATTGACAATTGCAGCAGGTTTGATGTTAAAGTCGCAGATGGACGAATTTTGAAGTGTGATCGTAAATGCCCCCGGGTGAAATCATATCTGCAGGACCAAGAGATAATTGCAGATTTTTCCTTCTCTCTCGATGATTATGAGGCCGTGCTTGGCATCGAATGGTTGATGACATTAGGTGATGTTTCCTGGAATTTTTTGAAATTAATTATGAAATTTTACAGCAAGGGGAAACAGGTGATACTGTACGGGAAATGTGGGGGCGATGTAACAACAATTTGCACACAACGAAAGGAGAAAGTTTTGCACAAAGCATGCAGCGGCTTTTTGGTACAACTTGAGTAGCAACCTAAGGGAGAGCCAACCAAATTTGAAGATCCAAACCTACTTCCCTTGCTTGCTGAATTTTCAGATATATTTGTGAACCACGCAGCCTACCTCCTAATCGCCAACACGATCATCGTATACCGATTCTTCCGGGGAAACCTCCAGCAAATACTCGACCATATCGGTATCCACATCTCCAAAAAGATGAAATAGAAAGGATTGTAAAAGAGATGCTTGAAACATGAGTTATTCGGCCAAGTTGCAGCCCCTACTCTTCACCAATGCTCCTTGTACGAAAGAAAGACGGAACATGGCGAATGTGCGTTGATTACCGAGCTCTCAACGACATAACCGTCAAGGACAAGTATCCTATTCCAGTAGTAGATGAATTGCTTGATGAATTAAAAGGAGCACGAGTCTTCACAAAGTTAGACCTTCGATCAGGGTATCATCAAATACGAGTGTGCGAAGAAGACATACCGAAAGCGCCTTTCGACGCATTGCGGTCACTATGAATTTCTGGTAATGCCCTTTGGTCTCACCAATGCCCCCTCCACCTTCCAGAGCCTTATGAATGATATTTTCCGGAGTTATCTTCGAAAGTTTGTGCTAGTTTTCTTTGACGATATCCTTATTTACAGCCCTTCTCTTGAAAGTCATATTCAAGACTTAAGACTTGTTTTGACAATTTTGAGAACATGTTCTTTTTGTCAAAAAAATGAAGTGTAGCTTTCTTCAACAAAAAGTAGAATATCTTAGGCATATCATATCAGAGGAAGGTGTGGCAAGTGGCCCCTCCAAAATTGAAGCAATGCAGAACTGGCCAACCCCGAGGAACATAAAATCACTGCGCGGCTTTCTTGGTTTAACAGGTTACTACCGTAAGTTCGTGAAAGACTATGGAAAGATCAGTGCACCCCTTACTTCCTTGCTAAAAAAAGATGCTTTCCAGTGGTCGGACAAAGCCACCACCGCCTTCGACGAACTTAAAGTCGCAATGATAACAACACCAGTACTAGCATTACCCGACTTCGATAAGACTTTTATTATTGAAGCTGATGCCTCCGGAGCAGGAATTGGTGCTGTACTAATGCAAGATGGCCGACCCCTCGCGTATACTAGTAAGGCGTTATCTCCTTCCCACCTCAAGATGACTATTTACGACAAGGAGATGCTCGCGATTGTGCATGCGGTGTCCAAATGGAGACCGTACTTAATTGGGCGACGCTTTCACATCAAGACCGACCATAAAAGCCTAAAATATTTCTTGGAGCAAAAAATATCTTCCCCTGAGCAGCAAAAATGGGTAACAAAGCTTCTTGGATATGATTATGAAATAACTTACAAAAAAGGGAAAGATAATGTTGTTGCAGATGCGCTTTCACGGCTACCCGAGCAAGTTGAATTTTAATTTGTTTCACTTCCGACCAAGCAACTTCCTTGAGGATATTAAGAGGGAATGGCAAGATAATCCAGAAACAAGTAAAATCATAAAAAAATTAAAGGAAGCACCAAGCTCTATGGCTCATTATAGTTGGGACTCAAAGGACTTGCGATATAAAGGACGTATTGTGCTTGTGCCAAATTCTACTTGCATAAAGACCATCCTTCAAGAGATGCATTCCACACTGCGGCCGGGCACTCTGGGTTCCTTAGAACCTATAAAAGAATTAAGCAAAATTTTTATTGGATAGGGATGAAAAATATTATTGCTGAATTTGTAGCACAATGTGATATATGTCAACGACACAAAGGTGAGACAGTGGCAAGTCCTGGAAAGTTACAACCTCTACCCATCCCAGAATCAATATGGACTGATATATCAATGGATTTCATCGAAGGGCTTCCCTCATCACAAGGAAAAGGTACAATTTTTGTCGTGGTTGATCGCCTTACAAAGTATGCTCACTTTTGTGCCATCCAGTAATCCCTACACTCGCTTCTAGTATTGCTCGAACCTTTATGGAGAATATTGTAAAATTACATGGGATGCCGAGATCTATTGTAAGTGATCGTGATAGGGTCTTCACGAGCAAATTTTGGACAGAGTTATTCCAGATGCAAGGCACTAAATTAAAGATGAGTACGGCATATCACCCACAAACCGACGGCCAAACTAAAGTGGTGAGCAGTGTTTGGAGACATACCTTAGATGCTTCACCAAAGGACCGACCAAAAGAATGGACAAAGTGGCTTCCCTGGGCCGAGTGGTGGTATAATACAACTTATCATTCCTCCACAAAATGTACTCCCTATGAGGCCATGTATGGCCGAGCCCCCTGTAATTCCAAAATATGTGTTGGGCACATCTAAAGTAGAACAAGTAGACAGGAACTACAAGATAGAGACAAAATGCTAAAGTTGCTAAAAGATAATCTCACTGCAAAGCATAAGCAAGGATGAAACAAACAATATGATCAACACAAAGGCGAAAGAGAATTTTCAAGTAGGAGATTGGGTCTTCCTACGGCTACCCGACCATACAAGCAAACATCAATCCAAACCAGAGCGTCTATGAAGCTTTCACCTCGGTTCTATGGACCCTACCAGATTTTGGAGCGCATCGGAGCAGGAGCATACAGATTGGACTTACCCGCCACTCCCGAATCCATCCAGTCTTCCATGTATCATGTTTGAAGCTCAAGTTGGGACAACACGAGATAGCCCAAAGCCATCTACCAAATATAACTACCCAAGGAGAGCTCAGACCCAACCAAGTGCCATTATTGATCGATGAATCGTGACTCGACGAGCGACGACCTGCCATGAAGTGTTAATCGGTGGGCAAACCTACCAGCAGAAGATGCCACTTGGGAGAACTACGACGACTTGAAGATCAAATTCCCGGAATTCATGGAACGTCACCTCGAGGACAAGGCTGATTTGAAGAGGGAAGTGCTGTTAGGACTCTAGCTATGAGAGTCCTAATTTAGTTTCATTGATAAGGGCATTCATGTAAATCCTATCTAGCCGACCCTATTAAAGAGGTGAAGAGGCCGGCTAGGTTAGGGTTAGGTTGCTTCTTAGGAAAGGAGTCCTATTATAAGTAGGAGTTCTATTAGGAAAAGAGTCCTATTAGAAGTAGAAGTCCTATTAGGAAAGGAGTCCTATTATAAGTAAGAGTTTTATTAGGAAAAGAGTCCTATTAGAAGTAGAAGTCCTATTAGGAAGAGAGTCCTATTAGAAGTAGAAGTCCTATTTGGAAGAGAGTCCTATTAGAAGTAGAAGTCCAACTAGAGAAGGAGTCCTAATTAGAAGTTGGTTAGAAGTAGGAGTCTTAAGTAAGAGTCCTATTAGGAGTTGGGGCTTAGAAGCCCTATAAATAGCCATGTATTCATCCTCTTTAATCAATGAATAGATCAATCTTTTAGCAGCCTTTGTGCAGCAACTTGGAGGAAGGAACCCCTATAGAGTTCCAAGGAGGCCGATCCCCTATAGAGATCAACCCCAAGCTTAGAATCCGCGGAGGGTTCTAACAGAGTCTTGCTCTTGTCAGATTCTCCCGGAGAACTCTTTCTCTCTCAATCCGAATAACCTTGGCCAAGGATTTGTTCGAGCAAGAATACATAGGATATTTCTCTCATGATACCGAGAGCGGATGATCCTCTATTGATACTCAATAGTCCTCGTAAGATTGGCTACCACTCCCAATAACCGACTGTATTAGATCTGAAACTTTCTAAACCTATAAGTCCGGTATCAAAGAGTAGAGTACTCATATAGGACATCCTTAGTGTTTCAAGTCTAAGGACCAGATACACTACTGGGACTACGGAATCGTTGTCTGACGTGAGGTATCAATAACCATCCAACATTCCATAGGCGGATCAATCAGTGAACTCATTCCCCAATGAGCACCTGCACTGTATCCTTAGTGTCCCCACACGAGTAGCTATGAGACTAGTCACCTCCATCATATGGATGGATATACAGCACACCAGTCTATCCGGTTATCTCGATGTCCCTCTCGAGTAACCTATGACTAGGATATTTTAGGGTATGTGTTTAAAGGTGAATTGGTCTCATTATCATGATCTTATCACGATCCAATTCCCATTGCACGGATCCAATGACATTACAATATATGCAACATGCAAGATAAAGTTATAAAATACCTAATAATAAACAATAAGAAAGAGTGCATATCAAGTCACAAGTGTCATCGCTCATGTGATTGGCTTGCAGGGCACATATGACTAGCACTTCCTATAATGCCCAGGCAATTGCCATCCATCCGTTGTGACTCCTTTCTATGGCGTCCTTCACTGGTCTAATGATGGCCAGTATATACTATCACCTAGTGTTGTCATTGTTCGCCATCCTATTAGTATCTTTTCTATATGAATTCCTTTCACTGGTGACACCATGCAGTCGTTAGCAACGCAACACTGATGGCTCACTTCCATTCGTTTTAGTAACATAGCATCACTATCCCTTGCTCTGCTATCGATGATAGCCATTTTCATCATGCATCATCGCCTAGCAACGTCTTATGCTGTCTTTCCACCACCCGCAAAAGCCCTACCACAAGTAGTAGTATCATTTGTGCTATGCATGACGTAATTGCTATACCATTGCTCGACCTTATATGACCATCGTGCTAGTCATAGGTGCCCTGCAAGCCAATCATGTGAGTGATGACACGTGTGACATCATACACATTCTTTTTGCTTATTATTTATTAGTATTTTATTACTTTATCTTGCGTGTTGCATATATTATGATGTCTATGGATCTATGCAATGAGAATCAGATCATGATGAGATCACAATAATGAGACCGATTCACCTTTAAACATATACTCTAAATAATCTTAGTCATAGGTTACTTAAGAGAAATATCAAGATAACTGGACAGATTGGTGTATTATATACCCATCTATATGATGGAGGCGACTAGTCTCATAGCTGCTCGTGTGGGGACATTAAGAATATCTAGGGGGCGACATCACATGCATAGTAGAAGAACAGAAAACAAAATATCCTAGATTTTTATGAAAAAGGTTTCATCGTCGTGCAAAGATCGATGCGTAAAACAAATCAATGAATCCAAAAGCTACGCAAAAGATAGTATCTAGAGAGATCATATATCCTTAAATTCTTATAGATCTGTGGGAAGGATGAAGGAGGTCAAGCATCCTCCTCTCTAGTGGTGATCCACATAATAGAGGCTACGAAGATGCTTCTCTCTGGGGAGAGGAGAATAAGAGGTGGCCACCAAAAAACCCTAACCTATGGACCTTTGGTTCCTCCTATTTATAGAAGCCCCTTGTAAACCCTAATGGATCTTGCCCTATTGGGTATTGGATCTCCATCCAATTACCCAAACCTCTTAGATTAATGGGTCTCTACCCAATAACCTCTTATTAGCTCTTATTGGATCTCATCCATAGGATTCAATAATATAGGAGCTTATTGGATATCCAATAAGATAGGGGCTTTGATAAATATCTCATATTCGAACCTCTACTCGTCACAACACATACCATATATGTGTGATCCTTTAGGCCCAATATCGAGTCAGCCGTGAGTCATAACTGTCAGAACTATTTCTGACACTCGTGAGTCAATGAATTATTATCTAATGAATTATTATCTCCATAATAATTCACTCGACTCATCGATTGCGGACGTACTAGGCCACTACACTGTAGTTCATAGATGATGCAGGGGAATCCAATCTTTTAGACCTATCTATCTACAGTTACCATATACCTATAGTCTCTCATCCATCTAATATCCTAAAAATCGCATATCGAGTATGGTGCTGTCAGGCTCATACGGTTTCCACTCGAGTCTCGCTCTAATCGGATTCTCCCGGAGAACTTTTTATCTTTCAATCCAAATGACCCTGGCCAAGGATTTGTTTAAGCAAGAACTTATGAGATATTCCTCTCATGATACATAGAGTGGATGATCCTCTATTGACACTCAATAGCCCTTGTAAAGTTGGTTGTCACTCCCAATAATCGATTATACTAGTTCTGGAACTTTCAAATCGTGGAGTACTCATGCAGGACATCTTTCGTGTCTCAAGTCTAAGAACTATATACACTATTAAGACTACAAAATTGCTATCTGACGTCAAGTATTAATAACCATCCAACATTTCGTAAGTGGATCAATTAGTGAACTCATTCTCTAATGAGCATTTACACTATATCCTTAGTGTCCCCATACAAGTAGCTATGAGACCAGCCACCTCCATCATATGGGTATACAACAAACTAGTCCGTTTGGTTATCTCGATGTCCTTCTCGAGTAACCTATGACCATAATTATTTATGGTCTATGTTTAAAGGTGAATCGGTCTCATTATCGTGATCCCATCATGATCTGATTTTTATTACATAAATCTAAAAGCATCACAATATACATACAAATAATGTGAGAAAATACCAATAATCATAAGCAAAGAGATTGACGTAGCATTTTACAAGTGTTATCACTCACGCGATTGGCTTGTAGGACACCTATAATTAGTAGATACTTTATTGTCAAACAGTGATTTCGTAGTCCAAGTAGTGCATATGGTCCTTAGACTTGAGACACCAAAAATATCTTCTATGAGTACTCTACTCTTTGATACCATACTTATAGGTCTAGAAATTCTAGATCTAGCATAACCGATCATTGAGAGTGGCAATCAATCTTACGAGGACTATTGGGTATTGATAGAGGATCATCCACTCTTAGTATCATAAAAGAAATATTTTATGTGTTCTTGCTTAGACAAATTCCTAGCCAGCGTCATTCGAATTGAGGGAGAAAGTTCTCTAGGAGAATTTGATTAGAGCGAGACTTGAGTAGAAACCATATAGGCCTGACAGCACCATGCCCGATATACGATCTTTAGGATATTAGATGTATGAGGGACTATAGCTATACGGTAAATGATGATAGATATGTCCAAAGAATTGGATTCCCCTATATCATTTGGGGACTGTAACGTAATGACCTAGTACGTCTGTAGTCGATAAGTCTAGTGAATTATTATGAAAATAATAATTTACTAAGTTAGAAGGAGTTCTAACAAGTATGACTCACGACAAGCTTAATATTAAGCCTAGAGGGTTACACACATTTGGTAGATACTGCGATGAATAAAAGTACATATATGAGATATCCATTAGAGCCCATATCTTATTAGATATCCAATAAGCCCATAAATTATTGGATCCTATGGATGAGATCCAATAAGAGCCTATGAGAGATTACTGGGTATAGACTTACTAATCTAAGAGGCTTGGGTAATTGGATGGAGATCCAGTACACAATAGGGTAGGATCCATTAGGGTTAAGTTGATATGAATCTATAAATATGAGGGAACCAAAGGCCCATAAGCTAGGGCTTTCTGGTTGCCATCTCCTATTCTCTTCTTCCTTTAAGGAGCATCTTTGTAACTCTTACTGTGTGGATTACCGCTAGAGAGGAGGACGCTTGACTTCCTTCATTCTCTCACACGAATTTGTAAGAATTCAGGGATATACGATATCTCTCGACTATCGTTCTCACATGTGGTTTTTGATTTTACGGGTTTTGTGAACTAATCTTGGCACGATAACGAAGCCCTTTTTTGGAAATCTAGGATTTTTATTTTTTGTTCTTTCGCTGTGCATGTGATGTCACCCCTAGATTTTCTAATATGTCGGTCTAGACAAATAGCCTTATGGTTATATTTTTATTTATGAAAATAAAAAATTCATGTGAGATAAATGTCGCATGGCAAAATTAGAATAGAAACATCTTTTCGTAAATAAAAAATGATAATAATAAAAGATCTTATACAAAATAGATGTAATGTACAAATAGATCAAAAATAAATCTAATATATAAATAGATCTAGTTTCTTTAATGATCTACAATGAGCTAGATTTCAATGACATAGCTCTAATACCAATTGTAAGAATTAAAACTATTATATGAAAATTTAATACCAAGATTAAAATCAAATATCGTAGATCTGAGACAAAATGTATATACTTTTTTAACATGATAATCAAAATGGTATCTCTAACTTCACAAAGCAATGCATGGTGATCTGCATGCATTATGAATTTGCATAGGAAAAAAAGAAGCTAGATTTGCCTTCTCTTTTCTACTTATCGTTCAAAAGACCACTATGAGTGAGATTAGAGATAAAGGAGAGATGGGAGAAGATTTACAATCTCTTAATAATATCACATATCCATATATTCGGGTTAAATCCATAAAAGATCGTGTCTTTTTATAGACAAGAGTAGAGGGTCTAAGATAAGTAATTAAAAGAGTTGTTCCCAGATCATCTCTTAAGAGATTCTATCATAATTGAACTTTTTTTTATATTGGTCAATAATCGTAATCAAAATCTAATCAGATCTATAATATATCTTATCTAATTAAATAGGACCATATAATCTAACACTTATTCCAGTTGCTCGATCATGATATCTCTTTCATAACATAAGTCTATGAGAACAAAGTTATGGAAGTGAGCTTATAAACAAGGTGAGCAACAAAGATAACATTGTAGAGCCAACATGATTTAATAGTATTATAAAATTTAAAATAATATATATTTAGGAGTTTTATCTGGTTAATATTGAGTTTTAGATAGTCTGATTAGGATAGGGTACAGAATTTTAATAAATCAAACATATATGAATATGATAAGATAAGATAATCTTAACTTAATTTAAGATGTCATATTAGGCATATGATATTTAGCTTTGGTAGAGGTTTATAATAAACAACCCAAGTCGATAGTAATTAAGTCTAGGGTAAGAGATCTGGATTTTCTTGAGAAGATATATATATATATATATTATTTTCATCATGATTGTTTTAATTTTAAATCTTGTACTAATATTATTTTATTACTATTATTTAAAAAAAGATTGTCCATCCTCTCTTGATCCACATAGTGAGTCATAATGGTGTGATATATATTTTTAATATCTTCTTGATGGAAAAAATAATTCTTTTTGATTATGAAGCATAATAGTTAAGTTGATATAAAAACGTAGTTATATCTCATAGGTGAGGTGACAATAAAATAATGAAATTAAAGTTGTCAAAAAGGATGAAGAACCTCAAATGCAAAAGAATCGAGTTGGTGTCAGTATTTTTCGTAACATCCTTTGTCATAATATTGGAATGGATGCAAATCAGTACATAGATTTGGATCATTCTTGAGATATCACTTAATTTTATTATTTAAGTAATCATATATACCTTTTCAAAATATATAAAAAAACATAATATACGCACTATCATGATAACCAAGTCGTCATACTTTCGTATAAAACTAGAAATTTTCAAATATACCCTCCTGTAATTTCAAATTAAAGGGAAACTCATGAAGTTTCATCAACTTTTAGAAGAGCATCAGTGATGTTTTGACTTTCAACGGGAACATTTGCCCCTGTGAAATTTCACCCCCATCTTGAATAGTCAAGGCATAAACTACATAAATGGTGAGTAATCTGTCAATCAGGCTAATGCAATCAGAGTTCACAAAAGAATCCAATTTTCTATTAACATCACGACTCATACAGGTCAATTTTTCAAGAACAGCCCCCTAAGCTTCCAATTTACATCTTGGGCTTCTCTACTGAGTGCCCATTACAGTAAAGGCTTCCTGTGTCTGCCGCACCATTACAGTCTTCCGTAGACACGTAAGACGTAGCAGCCAACCTTCTTTTCAGCCCAATACATCTCGAACCCTCTTGGCAAAGTCATCTTCATCCATCTCATTTTCATTATCTTCGCCTTCAGCTGCTTCATAATTAACCGCTTTATCATCTTCACCATCAAGTAATTCCTTAGCGATCCTACCTTGTTCTTCCTCTTTATCGACCGTCATACACTTGGATGCTTCAGGGACATTCCCACCATCCTCGGTATTTGCTGAGTGTACTACTGAGCTAGGCTCCCAAACATGATCATCTGCATCTCCTTGATTATCTCCTTCCCCAGTGCTTGAGATTACACTCTTCTTAGCTACAGCCCCTCTTTTCCTCTGGAGAATAACACTCAATGGCAGTGGGCCTTCAAAAGAAAGATCGTTGGAACTTAATCTTTTCTCGTTGTGGGAGGTCTGGGAAGCTTTTGCGCCTTTAAGCTCAGTAAGACTCTTTGGGCCTGGAAAATCTGAAGGGTAAGCAACATCTTTTCCCGCTGTCTGTCCACCCGATGTCCTTCTGGCTCCGGAGCTTGAATCCGCATGCAACCTTGCATGGCTTTCCTGATCGTTCATCAGCATGGATGCCGATGATCTTCTTCTTTTCCTTTCTCTGTCTGTGTCCATCGCAGACGGCCAGCCAGTAGGTCGATCTGGTGAAGATTTGGTAGGCAGAGATATTATACTTTCGAGAGCAAAACTTTTGGATCTTCCCCTTCCGAGAGACTGGCGATCCCACTGTGAATGCTGAGCATGAGAACTATCTTCATGAATATATCGATGGCTGCCACGATGATCAGGATTGCTAACTCGTCCCGAAGCTTTTGGTTTTCTTGCTATTGGTAACTGATGGCGGAGATCACAAGGATCCAACTCATCATCCCGTCCGTGCAAGCCCCTGTGCTGATCTGTCTCCAATGTTGGAACTGGTTCATCTTCATCTAACTCAACATAGCTCTCCTCCCTCAATTTTCTTTTCTTGATCATTGATGATCTGTCCAAAGTCCTCTCAGAGGAGGTCTTTTGCTGTTCCCACCCATGTAAGCTCCTGTACATTTCAGACTCCCTGTTCTCAGTGAGCTGGTCTTTCTCCCATTGATGGTCTGACTGGGGGTCATTACAATGATCTAGAAAATCCGTAGTCCTTCCACCTTGAAGCCATGCCGCAGCACACTCGTCTACATCTCGGAAGAAATCAGAACCCTCTATACGATCATGAGAAGACTCACCCTTAAGCTCTTTAGCCTTCTTAAAATACTCAAGGGCCTCCTCCATGGACTGAAACCGATACTGACCAGCTTTTTCAGCTTGGATAGGCCTTTCCAGGGATGGAGGCATTTCAACACCTTTGACACCACTTACACTAGGAGTGCTTTGCTGGTCCTTGTGAAGGTCTAATGGAGTACCAACTAGCTGCCGCCCATGTCTGAAAGGACATTCAGCACCTTTTAAGCATTTCCCCTTCATGAAAAAACAGCAAGAAATAGTATTCCTGTTAATATTATTAGGAGGTGGACGATCTGCAACTTGAACTGCTGTTGACGATGAAGGTTTAGCAGGCACTGCCATGGCCCTAGGATTTCCAAACGACGATTCAAGTGGCTATAAAAACACTCAAAAATAATAATATCAGGTCTCCAACTAAACATCCGTCAATAAACCAAAATTATGTCACATCACAACAAGCTGCATGCCGAAAGTTATGATTTAGTTCAAATACTTCAATGAAAACATTTGCATACCATTCAGCGAGGCATTCACAAGATTATTACCATCATAAGATACTATAAGGAGAAAGTAATTTTCATGATCATCCTACAGAAAGAATGACTGAAGTGCTCAAAATTTTTAATGCGATCAAACAAGAAGCTATGATGGCGCATGCAATTATGTGGACTACTAAATGTGCATTCAGTAATAAACAAGCGACTCACTCGATGACGGAAAGTACATCTTGGATTCAAGCAGTTTCCCTTTAGCCAGTACGAGCAATCCTTGGGGTTAAACCTGGCACCCTCGCAGTGACGATACTCACATTTACTTCCCTGTATAAGAAACAACTTTAATAGATTGTTTAAAGATATTAAAAATATTTGCGTAAAACAAAATTTGCAGAAAACATAGATGTGCAAGTATATAATGGCATGTATGCTTTCCCAAGAAGTATAAAACAATATATATATATATATATATATATATATATATATATATATATATATATATATATATATATATATATATATATATACTGCTAAGTTGAAACAAGTAGTTGATGTAACATATATATATGTGTGTGTGTGTGTGTGCAAAGTTGATGTATATAGTTGATGTAACACACATATATAGTTGATGTAACACACATATATATATATGTGTGTGTGTGTGTGTGTGTGTGTGCAAAGTTGAAACAAGTAGTTGATGTAACACTCTCCAATTAGTTTCACATTCGAAACAGGTCATTTGAAACAGGTTAAGATTTAGGCTGGCTTATGAGTATACTGCTAATCTTAGCTTAAGCATTTTGAGTCAATCGTTTGGGCTCAAAAAAAAAAAAATGTTAGTTATCCCATCAGGTCATCTATACTTCAAATAATATTTCAATAAAACCAAACTAGCAATGTTTTCTGAGACTATTTTTGACATAAAAAAACATCAAATTCTAAGTAAACTCATTCAACAATAATAGCATTTTACTAAGCTATGTTTGTCTAAAAAAATATAATTTATCCAAATATTTTTTAGGATTTTGAAGCAAGTGAGCACTATTTAGTTAAAACCAAGTTACCATACTGAACTATTTCTATTTGATTAATTTGGTTCATCTCTTCGAGGGATTGGTTTGGTTTGATCATTTTTTTTTTTTTTTTTTCGAACTTACCTGTTTTTGGTTTTGTTCTGTTAAATGCAAGCCAGAAAACCAAACCAGAAATTTTCTTCCGAACCAATATCATTAGTGGTTGACTAAGAATAATAATGTCTAGAATAAACTCAATTTGCATTCAGTGTTATCAATAAAAAAATATAATTCTACAGCCCTTATAAGAACAGGCCTAGTGTTTGAATGAAAAACGAAGCCCTAATCACTTGCCTCTTTTAGGAAGTTTTTTCTACTGGTGCTCAAACCAAACCGACCTAATTGCAAATTCAATTCAAGTTATCCAGTTTTTAGCATAAATTGGTTTGGTTTGGTTTGGTTTGATTCAGAAGATTAATACATTACAAATAAAAACTGAACTGAAATAACTAAAAACCAATCAAAAAGTTAAACAAATCTAATGCTCGGACTACTAAACAGTGGAAGGAGCATACCAATCAATTATAAAGACAAGTATATTGTGAAATATGCAAAACATATAATTCAGTATAACTGATCAAATATAAGCTAGGAAGTTTCTTTATTGCAAGTTCAAGCAATGGAACAAGAAGTGACAACAAAAGCAGAAATCATGAACAACTAGACTTTATTTTACCAAGAGCTGTATGTTGATGCATCTCATCATCATTAATTACAACTTCACACCCATTTACAGCTATGTACATCAAACATTTTTATAAGCATGGCATATGCATGCATGTAGTAATAGTTCATAATTGAGAATATAAAGCACATTTCAGTTCTAGTTTTCAATCTAAAAGACAAAAATGTAACAGATCAGACAAATAGCATGGCCGAAACTGCTTTGCAGAAAGTTAATTTGCCTCTTGTGTCAACTGTGTTCTGATTCTTTTACCAAATATTTTTGATTCAAGAAAAATAGGTAAAATTGAAGTGAATTTTAAAATCCGGTTTAATTCTATCCACCACTTGAAACCCTTTTATTTTCACACATCACAAACCCTACAATTGCATATTCATTAAATAAAATCAAAAGAGATTTTAGCGGAAACCAAACAAATTCCGATACAAGAAACATCCGAGAAGAAGATGCAAACCCTGAAGCACCAATCTCCACATTAAGGAAAGAAACAAGAAAACAGGAAAAGGGAAAAGCACCTTCGTGCACGTAATCGGGGATGCGATGAAGTAGCTACAATCAACTTTCTGTTTGAAGGCCCCCGCATTCGTCGCCAATGGGTGGCTCGGTATCCGGCCACCGCCGGATGACATTGCCCCGCGGCTTTGCCCAGACCTACTAATCGGCCTCCGAACCATGAGGAACTAGGCGAGGAGAGACGGATCTTCTCTTCGCGTGACGATCTACTCTGCGATTTGATGACGAAGCTCAAGAGATGAAGCCGAAGGAGGACAGGGATCGATTCAAGAACAGCGTCACCACGAGTGAGTGAGAGGAAGAGATGGAAGAAGAAGAAGAAGTCGAAGCTGAGGGGGTTTCATATTGTTTGGCGAACTGCGCGCCATTTATAGACGTCAACCCTTGAAATCATTTTCAAGTAATTCATTTTGGTTTGTGCTTTTTGTTTCCAGAAATATGTTTGGTGTTATTAAGAAAAAGATCAAAAGAAGATAGTAAGAAATTTATAATTTTCCCTTAATTTTCAGAATTATAATTTATATAAGAAAAGAAAAGAAAAAGGGAATGCCATTGGTGACTCCAATTTTAGTTAATTGTAAGATTACCATATATAAAAAAGGTGAAAACTTTTTTATTTTAATTAAAATAATAAAAATTATATTTAAAACTTTTTTCAAGAATAGTGGAAGTACTTCTGGAATATACAAATTAAAATAAAAATGTACCCATATATTTTTTTTCTTGATTAAGTTTATTTGTTCGTAAACAGAATTTGAAAACGCTTTTGATCTAATATCTTTTCTGTTTTTATTTTTCCTTCGTTCATATATATATGTATATATGTATATACATATATACATATATATATATGTATATATGTATATACATATATATATATACATATATATGTATATGTATATATATATATATGTATATGTATATATATATGTATATATGTATATACATATGTACATATATATATATATACATATATACATATATACATATATATATATATATATATACATATATATATATATATATATACGTATTGCTATCGTCTTCCCATACTTACTATTATGCATAACTGAGGCCTTTCAAAAATCATTATATTGAACAGTAAAGCAATTATAATCATGGAAAGAAATGAGAATTTTTAATTTTCATTAATATTGTGTATGGAATATATAAACAAAGAAAGATTACAGTATAGGATAATTAGATGATTTTTGTCAATAAAAATAAATATAAAATATATGTTCCATTCATGTTATGAGGGAGGAATTTGTGATTGGGAAAATCATAATTATATTTTTTTTAATGTAATTCATATAATTAAGAGAATCATGACAAGAACTTCTCTTCCTTCTTAACATTTACTTTCTTAATATTATCGTTTGTAACCTAATAACCTAATAAGATGCATTCAACTAAAAAAATTACTAACTAGATAAAAAATTATAAGAATATTTACAAATTGATCAAGAGAGGAGAGACTCATGATTTTAAACATTGACATGAACAAAGTAGAAATTAAATGTCATACTATTCATCTAGCAGCTTGGATATTATAATAATATATAACTAAAGGATCAAAGAAAAAGACAGTATAACAAAATTCAACCATCATAGAAACAATGTCTTTATACTATGTCTCCATAAAATGTCAAGTAACAAAATTATAATTCTTAGAACTCCATGATATTAGATTATGACTAAGAAGAATAATAAAAGCGTCTAAAGATGTTACATCATTCTTGTGTTTTGCTCCGATCTAAAAACATATAAAACAAGAATCCTTTTAAAGAAATAAACTATCATTAGTAGTGCCCCCAACATGCTTGAGGAAACATTGATTAACTATTCCAATGATTTGAAATAAGCTTATGCATGCATTGACATAGCTTACTCACTATATATTAAATATTTGGAGGAGTAAACGATAAATATTGCATACTATCAACCAAACCTCTTATTTCAAATTCAATTTCATTTTTTTTCTAACATAAAATTTAAACTAATTGATTTAGACTCTTAAAACAAATGAAGTAATACATAATACAATATCACGAGATCAATCATTTGCTTCACAATTATTTATTTAAAAATGAAGATAAAAAGTTCTAATTTTATGAATTTGTAAAATATTAATTTTAAGACAAAAATTTCATAGAAATTTGTTTGCAAAACATGTCATAATCTTAATCTACTACATAAATTCAATAAGAGTCATTATTTAATCTATAATCTAAATTTGAGATCAATTGAAAGTATGTGTTCAGAGTTGATGAGACTAAGTATCAGGGGTTTCTTTGAGACCATAAAAGGTGGTCTTACACAAACATTGAAAATGCAATGCAACCAAGACATTTGACTTATGAACAGATAATGGAATGCATTCTTCACTTCTAACCACCAAAATTCCTAATTGTTGGATAAGACAAGACATGCAATAATACAAATTATTGATGACTTCATAATTATGCTACAAGTATCATGATAATCAAAAGTGTATATGTTAGTGAAATATCTTCATCATAGAAGGTTTTTCTACATAAATCTTGATATTCTATTTGGTTATGATTTCTGTTTAATTCCATTACATGTTATGGTCTGCTAGTATTTGTTCGCATACAAAGTTCCTTTTTTTATCCCATCATTCCCAACTCGCAATGTTGTGGTTCATAGTATGGCTAACTTTGGAAGAGTTCATAGTTCTAATTGTTACAATGCTGTGGAGACTTCTCCTCTTCCCTCCTTCCTTGCTAAAGACAAATGATCAAAATATGGCTTCAACATATTAGTCTCTTAAGACAGAAATGAGATTGAAATCTGTTGAACACACACAGGTCTCGACACACCATCTACCATCTTGTCATGGACAAACTTGTAAATGAGGTGTTCAATATAATGCTTATGAATGTTCGTGTCTTTTGAAATTATTCTTGCTTTGTGAAGCATGTAGAGGGCTGACCGAAGGCTTAACAGTCACATTTGAGTGAATTTAGTGGTCGTTGTAGGCTTGTACATAAAGCTATATTATGTTGATACTTATAATATATTTTAATCTATAGTGGACTAATTTTGTACCTTTGTTGTGTAACCATTCTAAGCTTGTGAAGCCCATGGTTAGAATTTGAATTGGTTATAAAGTGTTTGCTGAAAGAGTTGTTGTAGTTCCTATGTGAAGTACTTTTTTTATCTCATCTTCTCTTTTGTAGGTCCTAAGGGGTCATAGGAAGTTTTAGGGAGGCTAACCTTTACGGACGGACACACAATGGTGCCACATGACTTAGGCAAAACTAACTAAGTTTGTGACATTTAATATCAGAGTGGGACAAGCACATATAGAAACACTTAGCATACAAACATGGGAGACCTAGTGGGGCTGCATTGAGGGCAACCAGCATGTACGACCGTTTGGGAGAAACAGACATGGAGTTGTAGGGAAATGAGTCGCTCAGAAGAGCGGGCATCCGAGAATAGCATTCAGAGGAATGACCAACCCGTCGTGCAAGGGACACCACGAGTACAAACAAGATAAGAAGAATGCATAGCACACAAAGGTTGGGATGGCTGAGTTTGAGTAGTGGCTCGACGTTGACAACCAAACTTGATGGTGCTCGAGGCAAGCGGGGTGCTTGGTAAAGGATGAGATTGTGCATGGTGGGATGGGTTGTTCAACGATTGAAAGAGTTACATAAAGCTCACAAAGGTGAGAGGAATTACAAACTCGAGGAATTCAATACGTATACAAGGGCTTGTATGCGGATGACGAACTGTCCGTGGCCATCCCAAGGTGACCAAAGGTCGGTGCCATGAAGCATTAAAACTTTCTCTTCGGCGCCATGGAAGGAAACGTACGTAAGAGACTAAAGTGTGTAGCAGGTTCAGTATGTTGCTAGACCCGGAAGAGTGTAGTGGGAGATGTATTGGCGAAGAGTCATAATCTAACAGGTGCGTTTACAGAGGCAGAACAATACATAGTTGGTTCGACAAGGCGGCGTAGTCTAAGGGGATGATGGTCTTCGAAACTTCCAAATAGAATGATGCGAAAAAAAAGTTGCTCCAACGGGATAGATATCCAAGAGGGATAAGTTCCGGTTCTCTAGAGAGAGAATCATGTGCAACAGATCACACATGTTAAGGAGTACCCCAAAATAATAGCTCCATAAAGCTCAACGGACCGAGTGAGTAGCGAGGAGTCGTCACATGATCTCACAAAAGGTAATCCGTTAGTGGACGTATAGCGAAATTAAGTGTGGGAGCGACCCAAGGAAACACAAAAAGAAGGCACACTTGGAGCCGATATAGAGATCAGACTCAACGGAGGGTTGACCTGTGGAATGGTGGGTACGTGGGCCACTATTAACTTAATGCAAATCGAGAAATGGAGCAACTTGGGGGTAACTTGGTGAAGCACCCATACCGCATAAAGGGAGTTGGCGTAGAAGATGGAGTATAGAGCGGAGGCATGAAGTTTTCCTTAGACAGAAGTCAAGTATATGAACTCTTGTTGAGACAGGAGTAGGATTATGTCATTCCTTGGGTCTCTTATTCTAATGGAGCAGACTCATCTTGCAATGTGCCAAAGACGGAGGGAGCTTCGAGGCACATGCACCTTATCTCGATGAAGCATTTGACGAAGGAACTAAGACGACACAACTTGTAAAAGCGAAATTGGTGTCAGAAGTCCTTGGTACGGGGCAAGAGGATGCAGGGGTAGGTACTTGAAGAAAATGTCATAGTGTTGTTGTTCAAGTTATAATGAGGAAAGCGGTGTATAGTGGAGATTGTGCTGGTAGGGGCAGAGGCCCAAGATCCGAACAATGATGCACCAATTTTAGCGAAGTCAGGTGAACTTCGAGAGCTGCTAGGTGACGGACAATCCTATAGCTATGCTTCGTCTGGGTGTGACCCAAGAGTGGGTGGACGAAGGTTAATTACTAAATGAGCGAATACAATCGACGGTGATAGAAGCCTTACGATATGTTGGCAGGAGCTACATATGGAGAGATCGTAGTTTGAGTTCATCTCACATTGATCAGAATGCAAGGAGAAATCACCAAGAAGCGACATGGTATAGCGGATTATGGTGGAATAGTTCGAGACAGTGTGATACACACAAGACTATTCCGTGAGAGACGGGATCATATGAAGGTATGATCGAGAGTGCTACTGGGAGCTCCACTTTAGTGAATAACACAACGATAAGAAGGGTTATGGATTTAAGGAGAGAATGTCATGGTACCATAGAGGCGGGTCTTCCGTGCTTGCATCGAATGTTGTATTGAATGAAAGCCTTGTGTATCAGCATATGAGTGTTGTGCACTACTAAAGGAGAAGTTCAAATACAAGTACTAGTGAGTCCCATGGGGGGACTTGATCATATAGAGATATGATCAGAGTGGTTGGAGAGTTGGACTGCTTCAGAGCTTACATTCGCTTAAGGGAGCTCAGCAAATCAGAGGACAAGGCCGAGTAAGCGAACGTTGCGATCAATGAAGCTAAGGAGAACAGAATCGACACAAGTCCTATAACATGATGGCAGAGGTCATGCATGAGAGTTATAGTCTGTCTTTCTATCGATCAAGGGGAATTGCTCAGAGAATACAGAGGTATCGAGGTAGGTAATTCTAAAAGGGTTGAGAAAGCGACGACAAGTCCAAACTGACTTAGTTCTTTGCTTTTGTTGCTATATGATGTTCTCTATGAACTAGATGTCTGTTTTCTTACCGACAACTTTTCTCATGGGTTATCTTCTAATCTGACACTTCTTCACTGCTTTATACTGTCCAGCTTCAAGTCTATGACATGAAAAGGAAGGCAAAAACATAGATTGTTTGCAATATGAGAAAACTAGCAGATTACCATTTGCATGAGTAGGATCGATGAAACTGGATGTGACAAAACCAGCTTAAGGACGTGTGGTTTTAGTTAATCCTTACTCGGCAATTGTGGCCAACAATGATCTTAATGGCTAACCAGAGTTTAAGCACCAACTAATCTGCTTATTGTCCTCCACTGTGTGGATCATGGGCGACTTTTAATTGTCATGTTGATGACAAATATTTGGTTGTGGATTTTAGGGGAAGTAAAGTTGATTGGAGATAAGATTTACACTGGATAAGTTTCCTTAGGATTCAGTACAAACGGATGAGTTATGAGTTCCTCTTTTACCATTTCTTTCTTACGACAGATTCTGATGCTTACCAGACCAGCCTCTTGGTTGAGGTTGTGGAAGATGGTGGCTTTGTATCAGCAACAGACGACATCTATTTCGGCTCCTTTGACAAGCTTTGTGCAATGCAACGTCAAGAGCCACTTTGAGGGGAAAAGGTGGTGAGTGCAGTTCGAACAACCTGAAAGAAACGTATGGGAAGGATAAAAGACAGCATAAGGTGGCGAACACTGTGAGAGGTGGCGATAGCTATGCCTTCTGTCCGTTGCTTCATTACACACAGTCCTTTCGAGGGCCCTTTAAAAGGCGTCTTTTCAGCAGCAGAAGCATCATCATCATCCATGGACGAGCTCCAAGAACTGGTAGTCCAGTCCGGTGAGCGTGAACTGGAAGCCCGTTCGGCTCCGAGGTTGGTGCTCACCGTGGAGGAGGCCATCGAAGAGGACGTGGGGTCGCTGGGCTTCGCTCAGCTGGTGCACGTCTTCCTCGTCTCCCTCGCATGGATGTTCGATGCGCAGAACACTCTGATCACCATATTCAGCGACGCCCAACCTGCTTGGAAGTGCACACCTTCTTCTTCTTCTTCTTCGTGCTCTTCGTCGAGCTCCTCGGACGGTATGTGCGGCCTCGATCGTGGTGCCTGGGAGTGGGTCGGAGGGAACAAAACCTCCACCATAGCAGAATGGGGCCTTGTATGCGATAGAAGGTTCAGAGCTGGGATTCCTGCATCCTTCTTCTTCCTCGGTTCACTCTTTTGTATGAACTTGTATGGCCAAGCAATGCATAAACGCTAGATCAGCGATCCGGTTCCTATGAACAGAGCACATAAGACTCGTTAAGCTTCATCCGCAAGAACCATTTTTTATGAACTAATGGATTCACATGAAGCAAGATTAAAAAAGTCAGAGAAAAATTAAAAAAATATATTTTAGATTAAGGGAGAGTCTTCTATTTTAAAAGAAGAGACAAAAAATAATAATAATAGGAAGAGGTCAACAAAGGAGGATTTAGTAGTAAAAGAAATAAAAGAAAAAGAGGAAGACGACACTTTAATGGACATGATGAATAAAAGCAATCAAATTATGATTAAAAAAATAAGAGTAGAATTTAATATTACTATTATAAAAGTTTGGTTACATCTAGGTAGATTATTGGAAAAGAGAAAAGCAAAGTGAAGAAAAATAAAGAAATTAGTAAGTTATTTATAATTGGTGGTAGGTTAATAATATCTTAAATGATGTTTGATTTTTGAATAGTGGATGTTCTAATCATTTATTAAGCATGCGATCAATGTTTAGAGATATTGATAAAACTTACAAGTTAAAAATTAGACTTAGATATAACAAGTAAATTTAAGTGAAAGAAAAAGGAACAATTGAGGTGAAGATAAGTCAAGGGAAGGTAAAACACATTGATAATATTTTTTTGTTCCTAATTTATCATACAACTTATTGAGTATTGGGCAATTGAAAGATGATAGATATTCAGTTATATTTGATTATTATTTATATACTATTAAAGATAAAAAAAAATCTAGTTTGATTATAGTAAATGTTTGCATGATGTAAAATAATATGTTTCCACATGATGTTTTAAATATTGAAAATCACGCTCTTATTAAAACTCAAAAGAATGAGTCTAATTTATGGTATTTAAGATATGAACACCTTATTAAAGGTTTAAGGTTGTTGAATTAAAAAGAAATAGTTTTTTGATTGTCTAAAATTAATATACCTTATGTATGTGAAGGATGCATATATAGCAAACAAAATAAGAAACCATTTCCTTAGAAAAGTATGGAGAGTATCTAATGAATTAATTCATGATGACTTATGTAGACCTATGAATATAAAATCATTTGATGGAAGTCAATATTTTCTATTGTTTACTAATGATTATAGTCACATGAGTTAGGTATATTTTCTGAAACTAAAATCTAAAACATTTGATAATTTTAAAAAATGTAAGACACTTATAGAAAGGAGTAATAGATATATAAAGACACTTTAGATAGATAGAGATAGTAAATTTTTATCTAATAAATTTAATTTTTTTTGAAGAAAATAATTTTCATAGGGAATTAACAATACTACATATACTATAACAAAATGGTGTAGCAGAACATAAGAATCAAACTGTTGTTGAAATGATAAGAAGTTTGTTTAAGGAAAGCATTTTTCTGTTTTGGGCAAAAGCAGTTACAATAATAATTTATTTGTTGAATATTTTACTAATAAAGGTTGTTATGAATTAAACTCATTTTGAGGTTTCATATGATATGAGGCCTAGTTAAGCCATCTAAGAATTTTTTTGTTGTATTGCTTATACTTTAATAAATTTATAAAACCATCGTAAGCTTGATGAAAAATCTAAAAAATATATCTTAATTAGTTATTCTTTATAATATAAAGCATATCGATTATATAATCCTATCAGTAGCAAAGTTATTATTAATAAAAATATTATATTTAATGAAAGGGGAAGTTGAAATTAGAAGACAATGAAGGTGAAAAACAAATTTAAATTTCATCAAAACTAGACACTCCACATAATCAAGTGACATATCCTACTTTAACAAGTTTATTGTTAACCTCACCTAGTAACTGTTCAAATTCATCAAATGATTCCTCAAATGAAACTCCTCCATGAAAATTCATATCACTAATAAAAATTTATGATTCAACATTTGCTTTATTTATTTCAGATATTATAAGTTTTGAGGAAGCAATTGAAAAAGAGGAATGATGAAAGACAATGAAAAAAGAAATTAAGTCAATTAAGAAGAATGAAACTTAGAAGTTAATGGATCTACCGAAAGAAAAGAAAGCTATTGGATTAAAATGGATGTTCAAAAAAAAGTATAATGTATATAGAAATATCCAAAAGCATAAAGCTCGGCTCATAACAAAAGAATATTTGTAACAACAAGGTATTAATTTTGATGATATTTTTTCACTTGTTGCTAAATTCAAAATCGTGAGAACTTTCTTAACTTTGCTGCTTACTTGAGTTAGCTTATTTATCAATTTGATGTAAAATTTATATTTTTAAATAGAGATTTACAAGAAGATATTGATCAAAATTTGATTAATTGAATCTAAATCTAGTCAAGCAATCAAAATTCAAATTAGGTCAAAAAGCAAAAAATAATCGAACTCAAAATCCAATCAAATTTAAACTAGTCAAAATTCAGTTAAGGTATTAATCAAGGCCAAAATTTGATCAAAATTAAATAGTTGTTAAAGGGTAGAATTAGAAAAATAGAGTCAAAATTAGGGATTTTGGTCAAATTGGAGCTTCACTAATTTGGGTCAAAATTGATTTTTACCAGATTTGGTCAAAATTAAGCAATCGCCCAAATCATGTAGCCCTATCCTTGCATGACCTCCTTACTATGGCATGGTCACACCCTTGACGACGAGCAGCATTATCATTGCATTGCAGAGCAATTGCCATAGTGAACAACCGTCCACTGTTGCGCTGTGGAGTAGCCATCGTAGTGTCTACATGAGGAACTATCATCATTCCGACACATGACCTGCATATCATATATAGTTCTGATAGCGGTTACCTTAGAAAACATTGTCAGGGTGCAATGCTTCCCCTTTTCGTCGTGACTCCTTCCTATGATGCCTAAGCAATTATCATCCATCGGTCGCGACTCCTTTCTACGGCGTCCTTCACCGGTCTAGTGATGGCCAGTGTATACTATCACCTAGTATCGTCATTGTCTGCCATCCTATTAGTATCTTTTCTCCATGAATTCCTTTCGCTGGTGACACTGTGTAGTCGTTGGCGATGCAACACTGACGGCTCACTTCCACCCGTTCTGATAACTTAGCATCGCTGCCCCTTGCTCTGCTATCAACGATAGTCATTTTTATCATGCATCATCATCTAACAATAATGCCTTATGCTGTCATCCACCACCCACGAAAGCCCTACCACAAGTAGTAGTCTCACTTTGCTATACGTGATGTAGTAGCTACACGACTGCTCGACCTTATGTGACCGTCGTGCTAGTTATAGATGTCTTACAAGGCAATTACCAAAGTGTTGGCATATGCGACAATATACATTTTCTTTTTGTTTATTATTTATTGATATTTTATCATTTTATCTTGCATGTTACATATATTGTGATGTCCATGTATCTGTGCAATAGGAATCAGATCGTGATGAGATCACAGTAATGAGACCAATTCGCCTTTAAACATAGACCCTAAATAATCTCGGTCATAGGTTACTCGAAAGGGACATCGAGATAACTGGACATACTGGTGTATTGTATACTTATCCATATGATTGAGGTGGCTAGTCTTTTAGCTGCTCGTGTGGGGACACTAAGGATATAGCGTAGGTGCTTATTGGAGAATAAGTTCACTGATTGATCCACTTACAGAATGCTGGATTGTTGATGATGCCTTATTGTTAGAAAATGATTTCGTAGTCCAAGTATTGTATCTGGTCCTTAGACTTGGGACAATAAGGATATCCTATATGAGTACTCTACTCTTTAATGCCAAACTTATAGGTTTGGAAGTTCCAGATATAGTATAGTCGATTATTAGGAGTGATAGCCAACCTTACAAGGGTCATTGAGTATTAATAGATGATAATATACTATTGTTATCATAAGAGGAATATTCTATGTATTCTTACTCAGATAAATCCCTAGCTAGGGTCATTCGAATTGAGAGAGAAAGAGTTCTCCGGGAGAATCTGATCGAGTAGAAATTATATGAGCCTAACAACACTATGCTCGATATACGGTCTTTGGGATATTAAATGAATGAGAAACTATACGTATATAGTAACTGAGGATTGATAGGTCCAAAGAATTAAATTTCCATGTATTGTATGGGGACTACAGCATAGTGGCCTGATACGTCCGTAGTCGATGAGTCGAGTGAATTATTATGGAGATAATAATTCACTGAATTAGAAAGAATTCTAACAAGTATGACTCACAATGAGCTTAATATTATGCATAGAGGGTCATACGCATATGATAGATGATACGATAAGTAGAGGTTTAGATATGAGATATCTTCCGGAGCCCCTATCTTATTAGATATCCAATAAGCCCCTAAATTATTAGATCCTATAGATGAGATCCAATAAGAGCATATTAGATATTATTAAGTAGAAATCCACTAATCTAAGAGGTTTAGGTAATTGAATGGAGATCTAATACCCAATATGGCAGGATCCATTAAGGTTAAGTTGATAGGGGGCCTCTATAAATATGAGAGAACCAAAGGCTCATATGCTAGGGCTTTCTGGCTGCCACCTCCTATTCTTCTCTTCTTTTAAGGAGCTTCTTCGCAACTCTTACTATGTGGATTATCGCTAGAGAGGATGATGCTTGACTTCCTTCATCATTTCTCACAGATTTATAAGAATTCAGAGATATACGATATCCCTAGGTAATACAACTATCTTTCTCACGTGATTTTTGGTTTTATGGGTTTTGTGAACCAATCTTCACATGACGACAAAACCCTTTTTTAGAAATCTAGGATTTTTGTTTTCTGTTCTTCCGTTGCGCATGTGATGTCACCCCTAGATTTTTCAACAAGTTGGTCTAGACCAACAGCCTTGCGGTTATATTTTCATTTATGAAAATAAATAGATCGCGTAAGATAAATGTCACATGACAAAATCAGAATAGAAACATCTTTTCAAAAATAAAAAAAATAATAATAAGAGATCTTATACAAAATAGATCTAATGTACAAATAGATCAAAAATAAATCTAATACATAAATAGATCTAGTTTCTTTAATGATCTACGATGACCTAGATTTCAATGATATAGCTCTAATACCAATTGTAAAAATTAAAACTATTATATGAAAATTTAATGCCAGGATTAAAATCAAAAATCATAAATTTGAGATAAAATGTGCATACTTTTTTAACACGATAATCAAAATGGTATCTCTAATTTCACAAAGTAATGCATGGTGATCTGCATGCATCATGAATCTGGATAGGAAAAAAAGAAGCTAGATTCATCTTTTCTTCTCTTCCTATCGTTCACAAAATCGTTATGAGTGATAGATTAGGGACAAAGGAGAGATAAGAGAAGATTCGTAATCTCTCAATAATGTCAAATATCCATATATCTGCATTAAGTCTGTAAGAGATTATGTCTTTTTATAGACAAGAGTAGATGGTCTAATATAAGTAATTAAAAGAATCGCTCCCATCAAGATCATCTCTTAAGAGATTCTATCATAATTAAATTTTGTTTTTATTGATCGATAATCATAATTAAAATCTAATTGGATCTATAATATATCTTATCTAATTAAATAAGACTATATAATCTAACACTTATTCCGATCACTCGATCATGATATCTCTTTCACTACATAAGTATTTGAGGACAATGTTATGGAAGAGAGCTTATAAAGAAGGTGATCGACAAATATCTCATTGTAGAGCCAATGTGATTTGATAGTATTATAAAATTTAAAATAATATATATTTAGGTGTTTTATCCGATTAATATTGAGTTTTAGATAATCTGATTAGGATAAGGTGCAGAATTTTAATAAATCAAACATATATGAATATGATAAGATAAGATAAGATAATTTTATCTTAATTTAAGATGTCATATTAGGCAAGTAATATTTAGCTTTGGTAGAGGTTTATAATAAAGAACCCAAGTCGATGGTAATTAAGTATGGGGTAAGAGATCAAGATTTTGTTGAGAAGATATATATATATTCATCCTGATTGTTTTAATTTTAGATCTTGGACTAATATTATATTATTACTATTATTTAAAAAAATATTGCCCATCCATGGTGTCAGTCATAATGGCTTGATATATATTTTTAATATCTTTTTGATGGAAAAAATAATTCTTTTCGATTATGAAGTATAATAGTTAAGTTGATATAAAAACATAATTATATCTATGAGGTGACAATAAAATAATAAAAGTAAAGTTGTCAAAAACGATAAAGAACCTCAAATGCAAAGGAATCAAGTTAGTGGCAGTATTTTTCGTAACATCCTTTGTCATAATATTGGACATAGATTTGGATCATTCTTGAGATATCACTTAATTTTATTATTTAAATAATCATATATACCTTTTCAAAATATATATAAAAAATATTATATATGCACTATCATGATAACCAAGTCATCGTACTTCCGTATAAAGCTGGAAATTTTGAAATATCTCCTCCCTCGGTTTTCTTTTCGTCCGCATTGATGGTCCCTCCAAAAGCTTCTCATCCCGTCCGAGCAGGCCCCTGTGCTAATCTATCTCCAATGTTGGAACTGGTTCATCATCATCTAACTCATTATAGCTCTTCTCCCTCAATTTTTCTTTCTTGAGGATTGATGATCTGTCCAAAGTCCTCTTAGAGGAGGTCTTTTGCTATTCCCGCCCATGTAAGCTCCTGTACATTTCAGACTCCCTGTTCCCGGTGTGCTGATCTTTCTCCCATTGATGGTCTGACTGGGGGTCATTACAATGATCTAGAAAATCCGTAGTCCTTCCACCTTGAAGCCATGCCGCAGCACACTCGTCTATATCTCAGAAGAAATCAGAATCCTCTAATACGATCATGAGAAGACTCACCCTTGAGCTCTTTAGCCTTCTTAAAAAAATCAATGCGGACGAAAAGAAAACCGAGGGAGGAGAGCCATGATGAGTTGGATCCTTGTGATCTCCGCCATCAGTTACCGGGAGTCCGAAGACCAAAAGATTCGGGACAGGTTAGCAATCCTGATCATCGCGGCAGTCTTCAATATGTTCATGATGATAGTTCTCATGGTCAGCATTCATAGTCGGATCACCAGTCTCTCGGAAGGGAAAGATCCAAAAGTTTTGCTCTCGAAAGTATAATATCTCTGCCTACCAAATCTTTTGCCATGCAAGGTTCATGCGCATTCAAGCTCCGGAGCCAGGAGGACATCCGGTGGACAGACAACGGGAAAAGATGTTGCTTACCCTTCAGATTTTCCAGGCCCAAAGAGTCTTGCTGAACTTAAAGGCGCAAAAGCTTCTCAGACCTCCCACGACGAGAAAAGATTAAGCTCCAACGAAACTGCAGATCATCAGGAATATGGATCCTCCCTCTCTTTTGAAGGCCCACTGCCATTGAGTGTCATTCTCCAGAGGAAAAGAGGGGCTGCAGCTGAGAAGAGTGCAATCTCAAGCACTGGGGAAGGAGATAATCAAGGAGATGCATATTATCATGTTTGGGAGCCTGCCTCGGCAGTGTACTCAGCAAATGGCGAGGATGGTGGGAATGTCCCTGAAGCATCCAAGCGTCCGACGGTCGATGAAGAGGAAGAACAGGGCAGGATCGCTAAGGAATTACTTGATGGTGAAGATGATGAAGTGGTTAATTATGAGGCAGCCGAAGGCGAAGATAATGAATACGAGGTGGCTGAAGATGATTTTGCCAAGAGGGTTGGAGACCTATTGGGCAGGATCGCTAAGGTTGGCTGCTGCGTCTTACGTGTCTACGGAAGACTGTGATGGTCCTGCAGACACAGGACGCCTTTACTTATTTCCATATGGGGCACTCAGTAGAGAAGCGCAAGATGGAAAATGAAAGCTTGGGGAGCAGGTTTGAAAAAATTGACCTGTATGAGTCGCGAGGTTAATAGGAAACTGGATTCTTTTGTGAACTCGGATTGCTCACCGTTTATTTAGTTTATGCCTTGACTATTCAAGATGGGGGTGAAATTTCATAGCGGCAAATGTTCCCCTTCAAAGTCGAAACATCACTGATGCTCTTCTAAAAGATGATGAAACTTCATTAGTTTCCCTTCAATTTGAAATTACAGGAGGGTATATTTGAATATTTCTAGTTTTATACGAAAGTATGACGACTTGGTTATTGCGTAAATAATGTTTTTTCATATATTTTGAAAAGGTATATATGATTACTTAAATAATAAAATTAAGTGATATCTCAAGAATGATCCAAATCTATGTACTGATTTGCATCCATTCCAATATTATGACAAAGGATGTTACGAAAACTACTGACACCAACTCGATTCTTTTGTATTTTTAGGTTCTTCATCTTTTTTGACAACTTTAATTTCATTATTTTATTGTCACCTCACCTATGAGATATAACTACGTTTTTATATCAACTTAACTATTATACTTTATAATCGAAAAGAATTATATTTTTTCATCAAGGAGATATTAAAAATATATATCACACTATTATGACTGGTACCATGTGGATCAAGAGAGGATGGGCAATTTTTTTTTATAATAGTAGTAATAAAATACTATTAGTCCAAGATCTAAAATTAAAACAATCAAGATGTATATATATATATAAATAAATAAATATATATATATATATATATATATTGATCTTCTCAAGAAAATCTTGATCTCTTACCCTAGACTTAATTACTATCGACATGGATTCTTTATTATAAACCTCTACTAAAGCTAAATATTACTTGCCTAATATGACATCTTAAATTAAGATAAAATTATCTTATCTTATCATATTCATATATGTTTGATTTATTAAAATTATGTACCCTATCCTAATCACATTATCTAAAACTCAATATTAACCGAATAAAACACCTATATATATTATTTTAAATTTTATAAAACTATCAAATCACGTTGGCTCTACAGATCTTTGTCGCTCACCTTTTTGTAAGCTCTCTTTTATAATATTGTTCTCAAAGACAAAGATTTATGTGGTGAAAGAGATACCATGATCGAGTGACTAGAATAAGTGTTAGATTATATGATCATATTATAGATCCGATTAGATTATAAGATATATTATAGATCCGATTAGATTTTTGACTAATAGAAAAAAAAAAGTTCAATTATAATAGAATCTCTTAAGAGATGATCTTGATAGGAACGACTCTTTTAATTACTTATCTTAGACCCTCTACTCTTGTCTATAAAAAAAAAAGGATCTCTTATGGACTTAACACACATATATGAATATGTGATATTATTAAGAGATTATAAATCTTCTCTCATCTCTCCTTTGTCCTTAATCTATCACTCATAGCAGTCTTATGAACTTTAAGAAGAGAAGATAAGGCAAATCTAACTTCTTTTTTTCCTATATAGATTCATGATGCATGCAAACCACCATGCATTGCTTTGTGAAATTAGAGATACCATTTTGATTATCGTGTTAAAAAAGTATACACATTTTGTCTCAAATATACGATATTTGATTTTAATCTTGGCATTAAATTTTCATATAATAGTTTTAGTTCTTACAATTAGTATAGAGCTATGTCATTGAAATCTAAGTTATCGTAGATCATTAAAGAAACTAGATCTATTTATGTATTAGATTTATTTTTGATCTATTTGTACATTAGATCTATTTTGTATAAGATTTTTTATTATTATCATTTTTTTATTTATGAAAAGATGTTTCAATTCTGATTTTACCATGTGACATTTACTCACATGATCTATTTATTTTCATAAATGAAAATATAATCACAAAGCTGTTAGTCTAGATCGACATATTAGGAAATCTAAGGGCGATATCATATGCACCGTGGAAGAACAAAAAACAAAAATCCTATATTTTCAAAAAAGGACTTTGTCGTCATACCTACAAAACCGAAACCACGTGTGAGAAAGATAGTTGTGTTACTTAGGGAGATCGTACATCCCTGAATTCTTACAGATCTATGGGAGAGGATAAAGGAGGTCAAACGTCATCCTCTCTAGCAGTAATCCACACGGTAGGGGTTATGAAGACACTCCTTAAAGGGAGAGAAAAATAGGCGATGGTAGTCATAAATCCCTACCCTATGGGCCTTTAGTTTTCTCATATTTATAGAGGCTCCCTATCAACTTAACCATAATGGATCATACCCTATTGTATATTAGATCTCTATCCAATTACCCAAGCCTCTTAGATTAGTGGGTCTCTATCCAATAATCTCTCATAGGCTCTTATTGGATCTCATTTATAGAAATTCAGGGGCTTATTTGATATCTAATAAGATAGGGGCTCCAACGGATCTCTCATATCCGAACCTCTACTCGTCGCAGTATCTACCAAATATATATGATCCTCTAGGCTCAATTTTAAGCTTGTTGTAAGTCATACCTGTTAGAACTCCTAACTCAGTGATATTAGAGGCCCCCTATCAACTTAACCCTAATTGATCCTACCCTATTGTGTACTATATCTCCATCCAATTACCCAAGCCTCTTAGATTAGTAGATCTCTACCCAGTAATCTCTCATAGGCTCTTATTGGATCTCATCCCTAGGATCCAATAATTTAGGGGCTTATTGGATATCTAATAAGATAGGGGCTTTGATATCTCATATCCGAACCTCTACTCGTCGTAGCATCTACCAAATGTGTGTGACCCTCTAGGCTTAATATTAAGTTTGTCGTGAGTCATACCTGTTAGAACTCCTTCTAACTTAGTGAATTATTATTTTCATAATAATTCACTCGACTTATCGACTACAGATATACTAGGCCATTACGTCGCAGTCCCCAAACGATACAGGAGAATCCAATCCTTTGGACATATCTAGTCATTGGATCTTATCATCATAATTTAGGAAGCTTAATGCAATGATTATTGATTTTATAAGAGAAAATTATTTAATTAAACATGTACATTAAAGACATTCCAAACATTCTAGAATTGCTTAGGATTCCATATAGAAGATGTCACAAATAGAGCATCCAACGATAGTGGTGGATCCGATAGCTTGATGACCAAACCAAAACTTGTAAAGTCAAAATTGAGATATGATAAGGGGGAAGGATATATCGATAATTTAATAACATATTATCTTATAGATTCGATATATAATTAGCCTCCATAAAGATATTTTAGCCTTATACTATAATCGAGAATCATATAAGCTACACATATGCCTTCATGGCTAAATAATGATGGATAACTCTATGTAACTATCTCGTAGATTAATTCCTTACTATTATTTCATGATTGCTCAAATTTCATATAAAAACATTGTATATCCTTTGACCAAACTAATAACATTATATATTTCTATCCTAAATTCTCTTGTCCCATCTAGCACACTTCACATAGCAAAAGGTAGGTGCCCTAGTAACTTCAGTTGCACCATACAAGAAATTGTTCATGGTACTTTAACTGAATTAGGGCTTTTCTAATATAAGCACCACCTTCTAATTGCTTCATAGAAGAAGAGTTAAAGTTGCCCCAATTGTAAATTTTCTATGATCACTTATCGAATAGCTCATTTTCCCAACATCATACGAAAGGCTCAAATATTAGACCTGGGTTTGATTTGAAAATTTGACATGTTAGATAGTCAAAATATTCAATGATAATGTAATTGAATGTGATTATGAAGCACCTCCCAATAATGATATGACTAAATTCAATTATGATGCATTATTTAATAATAAGATAACTAAATCTGATCATGAAGTATTCCTTAATATTGATATAATCGAGTTTAGCCTAGAAGTATAATTTAATACGGATGTGATCAAATTCAATCATGAGGTATCCTGATAATGATACATTCAAGTCCGACTATAAAGCATCATTAATGATGATATGGTTAAATTTGATACGGAGGATCCCCTAATAATAATGTGATTGAGTCTCACCATAAAGCATCTCCAATGGTCGAATCTAGCCATGAAGCATCACTTGATAATGATACGACCAAGTCCAACCATGAAACATCATTCAATAATGATCATGTGATCGAATTGAACTATGAAACGTCTCTCAATTCCTCGATAATGATACGATTGAGTTCGACCATGAAGCATAATTCAACAATAATATATTCTAAACTGACCATAAAGCGCCCTCTAATAATAATGCAATCAAGTAAGCATCATTTAATAATAATGTGATCAAATTCTACCATGAAGTCCCTCAATAATGATGTAACCACGTCCGATAATGAAACATCATTCAACAATGATGCAATTGAGTCTAGTTATGAAGTATCATTTAATGATAATACAATCGAATCTAATCATAAAGCATCCCTCAATAATGATATAATCAAATCCATGTTAGGATCGGAGAGGCACTAAGAGGGGGGGGATGAATTAGTACAGCAGATTAAAACTCGTAAGTTTAAAATCGATTTTGTAAATAGCTAGTTCGTATGAATATTTCGATTCGACGAAAGATGACTTAGTTAAAGTAGCTTGAGTAAAGGAGATGAAGATTGAATGATTTACAGCTAAGTAGAGAAATGATTCAGAAATTTAAACACTCACATATTCAAGGAACACCACGATGTATAGTGGTTCGGTCAAATGACCTACATCCACTTCCGAAGCCTTCTTCGATGAGGCTCCCAACTTCCATTAGCAAGTCACTTTGAAGGGAAAGAACCAAATACCCCTCTTACAATCTTTTTATAAGTGGTTCACACTCTTACAGATTTTTCAAAGAGAAAGAGGGAGGTGAACACTAGCTATCGAAAATAAGACTTTGCTAAAGCTTTTGCTCAATTTTTATCTCTCAAAAGGGTGATCTTTCTGTTAAGAAAGGAGGGATATTTATAGACCCCAAGAGGATTTAAATTTAGGCTCCAAATTTGAATTCATTTTGGGTTTCCTAGTGCTGGCGGTGCAACCGCCTATCAGTCGTCAGACTAATAATGTACTGGGCGGTTCCACCGCCCAAGGCAGTGGTGCCACCACCCATGTGCTCGGGTCTTGAGCAATGCAACCACCCAACTCTCTGGTCTTGGGTGGTGCTACTGCCCAGCACTTTTCAGCACACTAGTTTGAGCTTAAACTTGGCCCAAACCAGTTCGAAACAAGGCCCAATGGGCCCCTACTTGGGTTATAGGATTAACACCTAATCCTAACCCAAATTATATACTAACTATAAAATTGAAATATAATTTTAAGTGATTTAAACTGACATTCTTCAAGTCTTCTTCTGGTGAGCTTTCTAACGAAATTTCGGTGGACTTCCGACACTCCTTTGGATTTCTTCCGACGGACTCCCAGCAAGCTCCCGGATTCCGTGGCAAGTTCAACGAGTCTTCGACAAACTTTCGAACCTTCTCGATGATCTCTGCGAACCTCCGACGATTTTTTTGATGAACTTCCGAAACCTTCGGCAAGTCCTTGATTCTATCTCGATTGGTTCCGGCAGCACTTTCGATGATCCTTCCGGTGACCTCTTGAACTCCCAGCGAACTTGACCTCGGTAAATCGCTTTATGTTTTCATCCCATCGTAGTTAATCCTGCATACTTATCTCGACAATATGGATTAGAACAAATAATTCACCAATTGACTTCATCATCAAAATCCGAGATTCAACAATCTCTCCCTTTTTGATGATGGCAATCAATTGATGATGGAGTTAAACTTAACTCCCCCTATCTATATGCCATATCATGAGAAGGTAAACACACTTGAATTCAATCTTTTGAATTCAAGTCGAAACCGATAAGTTTCATTTATCGTCAAGCTTAATAAACATGATTTTTCATCCATAAATATGAAACTTCGTATTTTTCACAATGTCATGGCATGATATGCATTTTCTAGTCAAATGATAGACATTCATCATTTCGACAAGAGAAACTAATCATAAATTAAAATAACACAAGGATCAAATGATATCAATGATGTGCATAAAATCAAAGCATGATATTAAATGAAATAATAGCTTAAAAAATTTAAGTATTTGAGATATATTACGATACATTACAATGCTTCATAGCAATCAATTATTGATTTCAAAGCATAGCAAAGGCAATTTGCAATATGAATCATGTAAATTATTGCGATGAGATACAATACATATAAGTCATTTTTCATTCTAACATATTCTATATATAAGTCATTTGTCATCAATTTCATATTTTTCTCCCCCTTTGTCATCAACAAAAGGAGGTGAAGTAGCTATCACAAGGTATTATATCATAAAAAAAAATGAGTGGTCAATTTTCAAGTATATGATAAATGAGTTGAACATAATGCAAAATCTGTCATCATTGATAGAGAAATCCAAAAAATGTTTGAATCATTTTTATTCATGTTCATAAGATCCGAAAGAAAATATTAGAGTGTCAAAATGCTCATGAGGAATTCACACATGAAGAATATAATACTCAATTTTTTGATTGAGAATTCAAGCATAGAATTGTAAAAGGATACATCATTAAAGTCATTCATCAAAGATTTCATATTTTAAGATAAACTCCATGAGAATGAGATGTCAAAATTCATAAAACTTTAACGAATGAAATATATCAATTTCAAAAATTTGAAGGAAAAACTTCGATGTGATATGCTTGTAGTGATTCATGAGGAGGAAATCATAAAACCTTGAATCATACCGATTAGCACAAGAATAAAAATAAAAAATAAACATATAAAAACTTAATTTTGCACAAATTATGACATTAATTTATGCATATGTTAAGCTTCATATAAAATTCAAGTCATGAAATATCTTTAGTCATACTTAAAGGAGGGTATAAAATCAGTTTTTACTACATCATTAGGATCCACTATTTAAAGGAGGAAAACAACATCATGATAGCTTTCATTAAGATTATAATCGAAAGATAAAAATGAGAGCTCCATGATATAAAGATGTCATCAAAATATGAAAATATAATATCAATGTGAAACTATCAAAACTGAAAATTTAATCATTTCATCAAAAGTCATGACATAACTCAAAAATTCATCAATAGGAAGATTAAAATGTCAAGATGATATTGTAAAGATATTATTCAAAAATGAAGAGGTGATATTAAGATGATATAATCAAAACCGAAGTTAAAAAATTTCAGAAAAGAAACATACAACATCATGTATTAAAACAATTTAGCAAGCCTAATTCTCTTCTAATGAAGTCAAATTATTCTTTATTTAGGGGTTTTATGAAGAGGTCCGCTAATTGGTGTTTTGTATCAATAAATTCTAGATTGACATTATTATTATTGATATGATCTCGTATAAAGTGATGCCTAATGTCAATATGCTTAGTTCTAAAGTGTTGAATTGGATTTTTGGTTAAACAAATAGTGCTTATATTATCATATTTTATGGGAATGTTCTTTAAATAAATTTTATAGTCTTTTAAGGTATTTTTCATCTAAACAATTTGTGCACAACATGCACTTGCGGCTATGTATTCGGCTTCCACTATAGATAGTGCAACCGAATTTTGTTTCTTGGAAGTCCAAGAAACAAGTACATGTCTTAAAAATTGGCATGTTCCAGATGTGCTCTTTCTATCTATTCTACATCCACCAAAATCTGCATCTGCATAGGCTTTTAAATCAAAGTTATCAAATTTTGGATACCATAATCCTAGATTAAGAGTTCCTTTTAGATACCTAAGGATTCTTTTAATAGCTTTAAGGTGAGATAACTTAGGATTAGCTTAGAATCTTGCACATAGACATACACTAAATATGATATCTGGTCTAGTTGCGGTGAGGTAAAGTAAGTTACCTATCATTCCCCTATATGTTTTTTGATCAAAATTTTCTTCACTTTCATCCAAGTCTAACTTTGTGGAAGTACTCATTGGAGTGTTGATGGCTTTTGAACCATCCATGTTAAATCATTTTAACAAATCTAATGCATACTTTATTTGATTAAGAAATATACCATCACTAAGTTGTTTAACTTGTAATCCTAAAAAGAAAGTTAATTCTCCCATTAAGCTCATTTCAAATTCATGACTCATACACTTGACAAATGATTCACATAGTGATTCATTCGAAGAACAAAAAATAATATCATTAACATAAATTTGAACAATAAGAAAATTATTTTTAAAATATTTAATAAATATTATAGTATCAACCTTGCCTTTAATAAAATTATTTGAAATTAAGAAAGAACTAAGCCTCTTATACCAAGCTCTAGGGGCTTGTTTTAATCCATAGAGAGCTTTCGTTAGTTTAAACACATGATTGGGAAGAAGAGAATTTTCAAATCCGGGTGGTTGTTCAACATACACTTCTTCGGAAATAAAATCATTTAAGAAAGCACTTTTGACATCCATTTGAAAAAGCTTAAAATTATTACTATTAGCATAGCCAAGGAGCATCCTAATAGCTTCTAATCTTGCCACAAGAGCGAAGGTCTCTTCGTAATTGATACCTTCTTCTTGGTTGAAACCTTTGGCCACTAGTCTAGTCTTATTTTTAACCATAATACCACATTCATCTTTCTTGTTTCTAAAGACCCATTTAGTACCAATAACTAAATGGTCACTAGGTCTAGGAACAAGCTTTCATACCTCATTCCTTTCAAATTGATTCAATTCTTCTTGAATTGCGATAACCCAAGAATCATCTTTCAAGACATCGTCAATGCACTTAGGTTCAATTTGAGAAAGAAAAATGACATGAACACAAAATTTTTTAAGAGAAGAACGAGTTTGAACCCCTTTCGATATATCTCCTATAATTAACTCCTTGGGATGGGCATCTACATGCTTCCATTCCTTAGGTAAGGAAATTTGGGAAGAAGATGCATCCAAGTTGCTATTTTGAGGAAAATATTCATTTAAATTCAAACCATCAAAACCAAAATCATCATTAAAATTATTTTTCTTAAATTTAAAAATTTCATTAAAAACTACATGAATAAACTCTTATATCACTAACGTTCTTTTATTAAAAACATGAAAAGCTTTAAAAATGGAAGAGTAACCAAGAAAGATGCCTTCATCGGATTTAGCATCAAATTTTCCTAAAGTATCCTTTTCATTTAAAATAAAGCATTTGCAATCAAAAACTTTAAAATAAGAAACAATAGATTTTTTATTATTCCATAATTCATAAGGAGTGTTGGATAGAGATGATCTTACTAGAACCCTATTCATGATGTAGCTAGCCGTATTAACGGCTTTGGTCCAAAAGTATTTGGGTAAACTATGTTCATTTAATATAGTTCTTGTCATTTCTTGTAAATTTCTATTTTTTTCTTTCTACTACTCCATTTTGTTGAGGATTTCTTAGAGTAGAGAAGTTGTGGTTATACCCGTTAGATTCACAAAAATTTTAGAAGTCATGGTTTTGGAATTCTCCACCATGATCCCTTCGAATCGATGAAATCATGAAACCCTTTTTGTTTTGAGTAAGTTTACAAAATTTAAAAAATATTTAAAGTAATCACTTTTGTAAGCCAAAAAATAGGTCCAAGTATATCTACTACAGTCATCTACAATGACAAATGCATATTTGCTACCTCCTAGACTTGTTGTATCGATTGGTCCAAATAAATCCATATGGATCAATTGTAATGGTCCAGAGGTGCTTATTTGATTCTTTGATTTAAAGCTAGTTTTTATTTGTTTTCCTAGTTGACATACATTACATACTTTGTCCTTGATAAACTTGATGTTTGGGATTCCTCGTACTAGTTCTTTAGAAAAAATTTTAGATATTAGTTTCATGCTTGCATGGCCTAATCTCCTATGCCAAAGCCAAATATCATCATTTAAAATGGGGAAGCACATTTCATTACTAAGTTCTTCAATGTTAATGGTGTAAATATTATTTTGTTTTAACGTAATCATAGATATGTTGTTGTTTAGTTTTTCAATGATGAAAGCAATAGATTCAAATCTAGCAATATAACCTTTATCGCATAATTGACTAATGCTCAAAAGATTATATTTTAATCCATCAACTAGTAATACATCATCAATTGAAAAACTTGATTTGTTACCTATGGTTCCCTTGCCAATGATTTTACCCTTATTGTTGTCTCCGAAGGTGACAGACCCTTCTTCTTTGCTAGTGAGCATAGAGAATTGAGATGAATCTCCAGTCATGTACCTTGAGCATCCACTATCAAGATACAATCTCTTGCTTCTAGCTTGTGATGGTGAATGGTTCTACAAAAGAAGATGGTTTTTAGGTACCCATTTGATTTTGGGTGCCTCAAATATTGATCTACTAACTTTATCATTTAGCATTGAATTATTTATGTCGTTTAGGAACTCATATCAATTTATATGGGCTAATTTTTCTAAATGGATATTTATAAATAATATGTCTGGATTTATAACAAAAATTATATTTTAAATGAGATGAAATATATAATGTGGGTCCTTTAATAAAGGTGGTAGGATTTCGGTGAGATCCACTCACAAATCCAATTCCACTTCTATTTCCGACGTGACCCTTGTTTGCAAGGATCATGTCCAAGCCCTTGCTATCGACCTGCAAGCCAATCACATGCTAGTTATATGTGCCTTGCAAGCCAATCACATGAGTGATGACACTTGTGACTTGATATGCACTTTTTGTCTTTGCTTATTATTAGGTATTTTATCAATTTATCTTGTGTATTGCATATATTGTGATGTCCTTGGATCTGTGCAATGGGAATCAGATCGTGATGAGATCACAATAATGAGACCGATTTACCTTTAAACACGGACCCTGAATTATCCTGGTCATAGGTTACCCGAGAAGGACATCGAGATAACCGGATAGACTGGTATGCTGTATACCCGTCCATATGATGGAGGTAGCTGGTCTCATAGCTACTAGTGTGGGAACACTAAGGGTATAGTGCAGGTGCTCATTGGGGAATGAGTTCACTGATTGATCCGCCTACGGAATGCTAGATGGTTATTGATATCTCACGTCAGATAGTGATTTCGTAGTCACAGTAGTGTATTTGGTCCTTAGACTTAAGACACTAAGGATGTCCTGTATGAGTACTCCACTCTTTGATACCGGACTTATAGGTTTGGAAAGTTCTAGATCTAGTACAATCGGTTATTGTGAGTGGTAGCCAACCTTACGAGGGCTATTGAGTGTCAATAGAGGATCATCCGCTCTCGGTATCATAAGAGAAATATCTCATGTGCTCTTGCTCAAACAAATCCTTAGCCAAGGTTATTCGGATTGAGAGAGAAAGAGTTTTCCGGGAAAATCCGACAAGAGCAAGACTCGAGGAGAGACCGTATGGGCCTGACAGCACCATGTCCGGTATAGGATCTCTGGGATATTAGATGGATGAGGGACCATAGATACATGGTAACTAAGGACAGATAGGTCCAAAGGATTGGATTCTCCTGTATCGTCTAAGGGCCGCGGCGTAGTGGCCTGGCACGTCGCATGATCGATGAGTTGGGTGAATTATTGTAGAGATAATAATTCACTAAGTTAGAAGGAGTTCTGACAAGTATGACTCACGGCCAGCTCAATATTGGGCCTAGAAGGTCATACACATATGGTAAGTGTTGCGACGAATAGAGGTTCGGATATAAGATATCCGCTGAACCCCCTATCTTATTGGATATCCATTAAGCCCCTGAATTATTGGATCCTGAGATGAGATCCAGTAATTACTAATAAGATATTATTAGATAGAGACCCACTAATCCAAGAGGCTTGGGTAATTGGATGGAGATCCAATACTTAATAGGGCAAAAGATCCATTAGGATTTTCAGAGGGCCTCTATAAATAGGAGGGAACCAAAGCTCTATAGGCTGAGGGTTTCTTTTGCATCGTTGCAATCCCTGCCATGTGGATACCGCTAGAGAGGAGGACGCTTGACCTCCTTCATCATCTCCTATAAATCTGCAGGAATTCAAGGATATACGATCTCCCTAGGTATCTTCTTTTACACATGCATTTTTGTGGATTTATTTTTGACTCATCGATCTTCGCACGACGACGGAAACTTTCTATGGGAAATCTGAGATTTTATTTTCTGTTCTTCCGCTGCGCATGTGATGTCGCTCCCCTGAAAGATTTCCCAATACCTTGCACCTAAGAAAGGATCTTAGCTTATTGGTAGATAAAAAGAAAATTCATACAGAATTAACGTTAACATTCCTATTGATCTTGAATGATGTCCATTGATGTAGAAAAATCATAGAGAATAATGGCACTGCTGATATGCCAAGTTACTTTTTATCTAATTTTAATTAGTCTCTCTTTTTTCAATCATTACACAATTTTGCCTTAGTTGTAGTTTGGCAAAAAAATCATCTTTCAAAATTTTAAAGGCTTATTTACATTTGAAAGAGATGTCAATTAACATCTATTTTATACATAGGATAGCGATCCAATTAGGAATGCATTAACCTTGAGATAGATTTAAGCAGGCAAAAGAATAGTTTTCAAAAATATTATGATTTTAGAGAATATACCAAGACCTCATATCAATTTCAAGTCAAATCAATCATTATCTTTCAAGTGAGTCTTCTCTTTCCTAAATTGATAGACACTCCAAACCAAAGTGTCATCACCCAAACAAAGAATCCAAACCTATTTATCATTATAGACATTCAAATGGATTTTTATAATTTTTTAACAAATAATGAATGAAAGCACTTAATTAAATCATTAATTTTTTGAATTATTATTTAATTAAAAAATAAGAGACATAAGTATAATTTAACATTTCATAAATGACAACAACATAGGTAGGGCAAGAATTAATAAAGTAATTATTAATGCAAGATGTTAGATTATGTGATCTTATTTAATTAAATAAGATATATTATTGATCTTGTTAGATTTTAATTATGATTATGAGCTAATAAAAAGAAATTCTACTTTTGATAGGATTTCATACGAGATGATCTTAATGAGATAAACTCTTAATTACTTATTTCAGACCTTTTGCTCTCACTTATAAATAAACATGACCTCATAAGGATTCTATACATATGATAACATAACATATATGAAATTACAAATCTATTATCGTATCTCTCTAGTCTCAATTGTTTGGATCATAGTGACACTAAGAGGCGGGGTGAATTAGTGCTTTCGGAAACTTTCGATGATTTAGAAAAACTTCATTCGATAAAAATTGATATAAAAAATAAGCTTGACTTAGAGTAAGTATAAAGTGAAGTGGGCAACTAAGTAAGCAATAAAAGTAAATAGCAAAAGAAAATAGCACATCAAATTTATAGTGATTCGATCGTTGCGACCTACGTCCACTCTCAATTCTTCCACTTGAGGCCACTGGTTTCCACTACTGATCTTTTTTCTTATGAACAAAAATCAACTACCATCTGTTAGAACTCTTTCTCCTTTTCATAAGCTTAGGAGAGAACTTTTACACCACTCTTTTATAAGTATTCCCTCACACACTCCCTTAGGATAATCTTTTAGCTTAAGAAGGAGAGAACTCAACTTTCTAATAGGGTTTACAACCTTAGAATCATAAAGTTTTGTTCAACTTTATTGCTGTCTCAAGTAGGAAAAAGTGGGGTATTTATAGACCCCAAATGACTTAAAAATGGAGCTAAAATTTTAAATTTCTAAGTCTTCCAAGTATGGGCAGTACCATTTCCTGCACTAGGTGGTACTATCACCTGACAGAGCTTGGGAGATCAGGCTCTAGTGATACTATCGCTAGCTTAGGCGGTACTATCGCTTGCCAACATTAAGTGATAGTAGTATCATCGCTTACCAACATTAAGTGCTAGTAGTATCATCGCTTACCAACATTAAGTGCTAATAATACCATCGCTTGCCAACATTAAGTGCTGGCGGTACCATCACCCAGTTTGGGTGGTCCTATCGCTTAAAAACCTGGGAGAGTGTATACTTCACTTTTCCATGTCATAGGCGATTCCACCGCTAGTTTGGTGGTGCCACCACTTGACCCAATCTGTGGGTCACTGAATATGCCTCCCAATAAGCCCAAATTAGCCCTAAATCAAGTCCAATTGGCTTTTTAATTGAATTGGCATGGTTACACACAAAATCAACTCAATTATAACCTGAACTACTTCGATCAAGACATAATTGATTACAAGACAAGAATACTATATTATCCAGTATATTATTGGTTTATCTGGCGCATCATCCTCTCTTTCGATGTATTGCCTGATCGGCATGTTGACCTCTCATAATATTCGATTTCCTTGGTATAATGTATGATCCTTTTGGTCTGATGCCCGAACTTATGGCACGAAGTCTTTCTGCTGACATATCGACTAATCTTCTGGCATGATGCTCTCCGACCCAATATCTGATTCTTTATGCTTCAATCGATTTTGTCTTTCTATAATCAAATAAGTCTCGCGTCACTCAAATGCTCATTAGATCATAATTCTATTAATTGATATCATTATCAAAATCTAAGATTCAACACTTATTCCATTACTTATAATGATCCTGTAAAAGATAAAAAGAGAATAAAATAAGAGTCTAATTCAATTTACAAATTTAGGTTATTACTTATAGATCGAACTATAGAGTATATTCTATGAATTACAAAAATATTCTAAATGACATCAAAAGGTATGCATGTCTAATATTTAATCTATGTATATTCAATTTCAAATTCTAACATTAAATTTATTTCACATAATGGCATGATTATAATTTTATGCTTATAATTAGTATAAAGCTTGTTCTTTTGAATAGCATATTATTTTGAATAAAAGTATTTTGAATGACATTAAATTTATTTATTTCACATAAAGGTATTTTGAATAATTTGTTATTTTAAAATCAAATATCTTAGATCATAAAAGTATATTAGTTCTATTTTATATTTAGATTTATTTATTAGCACTCTTCACTTGCAAAAATGTGTTATCCAATTTTGATTGTATGATGATTGAATGATCCATTATGTGTTATCAATTTGATTTTATATCTCACCCGTCTTGTCACTTGCTTACGAGCGATGTAAGGTTCTTCGCCTTATGTAGGTAAAGCCGTGGACAACATACTACCATGGGTAGCTTGCTATTAATGGTAACATTGTGGAGGGTGGCGGCCTACTATGGTAGCTAGCCCTATTGTGAGCAGTGGCTATGCAAGCGACGATGCGACTACTGTCAGCTATTGCTATGGGCAGTGGCAAAGGAACTCGTAGGTGGTAGTACTGTATACAATGATTGCTGTTGAGGAAAGCAATTGCACTACGCATGACGATTGCCATTATGGGTTGTAGTTGCCTTGAATGACATCATTGTTGCGTGTTACAGTGCTATGGTGTATATTAGTCACTTGACATTGTGAGAAAAAGTATGGTGTGCAGTAGTCACTTGACATTGTGACAAAAGGGGGAGGCATTGTATGTGGGCTATGGTAGTTGGACTTAGTTGAAGATGGAGCTACATATGTAGTAGAGGAGGGCGACTATGTTAAGGAGTTGTAGGTTGCAAGTGGTAATCATGGTTTATGATTTAGTGTGAATGAGCTACAGGGGATGACGTGATCTAGGTGGCATCGTGTGAAGGTCTAAGTGTAGCTTCCAATGATAATGCATAGGCTAACAATTGGCTCGTCACTATAGTGGGTGGCATAGTTAAGCATCGATCGATGGACGAACGACGCCACATGGATGGCAACATAGGCGACGAATGAGGGGCTCATTGGGTTACATTGGGTGTTGCCCACTGAGTTACTAGGTGTCATGACATTGGTGTTGCTCTAGGTCAACATCAACATTCATTAGCCCATATGTGGCGACGAAGAGCCTGTAATTGTGACGACAATGCTAAGGAGGAGGAAAGAGGATTATGGTTTTCTTTACCCATTAAAAAGAGTCTCTTATCCTTCTAAAACTTATTAATTCTACTCAATGTCTTCTTTAATAGTTTTGCTTTTTGAAAATCAAAGATTTTTAATATATATCTTGATTAAATTATAAATTTATTCTTTAAAAATTAATTATTTTTTACTTATGTCCTCTACTATAAAATTAACCAATTTGATATGCTTTAATCAAATTTTGATCGAAACCCAATTTGATTGGGTTGATTGTTATGTCTAATTTGGATGACCCAATTAGTTTAGTCTAATTCAAATTAGCCCAATTTGAGATGCCCAATTAAATAAGAATGATTTATCCATTTAGGTTATTTATAGAAATAAAAATATAAATTATGGATTCTTTTATAATTTTCTTATATGAGATATTAGTATGTTTGCGATAATTAAATTCTAATTGTTATTCTTAAATATTTGTATAGTTATTCACATGTATATATCTTGAAATTTTAGAGTAATATTTATTTTCACATAAAGTCATAATTTTTATTTCATATTACAATCGTTATATGAGTTTTTTTATATTGATTTATGTTCAATAACATTCAAAATAACCTAATGTTGCAACTAACATATTCTTTAGGCCTTTCTAAATTCATTCTAGCATTGAACATGACACTTCAATTTTCTCAATGTTTTAGGGTAACTGGGATAAATGATATTTGATTCTAATGATGTTTTGGGCCTTTTTTAAGAATAGCTCACTCAGATAACATCTTGTGTTGGTGGTTTAGGAGTAAAAAAGTTAGGTAGATACTGATGTTTGTGATAAAATGTTTCATTACATATGCACTTAAAAAAACATTTCTGAACCTATTACGGTGGATTAATTTGGAAATGTTATTTCCTGTATTTTCATACTTAAAGGTTGGTGCCCACCTGCTGACAAAAAATTACTAAACAAGGTACCTCAGCATGACAGAGTTATTATTAAACTATTTCTGCATAGATTAGTTAATAAAAATTTAATGAATATTATTTTAATATATATTCTTAAGTTTTATCTAACTAATAGACTTATGAGATATGAATTATAATAAATATTTTATTATTTATAGAATATTTTTAAATTATATTTTATATTATTATATTAATTTTGAACCATCAAAAGTCTAGACTAATACATAAAATTATATTAAAATTTAATTTTAAATAATATTCATAATAGGACATATAATTAAGATAATTTTAAAGGAAAATCTACTTCAAATAATTATGTGATGTAATAACATGATACTATTTTAGATATTCTTATATTTTAGCAATGTATATCTAAATATAATATTACTGTTTCATAAGGATAGTATTACTGTTCCATAAATAATTTTTATGAACACTGAATATATTAATATTTCATCTAAATATAAAATATAGATGATATTAATGATTCATCATATTTTAAAGATTTAAAGTATTAATTTTATTTTACAATAATACTTTTTTCTATACACTCTTATGCTTCTAGTTTCCTATATTTTTTAATTCAAATTATATTATATGTAATTTACACTAAACGGATTAGATATTTCTTGACTTTATTAAAAAACATAATAGACTTGACTCAAAAGAGCATTATGAAATGAATGCTTTGAAAAATTTGATAGGCTTAATCTAATATTTATAAAAATAATAACACTTCATTATCGTATGTAATTAGTGCACATAAATAAGGGCTACAAAAGATAAATTTAAATTTATTGATAAGTCAATAGTTAGAACATTGGTAAAAAAAATTGATTACGGTTTAATATGATAACACTCGATGTATTTAGGATCACATATGACAAGGTTATAAAATTTAACGTATTAGACATGAATGTGAATGAGTCATTTACTTTTATAATTTATTTTTAATATTTTTTAATTTGATCTATTTAAAATTTATTATAATATAAATAAGAATAAATAAATTTTAAGTAAGCTAACTAGTATGTGTTTTAAGAAAAAAAAACTAAAATTAAGAAAAAAAGATCCCATAATGTTTTGAGAGATATCAAAAAAAGAAAAGTTTGAAATATCATTCACAAAATAAATTTATCAAGTTTAAAAAATATTAAATAGATAACTAAAAAAACTAATATTTTATTACCAGCATACAGAAACCATCATCAAAATTAATTGAGCGATCGACATGCTATCCGAACCTTACGAGCCTTAAAACGAAATCTAGATTATAAAAAAACCTAGTCCGGATCGAACTGATGTCTCCTTTCTCGAACGTGTCACAGCTCCAAATCACACCGCCACATTTCCGAGCGAGGAGCAGTGCAGGGTCTGCGGCAGGAGCTACGCCGCCGCCGTCCACCGCCTCCCCGTCGACCAGTACACCGCCAATGGGAGAAGGTCAACAATTTCTCGCCCTCCCCTTGTTTCTTACCATTTCTTGCTCCGGTTTGGATCGAAGATGGGTTACGCTATATAGCAGTTCTTGCCACCTAGTGATCGAGATAGGTTGCCGCAAACGGAAGATTGCCACGGCCTTGATCCACTTTGAGATCGATGCGTCAGCATCTTCCAGTCTTCCGGATTGATTCTTGGCCACATGGGATGCATAAATGGAAACTGGAACACATGTCGGAGCCCTATAAATACGTGCACACGCAGGGCGGAATGGGGACGGGAACAGCGAACGAGGCGAAGCTGGTGCAGCCAGAAATGGTCGCCGCCGTCACCTGCTCGTTCTGCAGCCATAACAAGACACCGTCGAAGAGGGCCAGGAAGGCGCAGCCCAAGCTGGATGCCGCCTTCACCTGCCCGTTCTGCACCCGCAACAGGAGCGTCCACAGAAACCGGGCCAAGAAGACGAAGCTTGGGGACGCGGAGCGCGGCGCCTCTGGGAATCAAGAGCCGTGCGTCTCGGCTGTCGGACCGTCCGACGAGGACATGGAGAACGAGAATCGCCCGATCCCCGCTTCTAGCTATCAAGAACCGTGCGTCTCGCCCGCCGGGCCGCCTGACGAGAGCAAGGAGAAGGAGAGTCGTCGGATCCCCGCGTCGCTTAGTCCGTCCAGAAGGAATGGATCTCCTCGAAGGCCGCCGCTCGTATGCGCCTCTAGCGATCAAGAGCCGTGCGTCTCGTCCGCCAGGCCGCCCGACGAGAGCAAGGAGAACGAGAGTCGTCAGGTCCCCGCCTCGTTTCGTCGGCAACGACGGAAAGGAACACCTCGAAGGGCGCCGCTCTTCTGAGCCCGACGGAGCCCGAGGAGGTCAACAAGACAGAGGCCTGCATCAATTCTTAGATATCTGCAGTGGCAAATGCATGTAAGTCGATGTGAAGAAGAAGAAGAAGAAGAAGAAAAAAAAAAAATCTTTTGTTAAAACATATGAATATATAATTTTATTTTCTACCAAGCAAATGACAAATATATGATTGCTTGAGTCAAATATGTAGAGGAAAGATTAAAACAATATAACTCCCACCCTTCCGCGACCAGTCAAAATAGAGAACTAGTAAGTGCAATTGACAATTATTTATCATCACAAAATGTTACTTATTAAGTACATATTCATTAGGAAATAAAGATTAAAATGCATATAAAACTTAACAATTATACATAATATAGTTGTGCCGCTCTACTGTTTACTATTTAATATTTATTTCATTCCAAAGACAAATAACAACATTCTTTGTAACTAAAAGAATGTGTCGACTAGCTCTTAATTTCAAGAAATACACCAGTTAATATTAATTTTATGGTAGACATAACTACAATATCATTTTATCTAATTACGAATTTAATTAGTACTTGTATTTTTCCTCATTTTATCTTGCATTTTATACTTCATCTTTTGAAACATATATTATGGAGATTCATCGAACTCGATTGATCAGATTGGATCAGGTGAGTTTGGATGAGACACCCAAATGCAGTCATGCACCCTTATCTTTCTATCTTGTTTACGTCGTGAAATCCAAGTATATTGATTCATACTTGGATTAAGATAATGATAGAGTGCTGTGATTCCCAGATATCTTATCTTATTTGATACTCCATGTCTCATATCTTCTTATCTATAAGTCATGCCTACATAAATAAAGGTAATATGATATTTAAAAATACGAATATAATCTAATACATGTAACAAATAATATAAAATATATATAATTATATAATAAAAAGAGTATACAATAATACAAGATAAATATAATTCAACAAATTCAATCTTGATTTATACTTCCCATATGACATTCCGATTGCAACATTGTAATTGAAATGAGAATTTTGAATTGTAAGTGAAATAGGAATATATATTACTTGAATTAGAATCAGAATTGTAATTGAAATAGGAATTTTTTACTTGAATTGTAATACTAATAGTTATGGAGAGGAGGAAAAAACCTAAATAAAAATATTAAAAGCCAATAAGAAACCGAATATATATATATATATATATATATATATATATATATTCAAAAGCTTCAAAATTCTTCACGGTTCTGTTTCCACCGCCTTTGGTTCCAATACAATAGCATGGCCTTTTGATCTGCTCTATTCGCTGTGCGTCCTTTCTTCTCAAAATCATTACTTTGTCGGTATTTGATTTATTGCTCAATCTTCTTAAACGAAAGTAAGTTTTCTTGGGACGAAACTTTGTTGTTGTTCTTCTTGATTAGGGTTCAGGGGTCGGTTGTTCTTGAATCCTCGGGAGGCGTTGGAAGAATCGAACTCGACGGAGATCTCGGCCGGCTTCTTTCTCTCGCCTTTATAAAGGCTGCTTCTTTCTTGGACATTTGATTTCTTGATTTATATTGGTAAATTGTTGCCTGTGATTTGGTGATTTGATGATGGAGGCCGATGATAACACGAACTTTTGAGTATGGAGGAGGCTTTCCGCAATCTTTTAGCAATCAAGATGCAGTTTGCTTGCCGGGTACCGTCAACAGTGCAATGGGAATGACGTCGGGACGAGGAATGTGCAGTTCTGGTAGTAGTATGGCAGGGATGCTCTTGCCTGCGAACGCCGGAACGTTAAATAATACCTCCCCGGTGACGCCGCAGTCGGGTGATTCTTCAGGAAATACCATTCTTAACCATGAATCCGCACTCAAGAATTCTTCAATCTCGGCTGTTAATTGGTCTAACGATGACGTGCTTGTGTTGAGGCGGGGTCTTGAAGAGTAAGCTTGTTGTTCTAATTTGATTAATCATTTAAAATGAACATATATTTCTTTTCTCGCCTTAAAGTTCACCTTTTCTGAATGTATATACTCTCTGAGTTGGAGTGGTAATTCCCGCACTCTACGATTCGGCTGTTAATTGGTCTAACGATGAAGTGCTTGTTTTGAGGCGAGGTCTCCAAGAGCAAGGTTGTTGGTTTTCAACGTTCTTCCTGAGTTCTAATTAATTATTTAAAGTGAACATATATTTCTTTTCTCACCTGAAAGTTAACCTTTTTGGGATGTATATACTCTCTTAATTGGAGGAACAATTCCTGCTCTCTACAACTAAAGAGAAATCTATTCTTGACAATATATGTCTTTAGTTTGGAAGTGTGTGATGCATCTGGATTCTTTCGATCACTCTGTAATTGTTCTTGATTTTATTTTAATATAGAATTGAATCTAGTTCCTTGGCTCACTCAGTATGGACTCTTGTTTGAACAATTGTACCTTCTCTTATTATTTAATTTATATGATGTGATTATATCTACTGAACTTCTAGCTTTTGGTGACTTGTCTATTCAAATTTATGATGCTTGATGCTTGTTTGAATTTGATATTTGACTCAAACTTGGCTGTTATATGAGACTTTAATAATGGTTCATCATACAAGAAGTGAAATAATGGAATGTTGTATTTCTGTTTCTTTTGTCTTGCTAGCGTGCTAGTGTTTCTATGCTCGGACATTTAACTTGTGTCATGACTGTTTTCTAATTTAATACTCTTTTTGCTTGACATATTGGTTAACATCAAATGTCCAGATATGCTGATAAGCCTAGCTTAACGAAGTATATCAATATAGCAGGTATGCTGCCCAACAAGACAGCAAGGGATATTGCATTGAGGTGCCATTGGATGATGCTTGTGAGTAGTTGCAGTTTACCTGTATATGTTAAGGATCCTGTATATTTCTGGAATCTGGATATTTTTAATGAATGGCCATTACATGATGTTAGTCCATTTTTTGCTCACAGTGCTTGTTGATTTTACTATCTTAGTTTCCCATTTGATTGTTCATGAAAATAAAATTTTGCATTTTCAAAGGACTTGTCAAAGATATGTAGATGTTCTTTTACTACCTTTGGTGATGCAAATTCATGAATGAATTTGAGTAGCCAGTTGTTCCCATATCTTTTTTTCTAAAACTATGTAAAAGTGAGATCATACACATATCTTAGAATTTATGGTATTTTTTCTTCATAAAAGAACTAATTGGTTAAGAATAACTGAAAGTGAATTCAAGGTTGTTTTAGGTGTAACTTTCAATTCATATCTGTCTTGTATAAGGTATCAGTGTTGCTCAAAAGCAGTTGTTATGAGAAAATGCTTTTTAAGATGCATAATATGTTTATCTGTAGCTTTCATTTGAACATAAGAGGGAGAGGTATATCTGATGTAATATGAAATCATAAAGTTATTTAAAAGTTAAAGTGCAAAATATTTCATCTTTATGCTACTTATTGAAGCTTCTATGGTGGTAGTATGCAAAGTCACATTTAATTGTGGATTCCAGTACATGTATTGACTGGTATTCGCTGGTCTGATTAAGGACCTGTATCGGATCATATGATCGGATATCAAGTGGTATTATTTTTTATTTTTTATTTTTGTGGTAGAGGTGGGACAGTTCAATATTATTTTATTTTATTTTTATGTGGTATAGGCTTTTTAATTCAGAGAGTGTCATTGACCATTATTCTTACAAAGAAATTCTGCACTATCGTATACCAATTTTGTTGTGCTCATCTGTTGGGCTCACATCAAAAACATGCTAGTGCCAGTCACCCTGATGAGCAAGCAAGATGTGGTACAACTTACTACTAATAGCATCTTGTAATAACTTTATGATGAAACAAGTTATTCTCTAAAGTTAGTATTTTAGACAAGAAAATTTTTTTTCATGTCCCCTCATTGGCATGTGCCATTCCATACCATGCTGGCACATGCTGTTGGCAAGGACTAAGGAAAAACAATGGGAAATTGGTAAGTCGAGTGTAAAACATGCTGCATTCCACAGATGGAGGCTTCCGGTTTAGTTGTCATCTCAAGCTGAAGAAGTCAGCTGTTATCTATTTCAGTAAATGGTTTATTGCAAGGACCCTAAGGCAGAATGTACAAGGTTTCTGAAAAAACTAGTTCAGCCTGTAATCATGTTTGACAAACTTGGGTCAGTTATACCCAAGGCAAAATAGTTAGAAAATGCAATACATAAGTTATCAAACACTAGAATAATAGATGTAGCCAAGTCATCTCTAAACCAGAAATATTCAGAAATATTATTTTCTTTTGGGAAGTCCAACTGCACAGAATTCGTACATAGTGAGCAGCACAGAAATCTTTATTAGTTATTCAGCACATAGAGTCTCTGTACACCTAAAATTTAGGAAAGTTCCAATGACAATAATAATGACAACAACAATAAAGCTGTAAAATCCCAACTATTTGGAGTTGGCTATATGAGTCTTTTGCTGCTATTCAGATAAAGTTCATGAAACTTTATCATCTAAAAATTTCTTTGTCACTATCATGTATCAATGTACATTGTGATCATCTGGTGATACTTCTTTTCCTCTTATTTAATAATATTCAAAGTTATATTCTTTTGTGAGCAATTAGAAGAGTATTCCTTATCATAGTTATTCTTATGCACTTATATCTTATGGTATTTTCTTACCTCTCTAATTGAAAAGCTTTTCTTTTCACCAATACTATGGTTTTTCTTATGGAAGAAAGTGACTGTTGGAATATATAATACAGACGATCGTAATGCAGGAAAGGAGGACAACAAGGTAATTTTCTCCAATTTAACACTCTTCACCAAGTCTTTTCTCATTTGCTAATATTATGGTTTTACTTATAGAATGATGGGGATAGTAGAAGATGTAAGGCAGAAGATTATAATGCAGGAAAGAAGGCCAGCAAGGTGATTTTCTCTAATTTATACTCTCCAATGGTCTGCTGGTTTACATCTGAACGTCTAAAAACCCTGGCATACGATTGGTATAGAGTCTATAGATTGTTATTACCATTCTGACCATGCACATAATCAGACCAATGATTTTCATTCATACCAAATTTGCCATATGGTATTTAACTACTAGAACTCGGTGACCTAATCAGTAAATCTACCACTGATACCAGAATCAATCTTTTTTCTTTTTGTTCTTTTGACAACTATCTTTCCTTTAACTTATTCTTTTCCAATTTTTTCTTTCTCTCCTTTCATATAAGTTTGTCTCCTTCTCTTCCATCTCTTTCTCCACTTCCTCCTAGTTGCATCGTTGCTGCCTCCTCCACCTCTCCACATTAGTGCTTCCTCATCTTCCTTGTTGAGAAAAGATTGGATATGGAGTCTTGAATCTACGGAAGTGACAAATACCATAATCTTTTTTTCCTCTTTATGTGAATCAGACAAGATATAATTTAAAATAAAATATATTGTAAATAATCTAATAGTGTGGGCCAATCAAATTAGTGATAGAATACTAAGCAAATCACGAGATAAGATTTACGTGGAAAAACATTTCAACATGAAAGGAAAAAACCACGGGCAAACCAAATCAATCTTCCACTATAAAATAAGGGATTACAATGTCACTCTCTAGATTAACTAGAGGATATCAAGATCATATGAAAATCGGTACTCGGGATGAGTTTTAAGAAACCAAGGAGAAAAATTGAGCAGAAGAAAAAATTTTAAAGATCCACACCGATCAATTTAGAGAGTATATTGTCCAGATCAGCATACCAGAAAATTATGACAATCGAAACCAATTTCGCTAACCAATAGTCGAATCATTTTTCTCCCTGGAGGAAAGCTCTTTCCTTCCCTGTGACGGTCACCCTTTTGGTTTTTCCCATCTCACTCATATAAGATTAGGATTAGGGTTTTTTAATTAACCCCCATGGATCCCATCACTTAATTCATATGCGGTACCACCCAACAATCCTCATCCTTTGCCTTCTCGTCTTCCTCTTCTATCACCTCCTTGTCCTCTGCCTCTTCCTCCTTTGCCCCTCTTCCTTGTCCACCAATCCTGGCCTCCCCTGCATCCTGCTCTTCCATTTTTCCTTGGTTCATTTGGTGGTTGGATGGCACTGGCTGTGCCAAGTGTCTATATGTCAATCAATGCCATTATAGTACCGATCTGGTTGTTAACCAATTGACACCAGATCAAGATCTCAAATATTGCATTTGAGTGATAATATAATAGGCACCTTCATCTTTTTGTACTAGAGGCTACTGATTAGCATCATATGTGAACTACATTAATTTCATTTTTCAATATTAGTCTCATTTGTTGAACTCCATTTTGATAGAACCAATAAACAAAAAATCTCGGTGAAAACGAATAAGTTACTGGTGTTCTTTTACGATGGAGTTATAGTTTTTGTTATATCCAATGAATTTTATCATGTTTTAATGCAAATGAATCTAAGATGTTGATATGGGGTTTTCTTCAGGAAAAGATGGTGAATTCTTCTTCAGTGTCAAGTATGAATTATGTTCAACCAGACAATGTAACTCACAATGCTCCAACAATGCTTGATGTGCACCATAGTAATCAAGTTTCATGTGAAGGTTGTTGTTCTTGTATTTGTTCAACCGATGGCACTTTCTATTGATATTTATAATTTTGAGATTGAATGCATCTCTTCCTTTGTGTTTCTCTTAAATAATGAAATATTAGAAATAGATATTATATGTCAAATCCAGTGGTCATCATCCTATTAATGTTTTAATTATGCACTTTAACTAGTGTCACAAGTTTCCAACTTGCTGTGGAGTGTGTGCGTGTGTGGTTCTGTTATGATCTGAATGGAAATTGATTTATGTTAGATTCTGTGTTCTTTTATACTAATATCATAACACAGGATATCTGTGCCTCTGAGATTTTAAGATTCTTCAACAGTTTTGCTTTAGACATATTTCTATTGCTCACACGTATGAAGATCTTGTTACTTTATCTTTTTAGCATCTAGTTTTGCATGATAAATTTTTTGTTTTCCTTGTCATTGCTCTTGTTTTGAAATATTTATCCTTTGAGAGCAATTTTAAAGAATCACCATGCATTTTGTCACTATTATAGTTGTAGTTTCTAAGTTTGTCTTCAGCTGCTTTTATAACTTTGGATTGTTTGTACAATCAAGGTTGAATGTTGAATCACATTGGTGTGAAGTTGGATGCTCATACCAGTTTATTAGGAGAGCTTTTGCTAAAGTTAAATCTCTCATGGAGTTTAGAAAGAGGCTCCAGGCAATGCATGGAATTTTGATGTGTGTACATGTTTGCTTAAAAGGAAAAATATTGACTTAAATATCATTTTAGAGGTCATTGATATTGGGTCCTTAAGGAAAGGGATTAGTCCTTGTTTTACTAGTAGTTGCCATGTTTTAGCATATAATTCCAAAATTATGCTCCTCCTAGCTTACTTGGATGTTTTAACAGAAGATACGAAAACTACTACCACTTCTCCCATCTTACGGATGAAATCAGCTAGATGTTATTGAAAAGAATAGGACATTGTTGTCAGTGTCAAAATCTCTCCATCTTGTTAAGTAATTAATGAGAAGAACTTAAAACTTATTGGAACTTTTTTTCTATTCAACTTAACAAAATACTCGGTTCTACTCTTGATATTATTTAAATTGCATCTCTTATATTCAATCTTAGTCCTTAATTTAAAAGCTTTAGTTTCAAAGATTTTTTCCATAATTTAAGTTTAAAATTAATTTTGTTTAAATTTTCATCAATTAAAATTATATCATTGACAAGGAAAATATATTAATGAGGCCTATCCTGTATATGATTAGAAAGTTTCTCTATCCATTACCAATTTAAAAAGATAAGGATTTAATGTTGATTCTTGATGTTGCCTTATTCTTATAAGAACCTTACTACCATGGTTTTAACACTAGTGACTACAGTAACTGGATGCATATATGTGTGTGTATACGTATATTTCATAACATCTACATAGTAAGTGGATGCACTCTTTTTGTCTAAAGCCCACATATAAAGGCATATTGATAACTTATCAAAATTTTGTTACATTTACAAGGATTCAAATGGTCATTATATTCGCACAAAATTCTTCTCCAATGCTGTTGTGGAAATGGTCTTAGCTGTTATATTTTGAGATAAAAGATTATATTAAATTGGCTTCTCTTTTTGCTCCATTAGGAAAATCTGCATAATTTCTGCATTTTTTTGGGTCTTTTGACAAGAAATAGAACAGTTCTTGATAAAGAAAGATGACATTCTCAATGTTTTAATATAAGGCATTTAGTAACTTTTTATGACTTGTGAACATGGCTGCAATACCATAGACCAAATTCAACAACAAAAGCAATAAGAACAACAATAAGACCTAGCAAACAGTGGCTGTGCATGATATTGTTAATTCTGTTTGGTACCCAGGCTCAGGCCTGGAGAAGGGATGGTTGCATTAGGTAGATGAATGGCAGAACAAACCTTTGACAGATCCAATGTGAAGATAAATAATTTAATTATAGATGAGAGTTTGATACCAACATAATTGTGTGAATTTTGTGCAAATTCTTGACCAAAGCATTTACAAGCTGTTGAGCATACTGGCAATCTGCTAAGCAGAAGTTTGTTTTGTTACGAACATTGCAATTATGTTATTATCAAGAAATGATGACTAAGTTATTTTTCTAAAATGTGATTCTATTAGGCAGTCAAGCAAATTATACTTCTTGTAGTTCTCCAAGTGGGAAACTCTAACATGTTAGTTGAAATTGCGCTTATATTATTTGTATTTTGTGCATTATCTAATTTGTTAAGATGTATCATCGGATAAATTTAAGAGGTCAAGGAAGTGTATTCTAATTTCTTCTGCGTTGATTTTTATCTTTTTTTTTCGGATCTAATTTTTAATATATGTTTCTCAACAGCCTATCCAATAGAAAGTGAAACTCAGCGTTGCTTAGTCGAGAATGTTAAACTTCTCAACCTGATTATGGCTAACTTTGAAATGAATAAGGTTGGTAGTGAATTTCACTCTATATTATTCTTTTCCTACTTCCCTGCATAATTTACCATTTTGTTTGTGTTTAATGCTTAAGAAAATCTCTAGTACTTGTTTCCAGAAGAAAAATAAGCTGAATGATTTTTCTCCCATAGCCTATTAAGTGACACTGTTTTTCTTTGTTCTGGTTCTTAAAAGATGTCTCAAGACTTCCAACTATATTTCGAATTTATGCACAGAAAGACTAGTCCCTCAGGTCAATATAAGTTTTTCATATATCTTATCGGCATCAACTTTTCTGCAAATCTATTTGTCCAATAAGGTAAAATTGACTTTTAAATCTATTCCTGTTTTTGTGAAAAACCAGAAACCCACTACCTGTCAACTACTTGGTGATACATCTCTCAATATTTGGAGCTAGAACCTAAAACAGATGTGGTAGTATCTGGTCACTGAAGCACAAAATATCATAATCAGGAATACAGTTTCTTTTCATGTACTGGATCTTTAATGCACATAAACAACTGCTGACAGCTTTGATGATGGTCACACGCATGTATATATTTAGGTTATATATATTAGCCTAATTGTGAATTGGGCTTTATAGAATTGTAGGAAGTAATTCTTATGTTTCCTATACTTATGAAATTGTATGTTTTCCTATTTTTGTACAGGTCTTGTCTGTTTATTATATCGAGTTTATAACATACTTCAAAATTTTCAAATATATGTGTAGAGAGACCTCAACTATAGCTACTTTCTTGGCCATCAATATAACACGAATACCTTTTTCATTTTTGGATCTGTTACATAGTTGCTATTGGTCCATCTGCATTGGTGGAGGCAATACTCATTTGTTGATGCTTTCTTGCATGTTATACCAACCTGTTAGCACATAGTCAACTAGGATTTGATACAAAGAAAACAATATTCATGATGTTTAACTTGACACCTTCATGTGTACAAAATCTTCAAGATTACCCCATTGAAATTCCACTAGCCTCTAATTTACCAATTCATAGTTATTCTAATTTTATATTTTAGATATTTGCACTTAGTTGTTTGATGGTACTTCTGATATCTTCAAAACAGGCTGAGTCTGTCAACTTCAGCTTATATCTCTGTCCTGTGATTGTTATTTATCTGAGTTTACTCCCTTTGATCCTTTGCAGGTAGAAGATAATGTCAATCTATTACATTACGTAAGAAAGAACATAGTAACCATTCTAAATAGGTATTTTTAAAGGTTTTTTTATTTAAATTATTGAATCAGCATTGTTTATCTGATAATACACATGGGTATCTTATACTAGCTTATAAGGAAGGATTTTCTTAATGAACAGCTTCAGTGGTGCGTCAAGCGTTATGAGTCGGATGCCTCCATTACACATGTCAATTGGTGAAGATCTTTTCCGACTCTTGTTTTTCCTTGTCAATCTGGTAATCTTCATTTTTCTTGCTAAAATGTTTTCTGAAACCATATTAAAGTCATAAATATATGAATAGTGTAGTCAAAAAACAGCTGCATATGCCAATGTAGTCATTTGGCCATATTGTATAAAGGCATATGTGGTCTGACTGCGTATGTAAGGTAAGTTTCTTCTTATGTGTCCCTTATCTTCTGATGTCAATTACTTTTGCAGCAAGGAATTTGGTCTAGTCTTGTGGAGTTGGTCCTTTTTTCTTTCTCTGATCAAAGGAATATTTAAATAACCCCAACGCTTATACAATTGGTTTGTCAACAGTATTCATATTGAACCATTTATCATATAAATCCATGCTTAGCCTTCCAACCCTTTGATTGGAAAGTCAACCAACAAGAAAAGTAATGTGTTACTAAGCATGCACTGAAACTTAAATCTCTTCTTTTAAGCCTACTCTGTTGCACAGGATAGATTATTTTGGTACAGCTACAGTCTTCATTTTCTGAAAGAAGTTGCCATCTGTCTGTGATTCCTGAAGAATGATAAGACTCTTTAGGCTCGTATCTGTCTTTACTTTTAATGTGATGTCCAAAAAAAGGTCTTCTTTTGAAATTTGCCTATTATGATAAGAATCTTATGCAAGTTGCTTATTGTTACACCAACTTCAGCATATCAGAAATTTATGACACAACTGTTTGTGAAGCTTAATCGCTTGGAAGTTCATCTGTATTGAACTTTGTGTAATCAAGATTGGATGCTAGTAACTTTCTTTCTAATGAATATTGAGGCCATCGACCCAAAATTATATTATAAATTTCTATGTTTGACTATAATCTTGGTAGTTTTGTTATCTTTATCAAGGTTCATGCGCTTGGTGGCAGTCACCAAAGGGAAGAGTGAAGATGAGGTTGATATGCTGCTTCATTGGTGGAGATCTGATCTGTTTATTTACACGGGCTCTTCTTTGTCTCGTGAATATGAATGGAGGTGGTGAAGGTTTTAGCTTACTTGACTACTGCACCCTTCAAAGGTCATAGTCTGGATCTTAAAGCACGAGGGAGTCAAACTTTGCCGTTCTTGGGCATCAAAGATAACCTCCTTCCTTGTATAGACTTCATCAGAGGATTATTTCGAAAATAACATAGTAATGTCTAGGTGGTGTTCCTTTAATTTATACTGTATTCTTCTTAGTTGGGTAACTTTTGACAGTTCAAACAAATAATCTTCAAATTGTGTGTGGTTGTCGTGAGTGTGTGCGTGTAGTGTAATTGCAGAAGCATATGGTGTGCTCTCTTTTATGCCATGCAGGAAACTAAATTGGTATGATTCTCTCTCTCTCTCTCTCTCTCTCTCTCTCTCTCTCTCTCTCTATATATATATATATATATATATATATATATATATATATATATATATATATATATAATAGTAGAATATCTAAACTATCTTAATGTGTTCGATTTTTTAAAAAGCTAATAAGAAATAAATTTTCAATAACTAATCGAGATTAGCTATAATGATTTACATGCAAGTTTGTTTTTTTTTTATTTGGAGTTTATGTGTGCTTACTAATACATAAGAGATTTGCATGCGATTACATTGGGAACAAGTCATTTTGGGTCCACGCAATGAGGACTCAAGATTCGAACGATTTAGCATTTCGCTCGAACCCATGTGAGTTTAGTCTGGTCCAGCTGCGACTTGGTCCGGACCGGTTCAGCTTCATCAAAGTCGACCCAAGGATTGATGTTCCTACCCCTTCGTTACCCGTCTGTCGATTCGCCGTGATTGTGGCTCCACTCCTGATAAACACGGGGGCGTCGTGGTATCCATCACAAGAAAGGTAGGCGAGTAACGCGTTTAGCTTGATCGGGAAGCTATCGCTTTATTCAAAGTCGATTTTTGTAGGAGCGAAGAGGTGCCACGATACCCACTTTGATACCCAAGATGAGACTTGCGCTTCACTGTGGACTCATAAATGGGTCGGGAATTGGCCCACTAATTCCGCCAAATAAAAGACAGCTAACGAATTGGGGTTTACGCAAGGTGGTACGGATGCGGACGTAAAATTTATGCCTCTTGACTCGAGCTCCCTTCCATCCAGCCCGACGCGCTCTATCCTTATCCGTCCGAAACCCTTGCACTCAAATCGAACCCTTATTCTCAATCCCTCTTTCCTGCTCCCTGCCCTTCCGCAGCGGCTTCTCATCGCACCGTCTCGTAGTTTCACCCTCTTCGTCCTCCCCGTCGTAAGCCCTCTCTCTCTCTCTCTCTCTCTCTCTCTCTCTGCGCGTCAGGTGAATGCGTGTACATTAATCTGGTAGCAAGATTTTTATTCGCCCTTTATCCTTTTTTTGCTTAATCGATCTAAATTGGGGCTTTATTACTCGCCAATTGGTGCTATGACATAAAGGATATTGCGTGACGCGATTGTAATGCATCAACTTTGCCAGATATTTCATCTTGCATCAACTTATTCTCCTTTGAGAGGGTTATACGGTAGCCTTCATTTGTTTATCTCAAGGGTTTACAGTAATTTATTGGTAGATTGGCCGTCGGTCTGCCAAGTTTTATGTAAAGTAATCACTATTTAGTGTTGTAAACTTGCGGAGGAGATGAAGAAGAGGAATTCTTCTTCGGTGTGGTTGTAGGATGATCTCTGAGACTCTAACCATTGAGTTTAAAGCCCCAAATCTTTGTTGAGCTTAGACTGATTCAACTAGCTGATGCATGAATTCAGGTCATTAAGGATTGAGGAAACTTGTTCTTGCATGTATGCCTGCCCTGGTTGGCAAGATGCGCGCACCTTGGTGTAGAGTAGTCAAAATTCATGAGTTCTTATTGTTGATCACTGTACACTTGTTTTAGAATCGTGTAAAAATAAATATCTACCTCATTTCATCACATATCAGCTAGCAAGTTTATTTACAGTTTTTGCAATTGATTGTCTGTTTGTTGTTGATTGATATTCTATATTTGTAGATCTCCTTATATTGGACAAATGCTATAAAGGTATCTACAGTAATGATATCGATGTTAGGCCTATACTCCTAGTGATCCTACTGCTCTAAACTGACCCTGTTGTGTCATTAGTTCCGCTTGATTGTTTTAAAAAAGTTAAATGGCATTTTATAATTCTTTCTTCTTTGACATTTTATAGTGCTTTTTTGACATACTGTCCATCATGCAGATGAATCGAGAAAACTCATGAAGATGGCAGGTGCAGTCCGCACTGGTGGGAAAGGCAGTATGCAGGTTCTTTGATAGGCTTGTTTCGCTCAGTTTGTTTTACTAAGCCTATGATATTCCAAAACTTATGTGGTAGTTCTGCTATCATTGATTTCCTTCGGTGTTGGTTAGATTATGAACTTTACTTCACCTAAGTGATCTTTCTTGAATAACCACCACCTAACTTTATTTCACCTAAGTGATCTGTTTCTAATTCTAGCTTACATGTTTGTATATCAGCTCTGGTCACGATTCTTGGGCACTATGATAGTATGATCACAATTAATCATAAGAATTGCACCGATGCAACTGCTTTAGTACCTAAATAGTCAGTGTTGAAGGGCAACATATGAAGTGCTAAATAGGGCTTTTATAAACTTCATAGTCTTCTAAATTTTCATGTAATGGAAGCATTTTGTTTGTAATTTTAAAGCAACCAGTCTTCCCATAGACTTGGTCAAACATCTGCTCCAATGGTAAACTTCATGATGGGTGATTATGCATCATTTTTTGTGAGTGCTTGGCCATCTAGTTGTAAGAAGCATTTCTGTTGTAGAGCTATTTCCTGATCATTGGCTACCTCGAATGCTAATTTCTGAGTATGTTATCAATCATGTTTATTTCGTAAATATAAACTAGGAAGAAGAAGGCAGTTCACAAGACCCCAACTACAGATGACAAAAGGCTTCAAAGCACTCTGAAAAGAATTGGGGTGAACACTATCCCTGCTATAGAAGAAGTCAATATTTTTAAAGATGACATTGTCATCCAGTTTCCTAATCCAAAAGGTAAATAAAAATTCACATTGCTTGAGCAAATGTCCCTTGTATATCATGTGGTAAAGATCTCATTTGATATCCGACTTATTTTGTTTCTTATTCAGTGCAAGCTTCAATTGCAGCCAATACATGGGTGGTCAGCGGCTCTCCCCAGACTAAAAGTACACTCGTTTGTCCTACTTGTATCTCATTATTGTACTAGGATAGGATAATACATCTTCTAAATTGAGGATAAAATGTCAAAAAGAAAGATTTGGTAGTAGTTCAGCTCTCTGTTTGCAGTAATCTTGTTCAGAGTAGCTAGTAATTCACATTGGTGCTTAAACCTGGCAACCATGTAGGTTACAGAGATGCACAAATATTCATGGTTTAAAACATACCTTTTCCTTCAAATTTATAATATATGTGTATATCTTCTCCATTATTTTCTGTATCTGAAAGTTTCTGCATGAATGCAACTTATCTTTGTGGTTTACTTGGTGACAGAACTTCAAGATTTGCTACCTGCAATCATCAACCAACTAGGTATGTGCTATTTGATGATATGATGTATTTATGAAAAATGTGATAAGTGCTTTCTAGCAGAAATACCAGGAGTTGATGTTTTCTTCAGCATAATGTGTTACTAGTTACAAACTCCTTTGGATTGTTCTTGTAAACTTTTGAGATGCCTCATGTAAATGACTAGCATCAGCATTCTGAATAGATCATATCAAAACAAATACTGTTTCTTGCTCTTTCCTGCCATATTTCTATTTGAGGAAATTTTTTGTAGCTATTATGTATGACCTTCCTAGCATTTTAGATGCAAGATGTCACATTGGGTCGCTTGCTACAGCGAGATGCCCACTTCATTGTCGTATATCTACAAAGAGTAGCTTTTGAACAGAATGAATTTCTAGCAAATTTATATTTGTGAGCCACTACTTACTCGATCGTTACTTTGCTTAGGCCCCGATAATTTAGAGAACTTGAGGAAGCTTGCGGAACAGTTCCAGAAACAAGCACCAGCTGCTTCTGCTGCTACGGGTGAAGAAGATGATGATGATGTCCCAGAGCTTGTGCCTGGAGAGACATTTGAAGAGGCTGCAGAGGAAAAACAAGCTTCATAATCGCAATACTTGAGGGCAACTATAGTCTTTTTCTCTCAGTTTTCTTGATCACCGTAACTTATCAGTTGTGATTTGGTGATAGTACCATAAGTCAACTCCTCCAGCCTTTTCTAACTAGGAAGACTGTGTCATAATCTTTGTTCCTTTTGCATGTTTGCCATGTTCTCAGCTGAGGTAAACGAGTTGTATGAAGATTTGCAGTTTGCTTAGAAAGGGCAGTAATGTTGGGACAGGTCTTCATCAACTTGTATCAGACGCAATGGTCTATATTTTGGCTTTCCTTGATTGCTGGATGATATTTGATTGCTCATTCTGTGGGGATTAGTGATCATCAAAGCTTTTTCACTTCTCATGGTGATGGCTAAATGCATGTTCAAAAACAGAACGTGTCACTCCTCATAGAGTTCTGTACTAGAATCTCTTCTTCTAGAATATGCTTAAATGCCTGAGGTTTACATGAGCAACTCTCCTCGTGGAGTCAACTAAAGGGTGGCCAAGCCAGAGCAAGCCCACGAGCTTCAGGTTCGCTCTTCTCTCTCGCGTTTTGGAGTCCCATTTCTTACCCCTTTCGTTTCGTTTCCCAGAACCCGAGTCCCTTGACCGATCACGATCCATATCTTCAACTACCACCCATCATATGGAGATCGGACGGCTCCAACGAGCCCTCTCCTCCCCTCCCTCCATCAGGTCTTGTCCGTCGGGGGAAGTCTCGCCCACAGAATTGGCATCCCCTCTTCGGAGTACTTCGAACCGACCGCTGCTCGCATCTCTCATCAGCTCATCACTGACACGGCATGCCGGAAGATCACACCGCGGGAACGCCCCTCCAAGCGCGACACCCCGTCGGACGGAGATCAGACGGCCCCAGCCAGCCCTTTGCTCCCACGGCGTCGCCTTGGTCCGATGGGCCCCACGACTCTTGGCGCACATCTGACGCAGCGGGTCCCACCGAAGCTGGACCGGCCAGTCCCTTCTGTTTCGGCCTGGCGACACCGGGCCCCATCATACGGTCGACACGTGAACCCTGAGCGGTCCCGTCACCGTCCCTGGAAACTTACTCCACCGTGAACTTTTCCCACCCCTTTTTCGCTGTAGAACTATAAGGTCCCGAGTCGCGTTAAACGTCACCGGAGAGTGACGGAATCAAGACGACGGTGATATAGGCGACGCTGCTACGGCAGCTTTTGTCGGATGACGTGTCGGGTGTCGGTCGTCATCTAAAAGTAATTATTTTATCTGTTCGTGTTGTCGTCTTCCACTTCCGCCATCCAATTCGCCTTTTGGAGGAGGAGGAGGAGGAGGAGGAGGATTTCTCGGTAAAGCGGACTTAATGCCTTCATTCTGTAGTAGTAATTTAGCCAAACGGCTAGAGAGTCATCAATTAGTCTAATCTTGTGAGGCCTTAAAAGTGATTTGTCACGGGAGCATGATTTTGTAGCACCACAGCATCAGCTGTCCTAATTTGCTCCCAAAAGAATTTTCTTTTTTTTTTATGCAGCGTAATTTTTCGATTAGAAGTTACCATGGTGGATTAGAATTTGACCCACACGAGTCAGAAGCAATTTGGAAAAGCGTGATAATTCGGTAACATTGGGAATAAAATTGCGTACTATCACACTTGTTCTTATTATGAAGTACCAAAAATGATGAGGTTTCTAATTATTCAGTCAGGACGCATAAAAAGACAAGATTTGCAAACAATCCAAGCAATAAGACTCTTGATTGAATAAATAAACAACTCATTCAAATCAATTCGGTTCATTGTTTCTTTTCAAGTCAATTCAATTTTGTCCACTTAAACACCACTCCTTTCCCCAATAAGCTTTCAAATTCCTAGGTTTCTGATCTTACAAACACCCAATTCAGATCTTCATGTTTCTATTTACCGGATCATGACGGAAATTAGAGATGTAAAAGTGAATATATTACTTGTACTAGTGAACAGTTTACTGTTGTTGGTTGGTGAAGACGATCACTCTTTCGTTTTATTATTGTCCTTTGCCTTCCCTGTTATTTTCATGCATTACTTCTTCGTGTGATTTGTTTAGCGTTTATGATCTTTTTACATCTTCAGTAAATCTTCTCCTGCTCTTTCATGGCACCAGCATTTGAGTATGACTCCTGTTGGAGACAAGCAGTGCGGTGGCCCTCTACTCTTCGTCATTCTTATTATATTTGATGAGTGCACAAACAAAAAAGGAGAGAGAGGGAGAGAGAGAGAGAGAGAGAGAGAGAGGGAGCGCACTGGCATTGCTGTTGCTCTGTTCATCTGATCCCGCCTGACACATCTGACTCTTTTCCTTAAGGAGGAACGGAGGCTTTTGATGCCAACAAGAGAGAAGTCATCTCGCATTTGTTACTCGGTCACACCCAAATTAAAGGGGAGAGAGCCGTCTCTTTCCAACGGCTACTTCTCATCTTCTGCCTTGCCTCTTGGTTCGAACCTTTCCTTCTGTGATTCTTGTGTATAATGTTGCTGTCAGGAGAGGAAAAAAGAAAAAAAAAGTTTTTGATCTCTTGTATCATCTACCGATTTCTTGTTCCTTGTTTCTTTAGAATCTGTGCTTCCATTGGAAGGGCATTATAAGGTTCCACTAAAGAACTATGTTGTTTCTTTTTGTTAGAGGAGAGTTGTCAGAGAAAGGGAAGTCTTTTGATCGTCGTCTGTCTAAATTTCTTCTTTAAATTTAGACATAAATTTCTTGAACATAAATTTCTTCTTTAAAGGATCAAAGAAAGAGAGCTTCGAGTAATTCTCTTGCAGTAAAAGCGTTGATTCTTCAGGGTTGTGAAGCCAAATTTGGGGTTTTGCAGGCTGGAGATTTGCAGTGCTCGCATGAATAAAGACAATAGCTTGCATTAGGAATAAGATCTTCATCCCAGGTATCCTTTTTCTTTTAATCGTCTTTACCCTGAGTTGCCTAGACATTTAGATGCATCGAATGCTTAAATTTTAGTTATGATGCATTCGAGTTTTTAGCCAACTGATCAATGGTGCATTTTCGGAGTGTCGTTCCAGTGATTCATAAAAGTAGATTAATTGTTGAGCAATAGTTCTCTTCGTCGCAGCGCATTAGAATTTAATGCATCGATTCCTTTCTGATCATTTATCTTCAAGCTTTGGATGATTTCTGTGAACCTTTTGATGAAGCAGGCTCTGCAGTGTGAGTTGGTGTTGGCTGTTCCTGTGGGGGGTAATCGATAGCATCTGAAATGGAGGGGATAGTAATGCAGGTTGAAATTTTCATCTTTTGATCTTTATGTTTCAACCATTTTTCATTCTGAAAAGGAAATGAGGCACTTTGTTTGCTAGTTCTAGTGATAATCTCATCTGGAAATTAATAGTTCTTGGTGAAGACCTAACAGGAATGCATATAGAATTTTGTGACGTGCAGCTAACTAGAGGATTAGCAAACAAGCTTTCACAAGTTATGTGTCATAGAGCAGTCTCTAGGTGCATTGTATGGCTAAAGTATAACATAATTATGAGAGGTACCCTTCTTGGAAAATGTTGAGATGTCACTCTCAAAGAACTGCAATAATTTGTAAATGACCTGTGCAATTTAGGAGAGGAATAGTCTATACTTTAAAACAATGTCAACATAAGTGTACATAAAGTTTACATTCTGTTCCTCTTGCAGTATCATAGAATTTTTGAAGCATCAACTTTCCAATATGGCATCATAAATCGACTACCTGTTCATTGTAGGTGTTCATTCTTAACAATTGTTTGGATTTTCTGCACAAAATGTATATATTCTTTTCATATATGGCCCATTTATCGAGGGACACAGGATAGTGTGAGTAAGCATAATCTTTCATCTTCGCACATGGCAGTATCTTTTAGTACTTTCTTACAATTGCTTTTCAATGTAATTTGTCGCAGGGTGAAGCTACATCTGTGGATAAAGCAGGAAACATAGTATTAGATATTGAGAGCCTCACACAGTCATCTGACAAGTGCTCTGGAAGCCCAAAGATGACTGTAAGTAGTTGTAAGGCCTAATGCAATTATCATGGATTGGTTTTGGAACTGCCTCATAACATCCCATTTCTACACATCGGTACTCAATTGTTGTTCGTTTAAGGAATTTCATGTGGATTTTTTTTTTTCCTATAACAGAAAGTTTTATCTCGTAAAGGATCATCCCGTATGGAGAGGCGGAATGGTGAGGAGCAAGATGCAGATGAGACAACCAAAAAGGTTACTAAAGGTATGGAGTGTGTGTACCGCTACCATTTAGAACATTTAGATCAGGAGACTGGGCACATGCAATTAGCATGAAAAGTGAGTTGGTTCATGCTTTAGCTTTATCTCTGCATATTATATTTCGTAAAAAGATGCAAAAGACAGGAGAAGTTGCAGCAAGTTAGTACTTGAAAACATTCCACTGCTTGCAATGTTAGATTTGATCCTTTCCAATTTTTCTTAAAAGAAACCTTGCTGGCTTTTCTGCAAGAAGCATCAAATCGCATGATTCCTGGTAACCTTCATAGCATATGTAATGTATAAGCTTGTTGTCCTTATCTGCTAAAAATGATTCTGTGGTGTTTTCCCTTTTGACCTCAAATTTGCTGGTGTGACACATTCAAAAAGTAATGAACAACTTCATGCTGCAATAAATAGATCTTAAACAGTGAAACTCTCTGTTTCCTCCACTGCAGTGGTGTGCTGTCATCCGGAGCAGTTTAAGCAGTCCTCAGTGCCAAATAAAACTCTTATAATTGTACCTACTTCAGTGAATGCTTCTATTTCAGATGCCGGAGATGGAAGGCTTAGGAAGTTCAATCATTTGACAGCCATCAACCCCAGGAGAATCCTTCTCCTTTTGGCATCTTTGTAAGTATCATCGGCCTTTATCTCAACTATTCAATCCATGCTCTCTCGACATGATGAGTGATTTCAAACTTTGTACAATGCAGCAAACAAAACTTGCTAACTCTGTGGAGTTTATGTGTCTCGCATAAGTAGTTTGACTTTTCTAGCCACATGGTTGTATCTAGATGAACCACTGGGACTGAACAAACAGCAGCTAAATCCCAATGTAATTCGCAAATTTTGTTCCATTTTCCATCCTTCACAAAATAGATCACTTCTGGAAAATGGAAAGAGATATATAGTGAATTTCAATGGCCAATATTTAAGCCTCTCTTATTAAATTATTGCCATAAATAGCAGCTCCATCCATCGTTCGTATGCCTTGCACCACTCCAGCATCCAATAATGCTGAAATGTCACAAATGAAAATGATTTTGGCTAATTTAAGGGTAACTGAGATGTTTGTATAATAGGGCAATAAACATATAGTCCAGGCCTTGTACCTGGCAGCCTTCAGTACAAGAAGCACCTCACTTATAATGGTCCCTATTGCTGCAACTTTATTAAATGAGACAAGGAATAATAAGTATGAAATTTCATCCGACTCACACAGAGTGGTCCTGCCTTTTAGGTCATAACACTGCTAATTTTCTGATTCATGAAGACTGATAGGCTGGCTGTCACTCAGACAATTCACTTATGCTGGATTGCTATAATTGAACACTGCCCACTTTGCTGATTTGCTTCAGTTATTCCAAACCAACTTTACAGGGGTTTCTTCTATACTAAGATTATTCATGCTGCTCATATGGACAGAATGTGTTTCATCTGAGGATGAACATGGATACATATTTTTCTTTGCCCAAGGTAGTTGATGCTAGAATAGTGCGTTGTCTTCTGTTGCCAGGTCTCCAAAAATCAGGATCAGTGCTCTTTGCATGAACTTTGATGTTGAAAAATTTTAGAAAGCAAAATTTATTGGATGATAAGGTTTTGGGGGACATTTTTGCAATCATCAAATGAACACAAATAAATGGTGTAAAATAGAATTTTGGATCAAAAAGTGATTTAGGCCATGTCAACTTAATGATCCAAACAATGGATCTTGATCTAAATCTTGATAGGTGTTTGTAAGGTCCATCATGTTTTATTGTTTATATTAGTAATCAATTCAAAATATGTTTCTTGTTGTTCAGATTTTGCTTAAAATTTTGCCTACTTGATGTATATATTATAAAGTTTCAAAATATATAATCTTTATTTCTAGGATTTTGAACATAGATAGTACCCAATGGAAGTCGTCTGGATTCCAAACCTCATGATTGACTTTGATCAGACAAAAACAAGGATCTAGGAGGCTTCTAGGCTCTCAATATACTGTATGCGCACATACAAACCTTGTTGTCTTACTGAATGTATCTCTCAGTTCAATAGTTCTGTATTGTCTTAGATATAATTACACCTTTATCATTGTACAATTTTGGTAATAATAATCTAGTTCCAGATGTTTGCCTTATGAATAAAATGTGGCTTCTTTTTCTTCGTATAGACAACTTATATTAAGTATTAAGTTGTAGGCTTCGTCAAAGTAGGTGCATAGAATGCTAAACAACAGTTTTGTGTTACTTGTTTGGCTGCTTTTCAAGATAAGTAACAAAACCGTCTGTATAGAAAACTGGTTTTTTATACATTTCCATGATAAAGCTGCTGACAGCCCCAAATTAGTTTTCATATGGATCAAAGTTTAAAGCATTAGATTGAGTATTATATGGTGTATCAATTGTAGAATCCAAATTCATACATTTTAAAACATTAGATTGTGTATCCTAGTGTATCAATTGATAACACCAAAGATTATCTCTAAAGGCTGACACTTTAAAATATTAGATTGTGTATTATATGAACTGGTGTATCAATTGTTGACCCCTAAGCCATGCATTTTTCTGAGAGATGGTGAAAGATTGCTAATGTTTGCCTATCACTCACAGGTCTAGCATGGGGACAATGGTTCTTATATATTTCACACTTGCAATATATTGGCGACAAAGCTTTAGTTGACAGCTAGCTTGCCCATTGGTGTTCTGTCCGGATGATCACAGTTGACACATTGAAGGCCAGACTTTATACTAGGTGTTGAATGAATATCTGGACCAGGAGGCAGAATATCTTTCACATGAAAGATACTGTTTCTGTGCATATGAGCAATTATAATAACGAGTACCTGCATAGTGAATTTGGTCTAGATACTGTGCCAATTCACTGCTGTGAAATGTTGACAAGTCAGTGAGAGTATTATCTTGCTTTAAGGCCTTGATCTGTTGGACATCTTTCTTTTCTCAAGGCAGTGTGCTTAAAATGAGAACATATCTGTGAGTTAATCTAGCTGGTTTATTTTGCTTGTTATCACTGGCAGTCCAATGTAGATAGGTTTGGCCGTTCAAATATTTCCAGGTCATCTGTTGGATTGGGAAATGGTATTGATTTAGATGATTTATGATCATAAGGTATTATACAGCATCCTTTGACATGCAGGATTATCTTGAGAATGGTTTATGTCTATAAAAATTCCATGTTTATGATGTTTAAAATTAGAAGTTTTGACAGTGTGAGAGCACGATTGCTTTGATGGGCTGAACAATGTGCCAAAGATGCACATTAGACCTATAAACATATGATGTGCATGATCCGAGCAACACAATGGAAATTATTGTGGGATTGTTTTCCTAAAATTTATCGAGGATAGATTTGCATCCTTGCTTTGCCAAAAATGCCTCCCACATTGCATAGTATGTGCCAAGATATAGTAGTAGTCTGTTTAATGCCTTTGTAGTACTTGCAGCTAACTGTATATTTGTATTATTACACCTGCATTCACAGAGAACATTTTGGCTCTTCTGATTACTTTGTGCTGTTTGTTGCTCATTAACAAAAACAATGTGATCAACAATCCAGAGAATAACAGTGGGCAAGATATATTTGTTGCTTTTGCTTGAGTTGCAAATGCTATGCAATATGACTGTTATGTTTTACCGAAGTCTGAAATCTGAATGATAAATGTTTTGTGATAGAGATCCATTGTGAGTGTCAGAAGGAAAGTAGTGATGCTGATGCATGAGCTTTCATTCCTTTTCTGAGGGTTTGTTTCTCCGGGAAGAAGCTTTTCTTCTATTTCTGAGTCACCAAAAGCCAGAGAGCATCTGCTTGCTTCTAAATTCTACTTTCAGAACATCTACCTGTACTTTCTCTCTCTCTCTTTGTCTGACAAATCATGAACTTTTCTCTCACAGCATGAGCTCAGCAGGAAGTCTGTTGGACTTCTGACACTCTTGAGGAGCCAACGAAGTGCTGGAATTTGCTATCAACTGATGTGGAATTGTGACTCAACATCAACAGCTGTTATCTCAGGAAATGGCAGACATGCACATCTGAGTGCTACTCCATGACCTTCCACTGCATGGCACAGTTCACAGCACTCGATCCATTTGCCAACCAAACACCACGAGCAATGATTTCCCCCGACCAGCCATTGCCTTGGCTCAGCCAATGAACTCCCATGGACACATACAAACAATGATTTCCCGGATCGGCCATTGCCTTGCCTCAGCCAATAGACTTCCATGGACATACTAATCTAAGCCATCATATCCCCTACAAGACATGACAGCTTCCACTCAGACAAAGCAAGGAATCCACTAGCAGGATAAGACCTGCGCTTCACCATTGAAGAAACTGAGCTTTTCAGGTCTGCCCATAGGAAAGCAAATCAAAGCATCCTCGAGATGAAGCTTCAAAGCCTTTCAAATACCCTGCTTGAAGCAACTTCTCTCCAGGTGTACCTCACCAGAGCATGATAATATAAACTATCTCCATTAGTTGACACTCATCAAGTGCCACCAAAATGTTCTTTGGCAATAGACCCTATGGGAACCCAACTAGTTTTGTTAATCATATCCTCAAACCTTTTCAATGTGGCAGTGATTGCAGGTCTCAGCAGCACAGAGTCCATCCTCCTCCTCCACCACCACCACCGCATGCCATTCTGCCCTCTGGTTAGCATTAATGATCAATCAGACTACTTGTTGGTGCTCCATGCAGTGTTTGCATCAAGTTCACCACTGATTACAGAGTGGAAAGAAGGCCTTTGCCATGCATCAGATAACACTGAAAGCAGTGACAAAAACAGAACCCTCCCCACATGATTCTATCAATGGCTATGCAAAGAGGTTGTCCTTCTCTTCCACCCTTTTCTCCCCCCATGTATTTGATGTTGGTTCCTGTCCGAGAATAGTGACCATTGTCAGCTTGCAAGCAAAGCTTTTGCAGATGACTGCACTGCAGGTTCCACCTCCCTTTGACTAGAGCCAGAAACATCCTTAAAGTCATAGCAGAAGAAAGAGATTTGGTTTGATTCGGGGGGAATAGCTTGCTTTGCTTCAAAGTAATGTGAATCCATTTCATTGGCCTTCCCCCCATTGTGCTCAAAACTTGCCCTTCAGCATCATGAGCTTCCTTCCATTCGGAAAAGACAATTAGAGAGAGAATTAGAAATATAGTCAAAATGAGGTGGGAGTTTTGTATCATCTGCTGATCCCTCAGCTTCTTTGCATGGAATAATGAAGTGTAACAGTTCCATTCAACCTTTGTCAACTATGCAGCAAAATTTATGGAATCTCCAGGCCCTGATTATGTGGATCACAGTTCGACTTATACTCGTACATTACTGTGAAAAATTACTCGTATAAAATATAAAATACTAATTAAAGTTATTGACACTGATTAAATCTACACAAATTAGGTTAGCCAACCAAATGCGTTGTATGTCTAGTTTGAAATTATCATCCCTAACAGTATGAGACTACTTTATAAATGAAATAAAAATTCATCCTGAAACCAAGAATTCAACTTAAAATAAAATGCCAAGTCACAATGTCAAATCAAATTACATCAGCCTACGCATAAAAAAAACCAACAATAAGAGGTCAGCTAAATTATAAAATGACAAAGAGTTCATCTAATTTATAATATTACTGTGATTCAATTATTATGCATAATTTTAAGAAGGGAGATTTTACATATATATACATATGTGTGTGTATATATATATATATATATATATATATATATATAGTCCTATAAAAAATCATTTATTTGGAGGATGCACACTTACCACCTCCTACAAACCCCATATAGAATGGAAAATTTCTAGTGACCAATTTTAATTTATTAGTAGTGTCATCAAACCGGCACACTTGTCAAGTTTACTAATCCTAATATAATAGGATGGATTAGTCGAGGCAATGTGAATGATTAGGAAGAGGATTAGAACAAAGACGTGGTTTTCCTTCAACGTTAACCTACCCACCTATCGCCATAGACGAAGAAATGTACACACCTCCTACTTCCTCTGCATATATATGCTGCTAGTTTACGTGGTGCACATTTCAAGCAATAGATTGCGACCTCAAAGAGACGTGTTCACGCCGAGTGTGTCCAAAACCAGGAGACTTAAATTAATTCGATGATGATCAATCCATTTGAGTGATGAATTAAAAGAATCCTCCTTTTATTCTTTTGCTAATCCAAACAATAGCTCTTTAGCTAACAACCAAAAGAAACGAAAAGGAAACTAAGAAGCCTCGTAACCTATTGAGCACGCACGTCGTTCTCTAAGCTCTTCTTAGTCTAATCCTTAACCTTCTAAAATAGTCTCCCAACAAAGATAATTGTGATGTTTTTCCTCAAATAAAATCCAAATAATGGGTCCACTTGTGATGTAGGATTACAAAAACTGGTCCATCATGTCGTTGTCGTCACATTTATTGCTTAAAAATTTACATTGATATGAACAATATAGGACCATTTTTGTACCGAATTCAAAAGTTGTTTTTCCGTGGGTAGATTTAGTGTTTGGTACATAAATAAAGTCAAAGTGTACAATTAATATAAGACTATTACATAGAAAACTAATAGAGCACGTGTGTCCTTAAAAAGTGAGGTAGATTTCCACGCTCATACCTATTCGGCCCACTTATGTTAATCTTAAGATGAATTTAATGATTAGATCTTAGGTTATCATCAAATTAGCAATATGACCGACACCCACTGCAGGAAAAGCAAAGTCAAAACCACCAAAACAAACCAGTACGCCAGCAAAAGGGGTCATAACATGTTCCTCCGGACCATGCTAATGGTCAACTCTCCCAGCGCAGAGAACGCATGCTCCGTCCCACTCCGCTGCCAGCTTCGTGTAGGAACATGATAACTACAAGGGGTGGATGGATACAGGCGAATCGAAACAGTGGGGGTTGAGCTGTGCGGTCGGTCACCGCCGCCGTCGCAAGTCGGGAATCAGGCGAGCCGCCAAAGAGAAAAAAGGCCGCGCCGCACGTGTCGGGCCACCGACCCTTTGACCGTTGACCTTTAATGCAATCCTCTCCCCACTCGGCGGTCTCGACGGCTTAACGTTCTTCACCTTTATGCCTGCCCACTCGCGCCAATTTTGGACCAAGCGGACGGGTTGAACATTTTGGATCGGAATTATTAAATATGGTGGAAAAATGGAAAGCTGGTGGAAGGATAGCCAAAGGGTTGAATAGATGACAGAGGAGTCAAAACCAACCTCTCTCTCTCTCTCTCTCTCTCTCTCTCTCTCTCTCTCTCTCTCTCTCTCTTCTATTGTCTGCTCTGTGCTTCCCAAATTGAGATGAAGATGGATGGTGGAGTTTTGTGGATGTCGATTGGTAAAAGTGTCTGAGCCTAGCTAAAAGTCGTAAGCGTTGCTTCAAGGCTAAAAGTGTCTCCTTCACCGATCTCTTGATGTTTCTGTTCTTCTTCTGCTGGATGTCTACTACTCTTGCTTTCATGGCAGAATTCTTGCTTTGACAAGCTCTGGGTCTAGCCACCAGCTGTTATGAGGAGGGGAGGAGACGAGTTTGTCTGTGTTTTGATGCAAAGATTAGTGCTTTTGTGCTTCTTCATCTTATTCCGAGCTGAGCTCAACAATTCCCAGAACCAGAGCTGCAACTCCAGCGACCTGAATGCCCTGCGGGGCTTCTACAGGGGTCTGGAATTAGGGGCGATAGGTTGGAGCATCGATGCCTCTTCTTCCGATTGCTGCAGCTGGGACGGCGTTTCTTGCGGTGATTCCTTCGACTCGGGACGAAGGGTGATTGGGTTGATCTCCAGAACAAGAGCCTGAAGGGCTCCCTGTCTGATTCCTTGGCAGAGTTGGATCACCTCTCATGGCTTAACCTCTCTTCTAATGTTCTTCATGGCACTGTTCCATCAGGGCTGTTTAACCTCAGCCGACTGAAGCGCCTTGATCTCAGCCTGAACAAGCTTTCCGGATCGATTCCGCCGGACTTGCACCTTCCCTCGATCGAGGTCTTCAACGTCTCTTGCAATGCTTTCGGTGGCGCTCATCCGAATCTTGCCGGGTTGACGAAGATGGTGGTGTTCGATATCAGCTTCAATGAGTTCTCTGGCACCATTGACACTACCATCTGCAATTCTTCAGCTGGAATCCAAGTCCTTCGGTTCTCCATGAACTTTCTCTTTGGTAAATTTCCTCTCGGCTTCGGTAACTGTGCTTCCTTGAAGAGCTCTCCATTGACATCAATGCTGTGTCTGGGACTTTGCCGGAAGATTTGTTCAAGCTGCCATTCTTGAGGAGGTTACACTTACAGGAGAACCAGCTCTCTGGTTCACTGAGCTCGAGAATAGGTAATCTCTCTAACCTTGAGCTACTGGACCTCTCGTTCAATTGGTTCTCGGAAGGATCCCCAATATCTTCGGTAGATTGAGAAAGCTCGAGTATTTCTCTCTTCAATCAAACAGTTTCAGTGGTCCTCTTCCTTACTCCCTGTCGAACTTGTCGCCACTTAGAACGCTCAACCTGAAGAACAATTCGCTGATCGGTGAGATCACTCTGAATTGCACGGCCATGAATCATCTCAGCTCACTCGATCTCGGCTCCAATCTGTTCGTCGGCTCTGTTCCTTCTGATCTTTCTGATTGTGTGGAGCTAAAGACTTTGAATCTCGCCAGGAACAATCTCGTCGGCGAAATTCCAGTCAGCTTCAAGAAGCTCACTTCGCTATCCTACCTCTCGCTCTCCAACAACGGCTTGTCCAACATATCTTCTGCATTGACGATCCTGCAGGAAGTCCAAACCCTCACCGGTTTGGTACTCACAAGGAACTTCCAGGACAGCGAGAGGATTCCCATGGATGGGATTCGGGGGTTCCCCAACATCCAGCTTCTTGCTATCGCAAACTGCGGCCTTTCCGGATCGATACCACCATGGTTGTCTGGTTTCACCAAGCTCAATGTGCTGGACTTGTCATGGAATCATTTGGAAGGGATCATTCCTCCATGGATAGGGCATCTTGATCATCTTTTCTATCTGGACCTGTCGAACAATTCGCTGGGTGGAGAGATTCCGGATAGCTTGGCGCAGATGAAGGGCCTGATCTCTGGCAGCGCCTCGCAGCCTGGACCTCCAACAGAGGACTTCCCTTTCTTCGTCAAGAAGAACATTAGCGGGAAGGGATTGCAGTACAATCAAGTCAGCAGGTTCCCACCATCTTTGATCCTGTGCCAGAACAGGCTAGTTGGGCCAATCTTGCCGGGGTTCGGGAATCTCAAAGGGCTCCTTGCTTTGGATCTCAGCAGGAACAGGCTATCAGGAACGATTCCGGAGGAGTTGTCGGGGATGGCGAGCTTGGAGACTCTGGATTTGTCGCGCAATGATCTCACTGGAAGCATCCCTTCCTCGCTCAACAAGCTCAACTTTCTGTCAAGTTTCAGGGTGGCCTACAATAATTTGTCTGGACCGATCCCTGTCGGAGGGCAGTTCTCGACCTTCTCGAGCTCTGATTTCGAGGGGAATCCCGGTCTCTGTGGCTTTCACTTGAATCCATGTGATGCGGGAGGACATGGAGTTTCTGCACGGAGTGTTAGCCGAAGGCGAAGGAACAGAGGTGTGATCATAGGATTGGCCTCCGGCATTGGACTCGGCACGTCGTTCCTTGTCGCTTTCGCTTACTTTCTCGTGTCGAGGAGTCGCCATGGTCGACAGGAGGACAGCTTGAGGGTGGCGGCGGATTCGAACGGGGATCCGGAAGCGGCGGGGTCGAGATTGGTGCTTCTGTTTCAGAGCATGAGCAGCAGTGAGCTAAGCATCGGCGACATCTTCAAATCCACCAACCACTTCGACCAATCCAATATCATCGGGTGCGGAGGCTTCGGCCTGGTGTACAAGGCAACTCTACCGGATGAGAGAAAGGTGGCGATCAAGCGGCTTTCCGGCGACTACTTCCAGATGGAGAGGGAGTTCCAGGCCGAGATAGAAACGCTCTCTCGAGCTCAGCACAGAAACCTTGTGCTGCTTCAAGGATACTGCAAGATCGGCAGCGACAGGCTTCTGATCTACTCCTACATGCAAAATGGGAGCTTGGATTTCTGGCTGCACGAGAAACCCGACGGGGGATCGATACTGGACTGGGAGAAGAGGCTTCGGATAGCTCAAGGAGCAGCAAGGGGATTGGCGTACCTGCACCAATCATGCGACCCACACATACTCCACCGTGACATCAAGTCCAGCAACATCCTGCTCGACGAGAACTTCGAAGCTCATCTGGCTGATTTCGGGCTTGCGAGGCTCATCTTGCCCTCCGACACCCATGTCACGACCGACTTGGTTGGGACATTAGGCTACATTCCTCCCGAGTACGGCCAGTCCTCGGTTGCGACTTTCAAGGGCGATGTCTACAGCTTCGGGGTTGTTCTGCTGGAACTACTCACCGGGAAGAGGCCAGTGGATATGTGCAAGCCGAAGGGAGGGAGGGAGCTGATCTCGTGGGTGCTTCAGATGAAGAAGGAGAAGAGGGAGGCCGAGGTGTTTGACCCACACGTGTTCGATAAAATGCTTAGCCTGCAGCCGATGAAGGTGCTTCAGATTGCTTGTCTTTGCCTGAGCGACTGTCCCAGGTCCAGACCACCGTCGAAACAGCTAGTTTCATGGCTCGACAACATCGGCACGGATTGACCATTTGCCAAAACGAAGGCAAGGCGGGGCTGTGCAGGTTTTTTCATCTCTCTTTTTGAGATCAGGATTAGCTTCGGACTTCAAAGCTGTGCTAATCTGGTGAAGCAGCTTTCCCCGCAGACAATGATCAGGCGCGTGTAGCTTTTTCTCTTCCTAGTTACAGTTATATGCGATCGAATCGAGACTTGGTATATAGCTGTACCTTCAGAGACGAGCTATGCACATCTCTCCATTTTTGTTTATACGAAATAAAGGATCATTAAATGTGGGGGTAAAATGCCAAATATTATGATGCTCCATCCATTCTCTTTTACGATCTTAGCAGAAAAGTGACAGTGTCATCTCCATGTGATTGGCTTACGATTCACTGAGGGCTTGTAGGAAAATGATCCAAAATATTCTTTCAATGTAGAAGAATTTCAACCATACAGGTAGGTTACCATGGAAAAAATCTCACACTTGGAGAGGAGTAAAAAGCCAGAATATATTATGTTGGCTATAAAGTCTCTCCGAGCAAAAATAAGAAAGTAAGAATCTATATATCAACCTACCATTGCTCTTTTATATCAGTATTCCAAAACCAATGATCGTCATCATCAGGGGAGGAAAAGATGTTCATGTCAAATATGCATTTTTCACATCGCCTGGAATAAATAATTCAATTAGCAGTTCACTGTTCCATTTCTCATTAGATGATAATTTATAGTCTTCAAGATTGATAGAAGAGTTAACAAAAATAGACTTACATTTGACGTACAGATCATAAATCCATTAATCAATAAGAATACTAATTGTATCATCATTTTCAATCACAAAAGAGAAATCAAAACCCAAAATATTTATGGAATTGATAAGAAGTTTTCAAAACTAACTATACTTTGAAAATAATAAGGATAATATTAGTAGTGCAAAGAAAGACTCGCACACTTCACTTATAAAGCTGTCTTAGTAATGATTAAGGTCATAAATGCCTAGGCCCCCGATTTAGGTTTAGTAATATTTTTTTCACGAAATCAAGTGTATTCTATTTATATAATCAAATTTCTATCAAAGAAAATTCTTAATAGCACTTTCAATACTCCTCGTGATAGACCTAGGTATTCATAAAATATTTAGCGAGTGCAAGAGGGTAGTGTTAAGAATAGAGTTTATAAGAGTGATTTTGTGTGCTCGGGAAAGTTGAGCTCTTTTCCATCTATTTAATTTGTTAGAGGTTTGATAATCGAAACAATCAAAAGACTCCTGATGCATTCTCCAAAGGAAAGCCATAGTCCCTAAGCATTTGAAAGCAAACCTTTCCTTCCCTAATATTAAAGAAGGCACAAATCTCAACTTTGCTCTTTTTGGGGCAAGCTTGAATTTTTTGTTAGCCCTCTTAATGTTAGAAAAAACTAATAATGACATAACATGATTTTTTGTTAGCCCTAAAGCATAAAAAAATATCATCAATGCATTTTAAATGAAAAGGGGTAAGATTACCAAAATCAATAGCATGATTTAGTAAGTGAGAAAAAAGTTAAGCAACGAAAATATATAAGGAAAGAGAAGATTCCTTATCAATACTCCTTTCACCTTTAAAATAAGAGGATTGACTGTTATTAATGCATCAAGCAAAAGAGAGGGTTCAGACACATTCCACAATAAAACAATAAATTTAGGAGGAAAGTTGAAGGCCACCGACATAACATTGATTGCCTTCCGATCGTTAGTCCTTTTCAAGGTCCATTTCAATCAACACAAAAAAAAAAAGGTTTTCTCTATTAGAACCATAGAAGAAATGAGCCAATTTTTGAGCAACTAGAATATTATCCTGGATAATACGATCTTTAACAAATGTCGACTGCTCAAAAGAGATTAATCTATCCAAGAAATGCTTGATCATATTAATTTTGGCATGAATTTGATAATTAATATTGCAAAGGGAGATAGGCCAAAAATCCCCCTACTATTAAAGATTTTTTATATTTAGGAATGAAAATAACAAGAGTATTTATCCAATTTTAATGAAGAATCATAGAATTATGAAACTAAGTGGGGGGCTATATTAGAGAGCCTTTCACAGCATCCTAATACTGTCTATAAAATTGAACGATGAATCTATCCGACCCCGAACTTCCTTACTAAGAAAACAATGAAAAACTAAATTTTCTTACAAGAGAAAGGTTTAATCCAATTAGAGACCTTATGACTTTGTATCCCACGAAAAGATGGTCATACGGGAGTGGAGTGCAAGAAAGAGTTATCATCCAACCAAAATTGTGATAGAGCCTAGTAAACTCAAGCTAGTTTTATAGTGATCAATGACAATACTATTCACCTTAAGATGGTGGATGAAGTTTTGCTTATGATACCAAGTAATATGATTATGATAATATCTAGTGTTACAATCTCTCTCATTGATCCACTTAGTTTTAGATTTACACCACCATTTGACATTAATTTATCTAATAATAACTTAGAAATGGTTGTGAAAATAGATCAATAGTCTTACGTCGGACGCTTTGTTTTCAAGCACCAAAATCTGCTCTTGAAGCTTAAAGGAGACGTTCTCCAACTTCTAAAGGCAGATCCAATTTTAGTTAAAAAAGAATGGCCCTAAGTTGCTCAAGTTTCATAGATGAGGAAGACATGGGCACACAAGAAGTTGAATACGCAAACCAATGATTTCTAACAAGAATGGGAACCTCTTGGATTTTGATCCACAAGGGTTGAAACCAAATAAGGGGGCGTCTCCTCTTATCTTTATCAACCATCTTTTATGGTCTAAAATAGATATAGACGGGATGGAAAGGATGTGATTCCCAAAAGATTGTAGTAAAGAAGAATTAGCTAGCATATGTAAAGCTAAGCTAAATCTTTATTGTTGTGGAGCCGGTAAAATCAACAGTCCCATAACCAAGGTCAAACAAACAAGCAAACGAAACTAAATTCTGAAATGATCGAATGGTAGCATTAAGTCTAAAAGAAGGAACCATCGCACTTCTCAGAATAATCAAGAATACAGTTAAAGTCGCCGATCAAAGTTTGAGGGATGTTATCAAAATTCAAAGAAGCCATACCATTAAAAAAAATTCTTCCTAATAATAATATTATTGCTAGCATAAATATCTGACAAAAGCTAGAGATAAGGAAAATTCGATCGCAGTACAGCATGAGAGAGAGAGAGAGAGAGAGAGAGAGAGAGAGAGACGATATCACTTCCAATCACGACCAAAGCATGATGATAGACATTCTGCATTTTTCTTCCTCGAACGTGTTTTTTGCAGTAGAACCATATCAGGTTTGTCTCTTAGTTTTACGAGAGTAAAAATATCCCTAACCGGTTAGCACTGACAGTTTCAATTTAGGACAACTAATTTTAATAAACCCAAGTTTAGGAGGAGACTCCCCGTGGAGGTGGAGCTATGGGAGACGCGAGGTGAGTTGGAAACACTTGTTCGGACATATCAGATATGTATATTGTTAACGCTTATGAACGGATGCCAGCAGAAGCATATATGTTGGAGAAGAACATGGCTGCTTTTAGAGCATATAGCTGCTTTAGGAATGAAAACTATGAGTGAGGATACCTCGATTTAGTCAAGATTAAATAAATATATAAGGATTTAATGAAATCTTAGAACAATAGTTTTGACTTAACAAAGTTATAAGCAATAATTTAAGATTTATAATATTAAGATGATTTACTATCATTATCTCCTGCCAAAACCACTCCATTAAAAAGAAAGAGAAATCTTCAATGATAAATCTCATAGCAACTTTTTCTTCAAACAGATTCAGAGCTGCCATCATCTACACTGGCTCAGTTCCATTTCCTTCTTCCTTACAAATTCCCTCTATTATTACATCAAATAAGTTTCTTGTTCTTCCTGTCAGTTCACGGACAAACGTAGACTATGTTCAGCCTCGAGTGATTATTATGGAGCACATGCGGATACGGGGAGATTCTTCTCGTCGGGATCTCTCTTCAGCCTACTGTGGAGAAGCTAATGGTCAAACATCCAAGAAAGCAGCTCGTAATATTACCTTGCAGGAAGCTGGAAGAGCATCGAGTCCTGGAGTCAAACAACGTGTTCATCAAGTGGCACCACGACAAGCTCTCGGTCACAATCCACACTACCAGTTCGGTAGGGTGCATGCGAATCCACCATGTTCAAGCCCTGGATACTCGATCAATAATTCTTGGCATGTTCTTGGTAGGTCGGAGGACAAGTTGGTGCGGCATCGCCAACTCTCTACCTCCATCCTCGGTTCAGTACTTCCACACGTTTAGTTCTCAAAGATGTGTTTGCACTGCAACATCTGCCTTCTCGGAAGCAGAGGCCACAGGGCTGAGAGAGTGGCGCATGCATGCGTCCTGCACACAGCGGCTGCAGGGAGAGAAGGCAGATATGGCCATCGGAGTCCCCGTGAACAGCGTCCGGAGCACATGGAAGCAAGCGGCCGGACGGCTGAGGCGGGGCCCTCTCGATTTGACCAACCACGTGCGTCGGCTCTTTGTCCTCTTCCCGTGGCTTTGTCTTCCTCACCGAGGAGTGGAATCAAGATCGCTCAATGGTGGATGCTTCATATTTCAACAATGTCTTGTCGTCATGTGGTACTTTTTATCTTCTAAGGAACATGGCCACCACTCTTTCTAATTTGTTTAAAAATTTCCTTTCTATTTATAATTATCTAATTATTTTTTATTGGATTTTTTTAAAAAAATATTTGTATTTTAGATATTTCTCAATCGATATCCAAAAAAACCTAAAATATCCTTCAAAAAATTTTCCACCAATTTTTTCTGTCTATTTCTTTACTAGTTTTAACAGTTACAGTGTTTTCTTTTGACTTGTTTGTGGTATTCTTCAATACTATTTATCATATTCTTATTAAGATACTAAAAATACTATAAACACTATTGAAAAAGCATAAGTCATCTTTGATTGTTATTACTCTTAGACTATTACAATACGATATTTTTTAGCTTGTAGTTGGTTTGGTTGAGTTACTCATTTGGATCTTTATAGTGTTTTCAAATAGATTTACATTTTTTTTTATTAAAATACTGTAACAATATAATTTTTAATATCTATTTGAGTGATTGTATTTCTAAATTATTATAGATATCTATTTGAATCATATTATGATATATCAAATTATTTCTAGTGTATTTTGATTCCACTCATTTACAACATTTTAAAGTAGACTTTATAGTGTTTTTGTTATGGTGGCCAGGATATTATAATATGTTAAAAAAATAATAGATGAAATAATTTTTGGAGGATAGTTTGGACTTTTTTCAAATTAGGGATACTATTTGGGAAAAAAAAAGTTTCTTCCTATTTAGAGCCTCATTCTTATTATTCATAATCTTTTAAAAATTAATAAAATAATATTTTACAATTCACAATCCCTCTAATTTCGGTTTTTTTCTTTTTTTTTTTCTTTCTCACAACCCCTTCCTATATACTCTATTATTGTTAGCTCTCTCCACCACCCACGCACTCTACTGAATAATTTGTAATGGTCCGAAATATGATATCTTTAAAAGATGGTTTCATTTGGGCTATTATAAAATATATATAACCCTAAAAATGTTAAATCATTGTAACAAACATTAAAAAATATTTCTCACATCATTCTCTTTGATCTTTAGTTCGTCATATTTTATCATCTATCTTTTTTTTTTAATTTTATATCACTTCCAGTAATTAAGAGGAGGAGAAGAAGAAAAAAGGGAAGAAAAAAAAAAAAGAGATTGTAGGTAAGGAGTGAAAAGATTTTGTTGGAAAGTTATAAATTGAGGACATAGTCATTTATTTAGAAAGGAATAGCATAAGAACAATCAAACTTCTTAACATGTGGTTGTAAATAACAAAAAGAGATTGTAAATAATAATATCCAAAAATAAAATGGGATTATCAATTGAGAAATACCCAAAATATGAGTCTTTTCTAGAGAAATCATCTTTTTTTTTTAGAATTTAGATTTTAAATTATTTTAGATTTTAAAAATTTTTAATTAAACATACCATATAATCAATTGACCTACTAATTCCATCAATAACCTCAGACTTGATAGGAATTATGATAGATATGATTAAAAATTCACCTGATTTCCGAATTCTTAGAATATATTGAAATGAGAAATATTGTTTCTTTGTTTTCTATCATTTATTGCCTTTCTTTTATAATTTTCAAGTTCTTTCTGATCCATCAAACACATATTTGCAAGTTACTAATACGAGTAGCAATAGCAGCAATTTGACAATACCGACATGTTTTTGTTCTTTTGACTGTTTGGACTCTTCTTCAGCATTATTTATTAAGCACGACAAACGCACTATCTTTCTCAATTTTTTTGCCGTTCTCAATCTTTAGTAAAACCAATAAAAAATATGCTTCACAATCTTTAGTCACGGCTGCACCTGAAAGTTCAAACATCATGAAGGTTAATGAGCTAAACACACCAGAAATTTGCGTCCCCAAGAAGAGCCAATGTTCATCCTCTCTCATTAATCGCATCCCAGTCCAAGATGCTGAACAAGAAGACGATGCATCGTCTCAAAAGCTATTCAAGGCTCCTTTTTCTTCCTCACAACGGATGCATGGTTGAACAAAGATCAAGTGAGGTCCCACGAGACGACGATGCCCAGGCCAGAATGTTTTCGAGTCTCTGGATCCAAAATGTGGGAGTTTGGTGTGTGGTCTTGTCATCTGAATCGTCCCTCGGTCATCCCCTGCGCTCTCGCTGCTTTTAATGCCTCCAATTTGCGTATGGAAGCCGTCATGAAGGAGCGAAGTTATTCTCGTGCGACCAAGTGCCAGTCAACGTCCGCCAGGCGTCACGCTGGGAAAAGGAAGACAAGACTTCAAACACCGATGCAGTTGCCGTGTACATGCAAACCAGTCCCACTGCAGACGTCACACGAGGAAGGGGAGGTCTCTTTGCGTGAAGTGTTGTGAGACTTCAGGGGATGAACAGGACAGCATAAACTCTGCAGAATTACCGCAGTGAATCATTTCTTCGCACGCTACTTATCTTACATTTGTATCAAAATCTTCTTTTTATGGGAATCCATACTCAAGACATGATTTTGAGGGAATTCATTGGATGTCAAGAAAGCAGAGACACAGCTAAACCTTCTCAATCCCAAACCTTGGCAACACCCGTTGCAGTAACTTCCAACGCCCGAGTATTGGTCCCCGCAAAGGCAATTCCCATCCAGTTATTTATAGTGAGTTGGTTCTGAATCACATCTATAACACGCAGTGGTGGCGCACACACCTCCTTCCCTTTGTGCCTCTCCACATTTCTGATTCCATGGACTACGAACGCATCCACAAGCCTTTGTCTCCTCAGGTAATCTCTAATCACCCGCTTTGTCTGTCTGTCTTCCTCTCTTTTCCTCTCTGAGCTCATGGACTGCTATCTGAGACTCCCAAACCAAACCTGCTTCATGGGTCCCCCGCCGCATCGATTTTGCTGCGGAACTTTTCGTCCCGTTGTGCTGCTTCCGCTCCGATTCGATGCCTTTTCTTGTAATCATTCGAGCTTGAAATGACCGGAGAACGAGTTTACCGTAAAGATCGCTTCTTGGGGGCTTGGATGGGGATTTCTTATGGTTTTGGTTGGATTTGTGGTTTAAATATGGTGTTTTGCGGTTTAGGGCGGTGGATTCTCCCCTAAGAAGTTGCGGGCGATGCTGCTTGGAGTGGAGAAGAGGAGGAAGGAAGAGGAGGAGCTCGAATCGAAGACTTCTTTGAGATCCGAATCCTCCGAGTTCCAGGACGGGAGTAAAGATCTCTCCTTTCTTGTATTGGTTGAACAAAGACGAGATTTTTACGCTTCGATTAATAGAATGCTTTGGTGAAATCTTGCAGGGGCCAGTGCGGCGGATAGCTGCAGGGATGTAGAGTGCTCCACCTCGTCGGAGATGGCGAGCGGCCACAGATCGAGAGACCACGCGATGGGGTTTCCGAGGGTTAAGTCACAAGAAGAGGACTCTTTCGAAGCGGAGAATGTGTCATCTGGCTTCGAGTTCCAGAAGGAGGAGCGAACGCCGCCGCACCGTTTGACGGCTGCGGCAGCGTTCGTGCCGTCGTTCTCGAAGCCCGCACCGTCGAAATGGGACGATGCACAGAAGTGGATTGCGAGCCCCACATCGAACCGAGGTGGGAGTAAGGCCGGTGGAGGGCAGGCGAGGAGGGGAGGTTTGGCGGGATACGTTAGCCGACAGGCTGCGGCGAAGGTTGTTCTGGATGTCGTAGAGGAAGCAGACACTAAGAAGGTGGACGGGAGCCAAGCGAAGAAGGAAATCGGTGGGATTAAGAGCGTGAATTGGGTTGGAGAGACTCATCCTCGTTTGGATTTAGGGGTGAAGCCTACGGTTGTGGTGGAGAATCCTGTGGTTGATTCTGCTGGTAATTTCGATCTGTTCTCGTCGTCTTTGCTCGTCTTCCTTGCCATTCTACAGCTGCTGTTTCATAAAAATGATTAGTTAGCTTTTACCTCTGCCACTGATAGGTTCTTTATCGTGTCTACTCCATCCTTTATGATTCAGTCTCATAGTGTTGTTGTTGCATCGTATTCTATACCATCATCCGAAACATTTGCATTCCTATTTAGTTGCCAAGTCATTATCCTACTGGTACGCATGCACTATCGCTTTTAATTGCAAACTATCAATGAACAAATCAGGTATTGTGTGTTCAGAGAATGAGAAAACTTAGAAGGATCAGCCATAGATTTAAACAAAGAACTACAAGTTTTTGGTGTTTCAGTAAATAGTTTGCTCGCCTTGTAACTCTCGGTTTAGTAATACCAACGAGAGTACCTCTGCTAGCTATCCGATAACGATACACACATTTGCGAACTATGAAAATTATTAGTCTAATGCTGTCATTACCTTTTGCAATCATGTAGTTCAAGCAGGCATTTTAAGGACAGGATTAAATAGTGAATTAGTGAAGGATTGAGCATCTGAACAGTGTTTGTTAGCACATTTATCTATCATTGCTGACCCAATGATCATACACCTTATTTGTACCTTGTTTGCTTGCTTTATGATTATTGGTCTAGTCATACCAACCAAAGTACTTTTTTGTGCCCTAGTGATAGCTATCAGATGATGATACGCACACTTGCAAACTATTCGATGGAAATATCGGATAATGATACACACACTTGCAAACTATTCTATGGAAATTATGTCATGAAATGCTGAGTCATTACTTTTTGTAATCCTCTACTTCAAACAAACATTCTAAGGGCAGAATTAAACAGTTAATTGCTGTAGTATAGAACATCTAAACGAGTTCATTAGGACAAATATTTATCACTGTTGACCCAATAATCCCATACCCACCATTGTACCTTCCAAAGCTCATTTAATTTCAGAATTTTGCTTTGCTAGCCCCATAATAAACATTCGCCGTAACTTATACTGGATAATTTCATTTCTTTTTACCACTTGTAAATCACACTTTACCACATCATGGAAATATGTTGTAGCCTTACCACTGTTCTTTGTGAAGATATGTACAATTTTGCTGCTTGGTTTTTTGTTTTGGCTTTGATGTTGTCCTAACATTTCCACCTTTAGGATCACCCCTCCAGTGCCATCCATGAGCCATTTAAAAATTATGGTGCTCAAACTTGGCACTTCTGCACTAAAGTTCCTTTGTCAACACTTCATGAGTACTGTTTGAATGTGGCTGACAGAAAGATTGAAGCACAGTTCCATAAGGAGACGCAAACTGAGCTGTTAATTGCTTTCAGTAACTTAATGTAGGTGCAAGATTCTTTTTGATTATTTCTAAATGCCACTGATCCGTCTCAGCATCCAGATTCACCTGCACTCCCTTTTTTAGATTCTTACTTTTAATCTTCCCAACATTCTGATTTACAAGTGACCCTTATAGAAATCCATCATCCTATTTAACTTGTTTTCATGAATTTTTATATCCAATGGAAATTGAGTCATTTCTTCAATTTCTTCCTTTCTTTTCTGTCTTCATGTCAGATCCAGTTCAAGTCTTGAACCTTCATACTAATCTTGATTGTTGGTTCTTGGTAAAGTAAATGAAATGTTCTTTGTTATGTTTTAATTGATTGCTTTTTCTTTTCTTCAGTTAATATTTATAATTCTTCTAAGCCATTAGAAACATGTCAAGATTCAAGTTTTAACACTAAAAGGAATCAAGGGAAAAAAATAGAATAAAGCTGAAACTGGTATATCTTATTATATGTTGTTCTGATGTAGATCATAAGTTGTGTAAGCATCAGGATTGAAATTAGTGCCTAGCAGCATATGAAGTCGTGGAAGTTTCAGACATGGCGTTCCGTCCAAGATTTATACAATGTTACAGTATGAATCAAGTTAACTTGTTTTTGAGCCAGTTTTGGACCCTAATTTCCATGTTTCGTCACATGAACTCTTGCTTCCATGAAGGTTATCCATCTCTAGTTGAATAATCAATGAGTTGCCGTACAAATCATCGTATCGCGTGCCCTGGCTTAGAAGCTTTCATGCAATCATAGTAGCCATGATAACTGCTGGTAGGTCAGGTTCTTTGCAATCATACATATCAAACGGCAGATAATATGATTAACAGAGTGCAAACATAGAAAAAGAAATGCTGGCAATTGGCAAACTCATTAACATATAAATTATCCACAAGTTGTTATCTTCATCCTTACAAGATGTCCTTGATGAATCTCGAGGACTAGATTGATGGAATCAATAGGTGCTCATTGTGGACTGAGGACATCTTCCGTCAACTGTCTTTCAAACCAAATGGATTATTGAGTACTGCATCATTGTCAACTTGCATCTTCACTAATATGCAGCAACCGAGCACCTTTGACCACTATTCATGTATGCAGTAAAAGAATAGAAAGCTTCGGAAAAAGTACCTGCTTTAATTTTCTTATTGTTTTGTGTTTTGCTTGTCATGGTCAAGTTCCGTATGTAACTTGTTTGTAGTTATGGTGCAAACTAATTGTTTTAGGATCCAAAATCCTATGTTTCCCGTGTGGTGACGTAGCAAAAATGAATCCAATATAGTGAGTGATAAACCCAAGTGACACATTCTTGATAGCAGGTCAAGTTAAAGTTGCAATTTTCAAAAATGAAATTGTTTTCATTTTTTTGATTCAAAAGAGATCTTTATGTTGATAGAAAAACTTGCATAGTCTTGTATAATTTAGGCGATTGTAAATGCATGTCTTGCAATTATTGGATTTTCCATCCATGTTATGTTGTCATTTTATTCATTGATTCAGCCTACATGTTACAATGGAGTCATCGTTATATGTGACTTTCTGCAGTGAATCTTAGTCGGCATGATTCATCCACATCTATTCAGAGTGCAACTGCATTTATGGCATCCGCACCAACTGTTAGGTCTGTATCCATGAGAGATATGGGCACAGAAATGACTCCCGTTGCAAGTCAGGAGCCTTCTCGTACAGGAACTCCCGCGGGAGCAGCTTCACCACTTTACAGCCCAACTTCTTCCCGACCAGCAACTCCACAAAGAAGAGCTCCAGTTTCAACCCAGACTGACTCAGCTGACTGCCATGATGATTTGAACAATAAGGGGATGTCCGAAAAGGAGCTGCAAAGGAAAACTAGGAGGGAAATAATGGTGCTAGGCCAAAAATTGGGTAAGACAAACATAGCTGCATGGGCCAGCAAGGAAGAAGAAGATACTGATGCATCAATTTCAACTATGACTGTGTCGAAGGATCAGCCAGACAAAAGTGTTGTCGAAGTGCGTGCAGCAGCCTGGGAAGAAGCAGAAAAGACCAAGTATCTTGCTAGGTAGTATTGTGCAAATAAACTCATGTTGCTCCTCAGAGTTGTTCTTCTTTGCTTGCTTAAGGAATCTGGTTAAGCATTGGTGTGTGTGCAAATAAACTCATGTTGCTCCTCAGAGTTGTTCTCCTTTAATCGCTCGAGAAAGCTCGTTAAGCATTTGCATTTATTTCTATATTTACTGTTGTTCTCCTTTAATCACTCGAGAAAGCTTGTTAAGCATTTGCATTTTTTTCTATAGTTACTCTCTTGCTATTTTTATCTAAAATAAAATTAATTTTCCAGGTTTAAACGAGAAGAGATCAAGATCCAAGCATGGGAAAATCATCAAAAAGCTACGATTGAAGCTGAAATGAGGAAGATTGAGGTACATACTATAGTTTCTACAGATGATATGTTTTTATATTTCTGTAAATCTTAATTGTGTTTCTCGTGGTGCAACCGCTATTTGTTCCGACTTCAGATGTGTCCTGGTACTCGCATAATTTCAAGTTTGCCTCCATCTCTTAGAATTTATGTTAAGATAAATTAAGCATAATTCTAAAGAACAACAATCTGGCTTCGTTCAATTTGGAATATGCATGTTTACAAAATTTGCTTTGGTGCTATTGCTGGTTTTCAATTCCCACAACCGAAGTTTTCTGATACGATGATGCCCCATCATTTGCAGGTTGAGGTGGAAAGAATGAGGGCCTGTGCACATGAGAAGTTAATGAACCAGCTAGCAGCTGTAAGACACAAGGCTGAAGAACAACGTGCTGCGGCCGAAGCCACAAGGAATCAGCAAGCTTCCAAAACTGCTCAGCAAGCAGAGTACATCAGAAGAACAGGTCAAATTCCTTCTTCATTTTCCTGCTGGAGTTGGTGCTCCTAGTGCACCTCAGTTTGAAGGAACAATCCAAGTTTTGTGTGACAAGAGGAAAGTTTTCTTGGCTCCACGATGCTGTAGTCTCGGGTAATTCCTCCCGGTTTTTTTTTTTTTGTTGGATTTTTTGCCTTCACTGTAAAGTGATATAATTAACACGTCATCTGTTCAACTAAATTATGACCGCTTTTAATTGAAATTAAATCATCATTCTTTATGGCCTTTCTTATCATGTTTTTATTTAGTGGGAAAGAACTTATGGTTGACGAACTTCCATAGTTTTCTCAAGTCATGACCATTATATGATCTACTATATAAGCTTTTGCAGTATTGGTTTAGACTCATATTGTTTATTTCTTTATGCTCAAATCTGGTGTCCCTTGATACATGTTCCATATTAGCTTTGAGATATTTAAAGATAATTGAAAATTAATAAAATGATTAATTTAGGAAGAAGGATTCTATTATCAGTCAAAAAAATTATCCTTAGGTTAAATTAGAAGGATTCTTCTCAATCTTGGTACGAAGCTTCTTGTCCATCTTCTGACGATGACTGTGATTAATAAATATCTGACGATGACTGTGATTAATAAATATCTAAAAATGACTCAAGTTAGGCGATGCAATACAATTATTATGATTGCACACAGAGGGTGCACATTATTATCACAATTATGTCATTTAGTTCATTAAGATTTTTTTCAAACAAGAATCTTTTTTTATATCTTATCGTATTAACTCTAATTTTTTTTATTTTTTTTAATAAGCATATTTAGTTCTTACATCGATATTATTGAATCTCGGATTTTGATAATGAAACTAATTGATTGTGATTTATGGTCTAGCTACATTTTGAGTTACGTAGGCCTACTATCGATCAGGATTAGACAGTTGACACTGGAGGAATTGACGTTGCGTCGGAGGTAATCACGTCAGGATATTGGATGTCGAGCCGAAGGTTCGGTCGACAATCGACAGAACGCTTCGGACGTCGAGCATCGGGCCAAGAAGAGAGGAGTTGCGCCAAAGATATCGGGGTTGCGGAAGTCAACCGTCGATTGGGCAACAAGCCGCAAGAGAGGACGATGCGTCGAAGAATCGGACGAAGTGTCGACAAATGACGTGTCAGGCAACTGAATGTCAATTCGTGTTGTAATAATTATCTAGATCGAAGTAAAGTGTTTGTTTGTGTGTGTATGATTAACTACAATAGCGATGAAAACGTAAAGCGAAACAAAATGCCGGAAGACAAGTGTGATGGATCGTTGGGAGTTCGAGAGTTCGACGGGAGTCTGAAGATTCGTTGGGAGTGTTGCCAGAATTGGCCGAGAACGAGTAGGGAGCTTGCCGAAGGGTTTTCGGAAGTTCGCCGGAAGGTTCGTTGGAAGTTCGCGGAGCTTGCCAAGAAAGATCGGAGCTTGCCAATGAAGCTCGTTGGAACTCGCCAAGATCATCGTGAAGTCCGAGAGCATGCCGGGAGTCTGCTGAATGGTTTTCGAGGGTTCGTTGGAAGATCGTTGGAAGTTTGTCGGAAGCTCACCGGAAGAAGTCTTAACTTGTCGGACTTTGTAATAGCTTAGGAAATGTCTTTAATTTCGTAGTTAGCATGTTAATTTGGGTTAGAATTAGGTGTTAATCCTATAATCCAAGTATGGGCCAATTGGGTCTTGTTTTGGACCGATTTGGGTCGAGTTTTTGGCCCAAACCAGTGTGTTGAAAAGTGCTGGGTGGTAGCATCGCCCATGACCAGAAAGTTGGGCGGTGGAACCGCCTTGTACATTGTCAGTCTGACAACTGACAAGCGGTGGCACCGCCAGCACCAGGAAAATCGAGGCTATTCAAATTTGGAATTTGAATCCTCTTGGGGTCTATAAATACCTTAGAAGTTCTTGCTTGGAGAGTAAGAAGTGTGCAAGAAAACTAAGAGAAAACTAAATCCCTCCTCCAAAGTTTAGAAGTGTTCTTAAGAGAGGTGTTGAGGGAAACTTTGTAAACATAGTTTGTAAAAGGGAGTTTGTCTTCACTTGTTGGAAGGAAGGCAGCTAGTGGAAAGCCGGTGGCCTCAAGCGAAGAGGAATCGAGAGTGGATGTAGGTCGGATGATCGAACTACTATAAAAATGGTTTGCGTTTATGTTCTTGCATTTATCTTTCTACAAACCGCCTTTTCTTCGCTGCGCAACCTACTTATCACTGCCCTTCTTCCTCTCTAAACACTTCATACTTTAAGCACTTTCCATTACACTTTAATCGAAATCGGTTTTGGTCGAAAATGTGATTTTTATCATACGAAGTTTTTGAACTTGTTTAAATCGCCGAAAATCTATCGTTCTTTACCGCTGCACTAATTCACCCCCCCTCTTAGTGTCGCTCGATCTCTAATAATTGGTATCAGAGCCACGTTATTTCTCATTCAGATTTACACCCGTAAGAAATGGCTCTTCATGGCTTTCAAGAGGGTTTTTTGATTTTTCGTCCACCGTTGTTTAACGGTTCAGACTATACATATTGAAAAACTCGAATGAGAGTTTTTTTTATTTCAATGGATTTGGATTTGTGGAACATCATCAAAAATTACTTTCAACTTCCCTCTAAATCGATGAATGAATGGTTGGATTTGGAGAAAAGATCTTTTTCTTTAAATGCAAAGGCTATGAATGCTTTATTTTGTGCTTTAGATAAAAATGAATTCAATCGGATTTCTACGTGTGAAACGGCTTTTGACATTTGACGAACACTTGAAATCACGCATGAGGGAACTAGTAGAGTGACTCGAAAGTAAACCTCTTATTGCATGATTTTGAGCTCTTCCGAATGACACCAAGCGAAACTATCGACGATATGTGCACCCGTGACGATATGTGCACCCGTTTCACGGATGTCGTCAATGGCTTGAAAAGTCTTGGTAAATATTTTTCAAACTTTGAACTCACTAACAAGATCTTAAGATCTCTTCCAAAAAGGTGGGATCCTAAAATAACGACGATACATGAAACTAAGGATTTAAATGATTATTCTATTGAAGAACTCATTGGATCCTTAATGACATATGAAATAATTTACTTGGAACATGTTAAACATATGAACCACCTTCTAAAGAACAAGAAGGATTTGGAACTCCGAACTATGAAATGCCACTTGAGTGATGACTCAAGTGATGAGGACAATGAGAACTTTGAACTTCGAACACTAAATCTTAATAAGTTCATTAAACAAATATCTAAAATAAACAATGAACTTAAATAGAGGAAAAGGCCAAAGAAGAGAAAGACACTCAAGGAAGAATCAAGTGACGAAACGACGAATTGGGCTTTGATGGGCTTCGTCAACAAGGTAAGTATCTCACCCGAAATGCTTTTACCTTTGCTTTATAAAATTACTTAGAACTTTTCATGAGTTGCTTGATATAGTTGGTAGGAATTTTTTTTATGTTTTTTTTTGTATTTTTAAAAAGTAAATATTATGAATGATAATTGCTTAATGTGTGATAATGCAATTTCATGCATATGATTTCCATATCAATTTTCGGTCTCAATATTGATGTATGGTTTTGACACAAAAATTATGATAATTGCAATCCATGCATGTGTATCTTGATGAGTTACATTGGTTTTTCGTTCTAAACATGATGCTTAACGATTTTATATCATGCATGTTATGTTTTGAAATTTTGATGATGCATTATGAAATCATGCTTAATGATTGTATCATGCTTGTTAATTTGAAATCTTATATTTCGGAATATTGTTCTTAACGGCTTTATGACGAAATTTTTAGATGATATATTATATTTTTGATAATGAAACTTGTCTTGGTTTTAACCATGATACTCATCTTCTAAAACTTAGCACACTTACATAAAACATACAACTTAAAATGAAACATATTATCATATCGAATCGAATTTTTTTTTGGAAGAAGTCTTATGTGTAATGTGCTATATTTTTGGCTTGAAAATAGATGTTATCATACTTGAAAGCTATGGAATCATGCTTGATGATATGTTTTATGAAATTTTGCCTTTACATCTTGAACTTTCATGATTGTCTCAATTTGACATTAAAAGACAAAGGCATGCTTATTTGAAATAAATCATAAAAAGAAAATGCATGATCTTGAAAATTCTTCTCTCTAAAGTTTTCGGTTTTGATGAATCGATGTGAATCTCTTGAATCGAATCTTTTGAAAATATCACATACTTAATGTGATTTGACTTAATGATCATTATGATGAAATTTGTCTTTCCATTTTGAATGTTGATATTTTATTTTAAGACAAAGGCATGTTTATATGAAATCAATGCAAATCATAAAGAAGCGAAGTGTATGATTTTTGAAATTTTTGATTTTTTATGAAAGATAAGTGATAAATTCATTTATGATATTTTGTAAATCACTTTGAATTTTGAATGAGATTTTGATGATATGGTAATAACCTTGTTCATGTTATGAATATTAAAAATGATAATTTGATTATGAGTCTTGATTTGTCAAATTGAACTTAAATGATTTTTCTTTTAGTGACTCTTGAATCTTTTGGAATTATAACTTGTTAAGATGTATTTAATGCTTGAATCAAGCTCTAAAAGATTTTATTTCGCTAATAAGAAATTTTATTGAATTCATAACCTTGTATGAATCTCTTGAGAGTAATTTTGATGATTTATATGAGTCTTATAAATCATGATTTTGATTTCTTAGAACTATATATTTGAGATTTTTTATTTTATGAAATCATCATCGTAATGATTTGAAAACTCTTACATATAAGTCAAGATTTTCTTCATGATAAATATATATAATTATTGTTTATTCATTAATTGATCCTTCATGACATAACTTCCTTATGTGATGATTAAAAATTTGATGAAAAAGAAATGTGCTTAATGATTGAATCATTGATTTATTCTTTTATCATGGCTTAAAAATGAATGAAAAGAAAATATGTTAATACTTGTAATCGTGATCCTTGATATTGATATGCTTTTATATATCATGATTCTTGGTTGTATGATATTTATCTTAAATTGAAAACTGATACATTTATCTTAATCTTGCTAAAAAGAAAGTAATGAATCATGAATGACATCTCTTGGTTTTGATCCTTGTTGAATTTACATATTGATATCCTTCATCACATGATTTCTTGTCTTGTATGCATCTTGTGATAATTGATATATTGATTGATGCAAATTTATAATTGATCATTGGTTTCTTCCTTTCTTTCGATAATGATAAAAGGATGAGTTAAATTGCTAGCTTGTGCATTAAAAGAGAAAATTTTGCTAGCTTAAACATTGAGAAGTAAAAAGTTGTTATCTCAAGAGAGGCAAAAATCTTACTTAACTTCATTTTTTCAACAAAATTGCTTGCATCTTTGTTACAAATTATTGTTGAATCTCATGCAAGATTATTTGAAGTATTAATCCTCCCTTTCTTTTTGATATTGATAAAGGGGGAGAAGGCTTTTGCTAGCTTGCATATTACAAATGAATGCAAAAGTCCTAGCATACAAAGAAAGCGAAACTTGCAAGCTTGCTCTTTTCAAAAGAGAAGAAAGAAATTACAAAATTACATGCATATTGCAAAGGAAGTCAAGAAAATGCACATCTTTGAATACAATTTGCTTACACTTCTCAAAGAAACATAGAAAAACTTGTTATCATCATAACAAGTGCTATCTTGTCTATCATGAGAAACTTACTATGCTTAAATGTTGTATGATGTGATTAATAGCTAGTGTGTTGTAAAATTTACATATCTTTTAAACTAGCTACGATGCAACTTCTCCTTTTTGTTGATAACATAGGGGGAGAAGTAGGTTGATGACTTCATGTATTGAATTGAATATTTTATATATTTGCATGATGGTTTGAAGTTATTCTCATAATTTGTGATGAATGTTGCTTGGATTTGGGATAATCCAAGGTTTCTATCAATGACATATTGATAGGAGTTTGGTTAAACTCCGGGGAGTTATGGTTAACTCCATTAGTCATCAATTAGTTGTCATCATAAAAAAGGGGAGATTGTTGAATCTCATATTTTGATAATGAAACTAATTGATTGTGATTTATGGTCTAACTACGTTTTGAGTTACGCAGGTCTACTTTCGATCAGGATTAGACAATTGACGCTGGAGGAATTGATGTTGCGCCGGAGGTGATCACGTCAGGATATTGGATATCGAGCCGAAGGTTCGGTCGACAATCGGCAGGAGGCTTCGGACGTCGGGCATCGGGCCAAGAAGAGTGGAGTTACGCCAAGGATATCGGGGTTACGGAGGTCAATCGCCGATTGGGCAACAAGCCGCAAGAGAGGACGATGTGCTGAAGAATCGGACGAAGCGTCGACCAATGATGTGCCAGGCAACTGAATGTCAATTCGTGTTGTAATAATTGTCTAGATCGAAGTAGAGTGTTTGATTATTTGTGTGCAGGATTAACTACGATAGTGATGACAAGTGTGATGGATCGTTGGGAGTTCGAGTGTTCGATGGGATTCCGAAGATTCGTTGGGAGTGTTGCTGGAACCGGCCGAGAACGAGTAGGGAGCTTACCGAAGGATTTTCGAAAGTTCGTCGGAAGGTTCGTTGGAAGTTCGCAAAGCTTGCCAAGAAAGATCGAAGCTTGCCAATGAAGCTCGTTGGAACTCGCCAAGATCATCGTGAAGTCCGAGAGCTTGCCGGGAGTCCGCTGAATGGTTTACGAGGGTTCGTCGGAAGACCGTCGGAAGTTCGCTGGAAGCTCACCGGAAGAAGTCTTGACTTGTCGGACTTTGTAATAGCTTAGGAAATGTCTTTAATTTCATAATTAGCACATTAATATAGGTTAGGATTAGGTGTTAATCCTATAACCTAAGTAGGGGCCAATTGGGTCTTGTTTTGGACCGATTTGAGTCGAGTTTTTGCCCCAAACCAGTGTCCTGAAAAGTGTTGGGCGGTGGCACCGCCCAAAGGCCGAGAGGTGGGTGGTGGCACTGCCCAGCACCTAAGAGGGTGGGCGATGGAACTGCCTAGTACATTGTCAGTCTGACAACTGACAGGCGGTGGCACCGCCAGCACCGGGAAAACCGAGACAATTCAAATTTGGGCTCCAAATTTGAATTCTCTTGGGGACTATAAATATCCTAGAAGTTCTTGCTTAGAGAGTAAGAAGTGTGCAAGAAAACTAAGGGAAAACTCTGTCATTTGAAATAGAAATCTCTCCTCCAAAGTTTAGAAGTGTTCTTAAGAGAGGTGTTGAGGGAAGCTTTGTAAACAGAGTTTGTAAAAGGGAGTTTGTGTTCGCCTATTGGAAGGAAGGCAGTAGATGTAGGTCGGTGGCCTCAAGCGAAGAGGAATCGGGAGTGGATGTAAGTCGAATGACCGAACCACTATAAAAACGGTTTGTGTTTATGTTCTTGCATTTACCTTTCTACAAATCGCCTTTTCTTCGCTGCACAACTTACTCATCACTGCCCTTCTTCCTCTCTAAACACTCCCTACTTTAAGCACTTTCCATTATGCTTTAATCGAAATCGATTTTAGTCGAAAACGTGATTTTTATCGTACAAAGTTTTCGAACTTGTTTAAATCGTCGAAAATCTATCGTTCTTTACCGCTTGTACTAATTCACTCTCCCCCCCCCTCTTAGTGTTGCTTGATCCCTAAGAGATATGTTCTCCTTTATCAAGACATAGGCCGCCCCCTCTTAGTACCGCTCGATCCCTAACAGATATGTTCTCCTTTATCAAGACGTAGCCCCCTCTCGCACTCCGTTCGATCCCCTATGAGATATGTTCTCCTTTATCAAGACGTAGGATACATGAGATTATATCAAGCATGTTTCTTCCTTCGTAAGAATTTTTTTTATACTTGAATTCTTGATCATTAAAAATAAAAATAATTCCTCCTTAGCACCGATAATATAATTATGTGTTTTCCTTTTCTATCTACTATATTTGTTTCCTTTTATTAAGAATCTTCGAAACATTCACTGGTGTCTGTAATATGTCAATTCCTTATTTAGCTGGCCACAAGGAATATCCATATCCTACAAGATGCATCTAAAATGACATCAGTTGACATAACGTGTGTTTATATGTACATATTGGCACCAAATCACTAGAGACACCTTCAAACAAGAGAGATTCCTAATTCAAAATGGACATTTGTTCATGGTACTCTATTATGTTCTATAATTGGTGCATTAAACCTTAGTTGATCATTAAAGCTTCAAAAGTCATGCATGAGCCAATGATTACTCTAGAAGCAATAGATGACTCGTTCTCCTCTTCATTTACTTTTATCTTGCGATGAAGGTCTCACAGTCTTCTTTCTCTGCTATTCAACCATGTCTTACGCACGCATATGGTAATTAAAGTACCATGAACAAGTGTCCATTTTGAATTAGGAATCTCTCTTGTTTGAAGGTGTCTCTAGTGATTTGGTGCCAATATGTGCACATAAATACAGATTATGTCAACTGATGCCATTTCAGATGCGTCTTGTAGGATACGGATATTCTTTTTGCCCAACTAAATAAAGAATTGACATATTACAGACACTAGTGAATGTTTCTAAAATTCTTAATAAAAGGAAACAAATATAATATATAAAAAAAGAAAGCACATAATTATATTGTCGGTGTTAAGGAAGAATTATTCTTATTCTTAATGATCAAGAATTTAAGTACAAAAATAATTCTTACGAAGGAAGAAACCTGCTTGATATAATCTCATGTATCCTACGTCTTGATAAAGGAGAACAGTAGGCGGTACCATCGCTCAGACTAGTGGTACCACCGCTTGACAACCTATCAGTAGGCGGTATCATCGCCCAAACTCAGTCTTGAAGACTAAGCCTTCAAGCGATTCCATCACCCACCTGGCGATGCCACCGCCTAACGTGGCACTAGGGCACTATTTGGGCCTTTCATCTGGCCCAACACAGCTCTAATCTAGGCTCAGTTGGCCCCTAATAGGATTATAGGATTAATCACCTAATTTTAACCTTAACTATGAATTTAAAGATATTTCCTAAGGTAAACAATGGCTAGCAAGTCAAGGCTTCTTCCTGCGAGCTTCAGGTGAACTTCTGACGGTCTTCCGACGAACCCTTTGACACCATTTTGCAGACTCCCAACAAGCTCCTGAACTTCACGACTGATCTTGGTGAGTTCCGATGAGCTTCTTCGGTAACCTTTGATCTTTCTCAGTGAGCTCCCCGAACTTCCGATGAACCTTCCAGTGAACTTCTGAAAACCCTTTGGCAAGCTCCTTACTCATTTTCGGTCAGTTCTGGTAACACTTCGATGAATCTTCGGACTCCCGACGAACTCTCGAACTCCCAACGACTCGATCGTCTTTGACTCCAACACTTTGTTTCGCTTTATGTCTTCATCATTATCATAGTTAATCCTGCAAACATAAACCTTAACTCTACTTCGATCTAGTCAGTTACATGAATCAACCTCCTATTGCCTGGCACCTCATTGGTTGATGCTTCATCCAGTTCTTCGGTGCACCATCCTCTCTTGTGGCCTGTTGCCCAATCGATAGTTGGCCTTCACAACCCCGATCTCCTTAGTGCAACACTACTCTTCATGGCCCGATGCCCAATATCCGAAGCCTTCTATCGATCGTCGATCGGACCTCTAGCTCGAGGCCCAAACTCTTGACTTGATTTCCTCTAGCACAACGATGATTCATCCTATGTCAAATGTTTAATCCTGATCAATAGTAGATCTGCATTACTCAAAACGCTGTTAGACAACAAAACATAATCAATTAGTTTCATCATCAAAATCCAAGACCCAATAAGCCTGACAGCATCATACCCGATATACATTCTTTGGGATATTAGATGTATTAGTGACTATAGCTATACGGTAAATGATGATAGATATGTCCAAAGGATTGGATTCCCCTGTATCGTTTGGGGATTACGACGTAGTGGCCTAGTACGTCTGTAGTCGATAAGTCGAGTGAATTATTATGGAAATAATAATTCACTAAGTTAGAAGGAGTTCTAATAGGTATGACTCATGACAAGCTTAATATTAAGCCTATAGGGTCACACACATTTGGTATATGCTACGACGAGTAGAGGTTCGGATATGAGATATCCATCAAAGCCCCTGTCTTATTAGATATCCAATAAGCTCCTAAATTATTAGATCCTAGGGATGAGATCTAATAAGAGCCTATGAGAGATCACTGGGTAGAGATTTACTAATCTAAGAGACTTGGGTAATTGGATGGAGATATAGTACACAATAGGGTAGGATCAATTAGGGTTAAGTTGATATGGAGCCTCTAATATCACTGAGTTAGGAGTTCTAACAGGTATGACTTACAACAAGCTTAAAATTGAGCCTAGAGGGTCACATATATTTGGTAGATACTGCGACGAGTAGAGGTTCGGATATGAGAGATCCGTTGGAGCCCCTATCTTATTAGATATCAAATAAGCCCCTGAATTCCTATAAATGAGATCCAATAAGAGCCTATAAGAGATTATTGGATAGAGACTCACTAATCTAAGAGGCTTGGGTAATTGGATAGAGATCTAATATACAATAGGGTAGGATCCATTATGTTTAAGTTGATAGGGAGCCTCTATAAATATGAAAGAACCAAAGGCCCATAGGGTAGGGATTTATGGCTACCATCGCCTATTTTTCTCTCCCTTTAAGGAGTGTCTTTGTAACCCCTACCGTGTGGATTACTGCTAGAGAGGAGGACGTTTGACCTCCTTTATCCTCTCCTATAGATCTGTAAGAATTCAGGGATGTACGATCTCCATAAGTAACACAACTATCTTTCTCACATGTGGTTTTCGGTTTTGTAGGTTTTGCAAACTAATGTTCGTATGACGACAAAGTCTTTTTTTAAAAAATATAGGATTTTTAATTTTCTGTTCTTCCATAGTGCATATAATATCGCCCCTAGATTTCCTAATATGTCGATCTAGACTAACATCCTTGCGATTATATTTTCATTTATGAAAATAAATAGATCATGTGAGATAAATGTCACATGGTAAAATCAGAATAGAAACATCTTTTCATAAATAAAAAATGATAATAATTAAAAATCTTATACAAAATAGATCTAATGTACAAATAGATCAAAAATAAATCTAATACATAAATAGATCTAGTTTCTTTAATGATCTACGATAACTTAGATTTCAATGACATAGCTCTATACTAATTGTAAGAACTAAAACTATTATATGAAAATTTAATGCCAAGATTAAAATCAAATATCGTATATTTGAGACAAAATGTGTATACTTTTTTAACACGATAATCAAAATGGTATCTCTAATTTCACAAAGCAATGCATGGTGGTCTGCATGCATCATGAATCTATATATGAAAAAAAGAAATTAGGTTTGCCTTATCTTCTCTTCTTAAAGTTCACAAGACTGCTATGAGTGATAGATTAAGGACAAAGGAGAGATGAGAGAAGATTTATAATCTCTTAATAATATCACATATTCATATATGTGTGTTAAGTCCATAAGAGATCATGTTTTTTTATAGACAAGAGTAGAGGGTCTAAGATAAGTAATTAAAAGAGTCGTTCCCATCAAGATCATCTCTTAAGAGATTCTATCATAATTAAACTTTTTTTTCTATTAGTCGAAAATCATAATCAAAATCTAATCGGATCTATAATATATCTTATAATCTAATCAGATCTATAATATGATCATATAATCTAACACTTATTCCAGTCACTCGATCATGGTATCTCTTTCACCACATAAATCTTTGTCTTTGAGAACAATATTATAGAAGAGAGCTTATAAAAAAGATGAGCGACAAAGATCTGTAGAGCCAACGTGATTTGATAGTTTTATCAAATTTAAAATACCATATATATATTTAGGTGTTTTATTCGGTTAATATTGAGTTTTAGATAATGTGATTAGGATAGGGTACATAATTTTAATAAATCAAACATATATAAATATGATAAGATAAGATAATTTTATCTTAATTTAAGATGTCATATTAGGCAAGTAATATTTAGCTTTAGTAGAGGTTTATAATAAAGAACCCAAGTCGATAGTAATTAAGTCTAGGGTAAGAGATCAAGATTTTCTTGAGAAGATCAATATATATATATATATATATATATATATATATATATATATATATTTATTTATTTATTTATATATATATATACATCTTGATTGTTTTAATTTTAGATCTTGGACTAATAGTATTTTATTACTACTATTATAAAAAAAAAATTGCCCATCCTCTCTTGATCCACATGGTACCAGTCATAATAGTGTGATATATATTTTTAATATCTCCTTGATGAAAAAAAAATAATTCTTTTCGATTATGAAGTATAATAGTTAAGTTGATATAAAAACGTAGTTATATCTCATAGGTGAGGTGACAATAAAATAAAGAAATTAAAGTTGTCAAAAAAGATGAAGAACCTAAAAATGCAGAAGAATCGAGTTGGTGTCAGTAGTTTTCGTAACATCCTTTGTCATAATATTGGAATGGATGCAAATCAGTACATAGATTTGGATCATTCTTGAGATATCACTTAATTTTATTATTTAAGTAATCATATATACCTTTTCAAAATATATGAAAAAACATTATTTACGCAATAACCAAGTCGTCATACTTTCGTATAAAACTAGAAATATTCAAATATACCCTCCTGTAATTTCAAATTGAAGGGAAACTAATGAAGTTTCATCATCTTTTAGAAGAGCATCAGTGATGTTTCGACTTTGAAGGGGAACATTTGCCGCTATGAAATTTCACCCCCATCTTGAATAGTCAAGGCATAAACTAAATAAACGGTGAGCAATCTGTCAGTCAGGCTAATGCAATCCGAGTTCACAAAAGAATCCAGTTTCCTATTAACCTCGCGACTCATACAGGTCAATTTTTTCAAACCTGCTCCCCAAGCTTTCATTTTCCATCTTGCGCTTCTCTACTGAGTGCCCCATATGGAAATAAGTAAAGGCGTCCTGTGTCTGCAGGACCATCACAGTCTTCCGTAGACACGTAAGACGCAGCAGCCAACCTTAGCGATCCTGCCCAATAGGTCTCCAACCCTCTTGGCAAAATCATCTTCAGCCACCTCGTATTCATTATCTTCGCCTTCGGCTGCCTCATAATTAACCACTTCATCATCTTCACCATCAAGTAATTCCTTAGCGATCCTGCCCTGTTCTTCCTCTTCATCGACCGTCGGACGCTTGGATGCTTCAGGGACATTCCCACCATCCTCGCCATTTGCTGAGTACACTGCCGAGGCAGGCTCCCAAACATGATAATATGCATCTCCTTGATTATCTCCTTCCCCAGTGCTTGAGATTGCACTCTTCTCAGCTGCAGCCCCTCTTTTCCTCTGGAGAATGACACTCAATGGCAGTGGGCCTTCAAAAGAGAGGGAGGATCCATATTCCTGATGATCTGCAGTTTCGTTGGAGCTTAATCTTTTCTCGTCGTGGGAGGTTTGAGAAGCTTTTGCGCCTTTAAGTTCAGCAAGACTCTTTGGGCCTGGAAAATCTGAAGGGTAAGCAACATCTTTTCCCGTTGTCTGTCCACCGGATGTCCTCCTGGCTCCGGAGCTTGAATGCGCATGAACCTTGCATGACTTTCCTGATCGTTCATCAGCATGGCTGGCGATGATCTTCTTCTTTTCCTTTGTCTGTGTCCATCGCAGACGGCCAGCCAGTAGGTCATCTGGTGAAGATTTGATAGGCAGAGATATTATGCTTTCGAGAGTAAAACTTTTGGATCTTCCCCTTCCGAGAGACTGGCGATCCCACTATGAATGCTGACCATGAGAACTATCATCATGAACATATCGATGACTGCCGCGATGATCAGGATTGCTAACCCGTCCCGAATCTTTTGGTCTTCGGACTCCCGGTAACTGATAGCGGAGATCACAAGGATCCAACTCATCATGGCTCTCCTCCCTCGGTTTTCGTTTCGTCCGCATTGATGGTCCCTCCAAAAGCTTCTCATCCCGTCCGTGCAAGCCCCTGTGCTGATCTGTCACCAATGTTGGAACTGGTTCATCATCATCTAACTCATTATAGCTCTTCTCCCTCAATTTTCCTTTCTTGAGCATTGATGATCTGTCCAAAGTCCTCTCAAAGGAGGTCTTTTGCTGTTCCCGCCCATGTAAGCTCCTGTACATTTCAGACTCCCTGTTCTCAGTGTGCTAATCTTTCTCCCATTGATGGTCTGACTGGGGGTCATTACAATGATCTAGAAAATTCGTAGTCCTTCCACCTTGAAGCCATGCCACAGCACACTCGTCTACATCTCGGAAGAAATCAGAATCCTCTATACGATCATGAGAAGACTCACCCTTGAGCTCTTTAGCCTTCTTCAAAAAATCAAGGGCCTCCGCCTTGGACTGAAACCGATACTGGCCAGCTTTTTCAGCTTGGATAGGCTTTTCCAGGGAAGGAGGCATTCAACACCTTGCTGGTCCTTGTGAAGGTCTAATGCAGTGCCAACTGGCTATCGCCCATGTCTGAAAGGTCAGCACCTTATTTCCCCTTTACGAAAAAACAGCAGGAATAGTATTAATGAAAAAAGCCTTGAGTGCTTTTTTCCTGTTTTCTTGTTTCTTTCTTTCATGTCGAGATTGGTGCTTCAGGGTTTGCATCTTCTTCTCGGATGTTTCTTGGATCGGAATTTGTTTGGTTTCTGCTAAAATCTCTTTTGATTTTTTCTTAATGAATATGCAATTGTAGGGTTTCTGATATGTGAAAATAAAAGGGGTTCAAGTGATTGATAGAATTAAACCGGATTTCAAAATTCAGTTCACTTTTACCAATTTTTCTTGAATCACAAATGTTTGGTACAAAGAATCAGAACACAATTGACGCAAGAGGCAAATGAACTTTCTGTAAAGCAGTTTCGGCCATGCTATGTTTGTCTGGTCTGTTACATTTTTGTCTTTTAGATTGAAAACTAGAACTGAAATGTGCTTTATATTCTCAATTATGAACTATTACTATGCGCATGCATATGCCACGCTTATAAAAATGTTTGATGTAAATAGTTGTAAATGGGTGTGAAGTTGTAATTAATGATGATGAGATGCATCAACATACACCTCTTGGTAAACGAAAGTCTAGTTGTTCATGATTTCTGCTTTTGTTGTCACTTCTTGTTCTATTGCTTGAACTTGCAATAAAGAAACTTCCTAGCTTATATTTGATCAGTTATACTGAATTATATGTTTTGCATATTTCACAATATACTTGTCTTTATAATTGATTGGTATGCTCCTACTGTTTAGCAGTCTGAGCATTAGATTTGTTTAACTATTGATTGGTTTTTAGTTATTTCAGTTCAGTTTTCATTTGTAATGTATTGATCTTCTGAACCAAACCAAACCAATTCATGCTAAAAACTGGATAACTTGAATTGAATTTGCAATTGGGTCTTTGCACACCAGTAGTAATAACTTCCTAAAAAAGGCATGTGATTAGGGCTTCCTTTTTCATTCAAATACTAGGCCTGTTGTTATAAGGGATGTTGAATTATTATTTTTCTATTGATAACACTGAATGCAAATTGAGCTTATTCTCGACATTATTATTCTCAGTCAACCACTAATGATTTTGGCTCAGAAGAAAAATTCTGGTTTGGTTTTCTGCCTTGCATTTCACGGAACCACATTAAAGCAGGAAGTTCGAAAAAGAAAAAAAAACTAATCAAACCAATCCCTCAAAGAGATGAACCAAATTAATCAAATAGAAATAGTTCAGTGTGGTAACTCGGTTTTAACTAAATAGTGCCCGCTTGCTGTAAAATCCTAAAACAAATTTGGATAAAATATTTTTTTTTCACAAACGTAGCTTAGTAAAATGCTTTTATTGTTGAATGAGTTTACTTAGAATTTGATGTTTGTTTTAGTGTCAAAAATAGTCCCAGAAAACATTGATAGTTTGGTTTTATTGAAATATTATTTTAATTATAGATGACCTGATGGGGGATAACTAACCTTTTTTTTTAGCCTAAACCATTGACTTAAATGTTGAAACTAAAGTTAGCGGTATACTCATAAGTCAATCTAAATCTTAACCTATTGTTTGTGATGTGAGACTAATTAGAGGGTGTTACATCAACTACTTGTTTCAACTTTGCATATATATGTTAGTTATAGTTTTATATTTCTTGGGAAAGCATACATGCCAAGTTATACTTGCACATCTATGGTTTCTGCAAATTTTGTTTTACGGAAATATTTTTAGTATCTTTAAACAATCTATTAAAGCTGTTTCTTATACAGGGAAGTAAATTGAAGTATCGTCACTGCGATAGTGTTAGGTTTAACCCCAAGGATTGCTCGTACTGGCTAAAGGGAAAATGCTTGAATCCAAGGTGTACTTTCGGTCATCATCAATTTAGTCGCTTGTTTATTACTGAATGTACAATTAGCAGTCCACATAATTGCATGCGTTATCATGACTTCTTGTTTGATCGCATTAGAAATTTTGAGCACTTTCGATCATTCTTTATATGTCGATCATGGAAATTACTTTCTCCTTATAGTATCTTATGATGGTAATAATGTTGTGAATGCCTCGCTGAATGGTATGCAAATGTTTTCATTGAAGTATTTGAACTAACATAATCATAACCTGTGGCATGCAGCTTATTGTGATGTGACATAATTCTAATTTATTGACGGATGTCCAGTTGGAGACCTGATATTATTATTTTTGAGTGTTTTGTAGCCACGTGAATCGCCGCATTTGTTTAGAAATCCAGGGCCATGGCGTTCGCTTGAACCTTCATCGCCAACAACTTGATTCAAGTTGCGAGATCGTCCACCTCCTAATAATATTAACAGGTATACTATTCCTGCTTGCTTTTTTCATGAAGGGAAAGGCTTAAAGGTCTTGAATGTCCTTTCGGACATGGGGGCAGCCAGTTAGTTCGCATTAGACCTTCACAAGGACCAAAGAAGGCACTCATAGTGTAAATGGTGTCATAGGTGTTATATTTTCATTTATGAAATGCCTCCTAGTGTAGGAGGCATTTCAACACCTATGACACCACTTACACTAGGAGTGCATTTGGTCCTGTGAAGGTCTAATGCGAACCAATCTGGTCGCCGCCATGTCCGAAAGGACATTCAAGACCTTTAAGCCTTTCCTTCATGAAAAAAAAGCAGGAATAGTATACTTGTTAATATTATTAGGAGGTGGACGATCTACAACTTGAATCAAGCTGATTGGCGATGAAGGTTCGATAAGCACGCGCCATGGCTCGGGATTTCTAAACAAAGAATTCACGTGGCTACAAAAACACTCAAAATAATAATATCAGTCTCCAACTCGACATCCGTCAATAAACCGTAATTATGTCACATCACAACAAGCCGCATGCCACAAAGTTATGATTATGTTAGTTCAAATACTTCAATGAAAACATTTGCATACCATTCAGCGAGGCATTCACAACATTATTACCATCATAAGATACTATAAGGAGAAAGTAATTTCCATGATCGGCCTACAAAAAGAATGACTGAGAAGTGCTCAAAATTTCTAATACGATCAAACAAGAAGTCGATGATGACGCATACAATTATGTGGACCGCTAATTGTGCATTCAAGAATAAAAAAGCGACTAAATTGATGATGACCGAAGTACACCTGATTCAAGCATTTTCCTTTAGCCAAGATTTAGCAATCCTGGGGTTAAACCTAGCACCCTCAGCGTGGCGATACTCCAATTTACTTCCTTATAAGCGGCTTTAATAGATTGTTTAAAGATACTAAAAATATTTCCGTAAAACAAAATTTACAGAAACTATAGATGTGCAAGTATAGCTTGGCATGTATGCTTTCCCAAGAAATATAAAACTATAACTAACATATATATGCAAAGTTGAAACAAGTAGTTGATGTAACACCCTCTAATTAGTCTCACATCACAAACAATAGGTCAAGATTTATATTGACTTATGAGTATACCGCTAACTTCAGTTTCAACATTTAAGTCAATGGTTTAGGCTAAAAAAAAAGTTAGTTATCCCATCAGGTCATCTATAATTAAAATAATATTTCAATAAAACCAAACTATTAATGTTTTCTGGGACTATTTTTGACACTAAAACAAACATCAAATTCTAAGTAAACTCATTCAATAATAAAAGCATTTTACTAAGCTACGTTTGTGAAAAAAAAATATTTTATCCAAATTTGTTTTAGGATTTTACAAAGAAGCGGCACTATTTAGTTAAAACCGAGTTACCACACTGAACTATTTCTATTTGATTAATTTGGTTCATCTCTTTGAGGGATTGGTTTGATTAGTTTTTTTTTTTCTTTTTCGAACTTCCCTGTTTCTCGTGTGGTTCCGTGAAATGCAAGGCAGAAAACCAAACCAGAATTTTTCTTCTGAGCCAAAATCATTAGTGGTTGACTGAGAATAATAATGTCGAGAATAAGCTCAATTTGCATTAAGTGTTATCAATAGAAAAATAATAATTCAACATCCCTTATAACAACAGGCCTAGTATTTGAATGAAAAAGGAAGCCCTAATCACATGCCTTTTTTAGGAAGTTATTACTACTGGTGTGCAAAGACCCAATTGCAAATTCAATTCAAGTTATCCAGTTTTTAGCATGAATTGGTTTGGTTTGTTCGAAGATCAATACATTACAAATGAAAACTGAACTGAAATAACTAAAAACCAATCAAAAGTTAAACAAATCTAATGTTCAGACTGCTAAACAGTAGGAGCATACCAATCGATTTTTCGTCCACCGTTGTTTAACGGTTCAGATTACACATATTGGAAAACTCAAATGAGAGTTTTCTTGATTTCAATGGATTTGGATTTGTGGAACATCATCAAAAATGGCTTTCAACTTCCCTCTAAACCGATGAACGAATGGTCGGATTTGGAGAAAAGATCTTTTTCTTTAAATGCAAAGGCTATGAATGTTTTATTTTGTGCTTTAGATAAAAATGAGTTCAATCGGATTTCTACGTCTGAAACGGCTTTTGACATTTGGCGAACACTTGAAATCACGCACGAGGGAACTAGTAGAGTCAAAGACTCGAAAGTAAACATCTTATTGCATGATTTTGAGCTCTTCCGAATGACACCAAGCGAAACTATCGACGATATGTGCACCTGTTTCACGGATGTCGTCAATAGCTTAAAAGGTCTTGGTAAATATTTTTCGAACTTTGAACTCACTAACAAGATATTAAGATCTCTTCCAAAAAGGTGGAATCCTAAAATAACGGCGATACATGAAACTAAAGATTTAAATGATTATTCTATTGAAGAACTCATTGGATCCTTAATGACATATGAAATGATTTTCTTAGAACATGTTGAACATATGAACCACCTCCTAAAGAACAAGAAGGATTTTGAACTCCGAACTATGAAATGCCACTTGAGTGATGACTCAAGTGATGAGGACAATGAGAACTTTAAACTTCAAACACTAAATCTTAATAAGTTCATTAAACAAAAATCTAAAATAAACAATGAACTTAAATAGAGGAAGAGACCAAAGAAGAGAAAGACACTCAAGGAAGAATCAAGTGACGAAACGACGAATTGGGCTTTGATGGGCTTCATCAACAAGGTAAGTATCTCACCCGAAATGTTTTTACCTTTGCTTTATGAAATTACTTGAACTTTTTATGAGTTGCTTGATATAGTTGGTAGGAATTTTTTTATGTTTTTTTTATATTTTTGAAAAGTAAAAATTATGAATGATAATTGCTTAATGTGTGATAATGCAATTTCATGCATATGATTTCCATATCAATTTTTGGTCTCAATATTGATGTATGGTTTTGACACAAAATTATGATAATTGCAATCCATGCATGTGTATCTTGATGAGTTACATTGGTTTTTCGTTCTAAACATGATGCTTAACGATTTTATATCATGCATGTTGCTTGGAGAGTAAGAAGTGTGCAAGAAAACTAAGGGAAAACTCTATCATTTGAAATAGAAATCCCTCCTCCAAAGTTTAAAAGTGTTCTTAAGAGAGGTGTTGAGGGAAGCTTTGTAAACATAGTTTGTAAAAGGGAGTTTGTCTTCGCCTGTTGGAAGGAAGGCAGTAGATGTAGGTCGGTGGCCTCAAACGAAGAGGAATCGGGAGTGGATGTAGGTCGGATGACCGAACCACTACAAAAACGATTTGCGTTTATGTTCTTGCATTTACCTTTCTGCAAATTGTCTTTTCTTCGCTGCGCAACTTACTCATCACTGCCCTTCTTCTCTCTAAACACTCCCTACTTTAAGCACTTTCCATTATGCTTTAATCGAAATCGGTTTTAGTTGAAAACGTGATTTTTATCGTATAAAGTTTTCGAACTTGTTTAAATCGTCAAAAATCTATCTTTCTTTACCGCTGTACTAATTCACTCTCCCCCCCTCTTAGTGCTGCTCGATCCCTAACAGATATGTTCTCTTTTATCAAGACGTAGGCCCCCCCCCCTCTTAGTACCGCTCAATCCCTAACAGATATGTTCTCCTTTATCAAGATGTAGCCCCCTCTTAGTACCGCTCAATCCTTAATGAGATATGTTCTCCTTTATCAAGACATAGGATATGTGAGATTATATCAAGCAGGTTTCTTCCTTCGTAAGAATTTTTTTTGTACTTGAATTCTTGATCATTAAGAATAAAAATAATTCCTCCTTAGCACCGACAATATAATTATGTGCTTTCCTTTTCTATCTACTATATTTGTTTCCTTTTATTAAGAATCTTCGAAACATTCACTGGTGTCTGTAATATGTCAATTCCTTATTTAGCTGGCCAAAAGGAATACCCATATGACATCAGTTGACATAACGTGTGTTTATGTGCACATATTGGCACCAAATCACTAGAGACACCTTCAAACAAGAGAGATTCCTAATTCAAAATGGACACTTATTCATGGTACTCTATTATGTTCTATAATTGGTGCATTAAACCTTAGTTGATCATTAAACCTTCAAAAGTCATGCATGAGCCAATGATTACTCTAGAAGCAACAGATGACTCGTTCTCCTCTTCATCTACTTTTATCTTGCGATGAAGGTCTCACAGTCTTCTTTCTCTACTATTCAACCATGTCTTACGCACGCACATGGTGATTAGAGCACACGGTTAATGGGATTATTGTTCGGCGTCTTCTATTTACGATCCCTTGCTTCATATGATTATTTTAAGAAATAATAAAATATAATTTTATTAAGTAAATTTTTATTACTAATCATATTTTTATTTTTCACAACCTCCGATTAATCCAGAATATGACGTCTTTTAGGTTTATGCAGATTGATCCAAAATATTACATCTTTCGAGCTACTGTAAAAACATAAGGAATATTTTTTTAAAATCTAGATTCGACATCTGAAATCTAAAAAAAAAAAATTAAATCGATCTAACAAACATAAAATTTATTCCTGACATTCTCTTCTACATTCAAATTATTTTATTTGATTATTTATCTTTTTCTATCATTTTGCATATAATGAAAGGAGAAAAATAAAAAAGAAAAATGAATGAAAGATACTTTGACTAATGAAAGATTATTGAAATTAAGTGATAAGTTGAGAATATTTAGAGAAATATTTTATAAATATTATAAGTCTATTAAAAAATATTATAACTAAAACAAATGAACTCAAAACCCAATGAAATTTGACTCATATAAAAAAATAGATTTCAAATACACATCCTTATTAGTTTAGAAATAAAAAAATAAACAAATATAAAAACTTCCACATCGATTACAGTATTTTTGAACAGATTTATAGTATTTTGAAAAGTATTGTATGTGTATTTAAGAGTGCTATAATAAAGGAATTGGACAATGGCAGAGGGAGCAAAACCTATGATCCATGTGTTATGACTTCTATTCTCAGTTATTAATGAACAATTTTGTTTGTTTTAACTTCGTGATTGCAGGCAAGTCTCAACAGAAGAAGGAGAAGCCAAATCTCGTGAATTTGGAGTGATGTTTATTGAAACCAGTGCAAAAGCTGGCTTCAACATCAAGGTAATCACATTTTACAGCATTAAGGGTAAATTGTCGACTCGGCACCTTCATTTCTCAGTTGGAAGACATCTTTGAACACTGGCAGCCACTGTTCCGCAAGATTGCTGCATCCCTGCCAGGGATGGAGACTCTCGCTTCAACTAAACAGGAGGGCATGGTTGATGTCAATTTGAAGTCTACAGTTAGTTCAACACAGACTCAGCAGCAATCTGGAGGGTGTTCGTGCTAGAGAGGTTCCAAATCGAAATATCTTGAAGAAATTCTTTGTCAGCCAATGTAAGTTTTGATTCGTTTAGCAATTGAAATTTTTGATAGACTGGAGAACCATCGGCAGTATTTATCAAGTCGCTTGATCGTTGATTGTAGCATCTCTGTTGTTCCGGTTCTTGTTTATTTCGTCATGACTTTTCATTTTCCTTTTTGTTTTGTTTTTTGTGCGTGTGCTCCCGACCTCATTACAATGTATTATGTTGCTCGAAGTTATAGCATCCGTTGCAGTCTGTTAAAACTACAGTTGTTCAAAGCCTCTTATAGCATATTTTTCTTTTGACGGGCTTAGGAGATAATCCTTACGAGCACACTCCTCTCTTTTAGGCTGAAAAATACTCTAAGCATAGAGGAGGATTTCTCAAGTGAATTTTACAGCATTTCTCTACTTTTAAAGTGTGTGTGCTTGTGTCTTTAACCCATGGATGGAATGAGTTTTTATAGGCTTTAATTTGATTCAAACTTGGAGCCAAAAATCATCCCATCCCGGGTTTACCAAGTACTAGCGGTACCACCACCAGTACTTTCTGACACTGGACAGTACCACTACCCAATCTGACAGTACTACCACCAGAGCAATCTGATACTGGGGTAGTACCACCTCTCAGACTAGTGGTACCACCGCTTGACAACCTATCAGTAGGCGATACCATCGCCCAAACTCAGTCTTGAAGACTAAGCCTTCAAGCGATTCCATCACCCACCTGGCGGTGCCATCGCCTAACGTGGCACTAGGGCACTATTTGGGCCTTTCATCTGGCCCAACACAGCTCTAATCTAAGCCCAGTTGGCCCCTAATAGGGTTATAAGATTAATCACCTAATCTTAACCTTAACTATGAATTTAAAGATATTTCCTAAGGTAAACAATGGTTAGCAAGTCAAGGCTTCTTCCTGCGAGCTTCAGGTAAACTTCCGACGGTCTTCCGGCGAACCCTTTGACATCATTTTGCAGACTCCCGACAAGCTCCTGAACTTCACGACTGATCTTGGTGAGTTCCGACGAGCTTCTTCGGCAAGCTTCGATCTTTCTCGGTGAGCTCCGCGAACTTCCGATGAACCTTCCAGTGAACTTCTAAAAACCCTTTGGCAAGCTCCATACTCATTTTAGGTCAGTTCTGGTAACACTTCGATGAATCTTCGGACTCCCGACGAACTCTCGAACTCCCAACGACTCGATCGTCTTTGACTCCAGTACTTTGTTTCGCTTTATGTCTTCATCATTATCGTAGTTAATCATGCAAACATAAACCTTAACTCTACTTCGATCTAGTCAGTTACATGAATCAACCTCCTATTGCCTGGCACCTCATTGGTTGATGCTTCATCCAGTTCTTCGGTCCACCATCCTCTCCTACTTATGTTGATGTCCTTTATGAAATGTTAAATTATACTTATGTATCTTATTTTTTAATTAAATAACCATTGAAAAAATTAATGATTTAAATAAGTGCTTTCATTCATTATTAGTTTAAAAATTATGAAAATCCATCTGAATATCGATAATGATAAATCCGAGTGATAACACTTTGGTTTAGAGTGTGTATCAATTTAGAAAAAAGAAACGCACTAGAAAGATAATGATTGGTTTGACTTGAAGTTGATATGAGGTCTTGATATATTCTCTAAAACCGTAATTTTTTTTTAAATTACTCTTTTGCCTACTTAAATCTATGTCAAGGTTAATGCATTTCTAGTTTCATCGCTATCCTAAGTATAAAATAGGTGTTAATTCATGCAAAGACATCTTTTTCGAATGTAAATAAGCCTTTAAAATTTTGAAAGATAATTTTTTTTCCAAACTACAAATAAGGTTTCGATTGTGTAACGAATAAAAAAGGGAGACTAATTTAAATTAGATAAAAAGTAACTTGTCATATCAGAAGTGTCATTATTGTCTATGATTTCTCTATATCAATAGATATCATTCAAGATCAATAGAAATGTCATTGTTAATTCTGTATGAGTTTTTTTTTTTATCTACTAATAGGCTAAGATCCTTTCTTAGGTGCAAGGTGGTCTTAACCACCCATGATTTCATTTTAGAAAGGAATTGATGTAAGGGGCTTATTCTGACACAATTTAATGTGAATAATCACATCATTTTTAAATTATTTCATAAAATGCAATTGTTCTTTTAATCTTGTTATCTTATATTTTGGTTGTTTGACATAATGATCCAACTCTGATTCAACCTCCAACCTTATGCAAGTTCGGTGTTAGAAAAATAAGGGAAGGGATTTGACTAGTGATTTTACAAAAAACTATATTATGAGAGTTCTCAATAAAGACCATTTTGATTCTTAAATTAGTGGAGATTCAAAGGGTTTGAGAATAGAGATATATAATGTTTTCAATTCAATCAAAGAACATCTCAAGGTCTTTCTATAATAAGCTTGAGTAATTAAGGAGTTATTTTGTGAAGACATGCACCAAATTATAGCATGATCGAACATGCTATAATTAAGGATTCTCAACTAATGTGTAGGGATGGATGGACATCCTTACTAGGGTTGAGAATATGTTGGGTCCATAGGGCGACATGTTGTTGGATTGCCCACGTGTCATTCCTCCTTTTTATAATTTGATCTACATGTGGTAAGCCTAGGGACACAATGTTATATTTGGTGAATAATCTAGCTATGTTATTTATTATGAATATACTTGATGGTTGGACTCAACCTCCTCCTTATCATCAAATGATGTTTAATGGTTGGACTTGATTGCATTATTATTGAGAGATGCTTTATAATCAAATTCGATTATCGAGGGATTTCATGGGAGAATTCGATCACAACATTATTGAATGATGCTTCATGGCTCGACTCGATTGCATTATTATTAGAGGATGCTTTATAATCGGATTATGTCATATCATTATCGAATTATGCTTCATGGTCGAATCAATTACATCATTACTAAGGAATTGAGGGACGCTTCATGGTCCATTTCGATCACATAATTATTATTGAATGATGTTTCATGGTTAGACTTGGTCGTATCATTATCAGGTGATGTTTCATGGTCAAATTTGGCCATTGGAGATGCCTTATGGTGAGACTCAATCATATTATTATTAGGGGATCCTTCTTATCAAATTCAACTATATCATCATTAAATGATACTTTATAGTCAAACTTGAATGTATCATTATCAAGATACTTCATGATTGGATTCGATCACATCCATATTAAATTATACATCTATGCTAAATTGTATCATTATCAAAGGATGGTTCATGATCAGATTTAGTCATCTTATTATTAAATACTACATCATGATTGGATTTAGTCATATCATTATTGGGAGGTGTTTTATGATCATATTCAATTGCATTATCGTTGAATGTTTTGACTATCCAATATGTCAAAGATTCAAATTAAATTTAAGCCCAATATCCGAGCCTGTCGCATGGTATTGGGAAAATGAGCTATTCGATAAGTAATCCTAGAAAATTTGTAATAGAGCCAACTCTTAACTCTTTTTTCTGGAAAGCGACCAGGAGGTGGTGCTTCTATTAGAAAAGCCTTAATTCAATTATAGTACTAGGGACAATTTCTTATAGGGTGCAACTGAAGTTACTAGGGCAACTACCTCTTGCTATGTGAAGTGTGCTAGTTGGGACAAGAGAATTTAGGATAGAAATATATAATGTTATTAGTTTGGTCAAAAGATATATAATATTTTCATATGAAATTTGAGTAATCATCAAATAATAGTGAGGTATTAATCTATGAGATGGTTACACAGAGTTATCGATCATTATTTAGCCATGAAGGCATATGTGTAGCTTATATGATTCTCGATTATAGTATAAGGCTAGAACATCTTTATGGAGGCTAATTATATGTTGAATCTATAAGATAATATGTCGTTAAATTATCGATATATCATTCCCTCTTATCATATCTCAATTTTGATTTTACAAGTTTTGGTTTGATCCTCAGACTATCGGATCCACCACTATTGTTGGATGCTCCATTTGTGGCATCATTCGTATGGAATCTAAGTAATTCTGGAATGTTTTTAATATATTTTTAATATACATGTTTAATTAAATAATTTTCTCTTATAAAAATCAACCATCATTGTATCAAGCTTTCTAAGCTTCCTAAATTATGATGATAAGATACAATGGCTATAAATAAATAATGTTGGTCTTTCACTTTATTTCTCTCCTTCGTCCTATATCCACTGTTCATCGTCGTCAATATTTAGACCATACATTATGCATCTACGAAGGAGTCATATAATCATCGAACCCTCACCCATCATCCTCGATACACTATACTTAATTCTTACTCACACATAGTAAGAATATCGCATGTCTTCTAAATATACATTATGAAATATTTTTTTTAATTAACCTCTTGTCATAATCCTTTATTCATTTTCTTCCCCTAAAGATAGAATTAGTAATTATATGAAATTGATAATTTGATTAAGTCACTAGATGAAATCTTATATTATATTCCTAAAAAATAGCATAATATCTTTTTTAGAGACACTAGAAGTAACAGGTTCATGGAGATTCATCCTTCTCCACTAACTCATCTTCTACTTTCGACATAATTAGTATCACACACACTACATATAATATATAATATATTATATTATATATTATATATATATACATAGAAAATAATTTGACATTCCTATAGACCGACTGAAATAGCTTCTTAAGAAAACGTAGATACATTTTGATATCTATCATTTTCTTTGTTGGACACAATTGTAGTTGATTTATCTTGCATTTAAGTAGCAATTATAAGGTTTTACAGGAACTCATAGATCAATCTAGTATCTGGACGATTTACCAGCAACATCAACACTCAGGAGTATGTGTTCTATTTGAAATGGAGTAAGAAAGAGATGTGGAAGAAAGAAGAACAAGTTCTTCCACGCCCAGATCGAGCCTCGAGAAATCAAAAGGAAATTATATTACTACAATTTCTTCTTCTATTTCATACTACCTTACTTACGTTGCCACTAGAGAAGTGCGATCAAAGAATAAGTAAAGCATGATAATGCAGGCCCTTGTCTCGCTGATCGCCTCGGTCTTTCTCGGGTGCACCGGTGGCCGGTTCATGCGACCAAAGCCCGTTGAGGGGTTCCTTTCCTTGGGTGCCGACGCAACGAGGGGAGGATCTGATGACTCGCGTTCTCCTTGCTGTTCTCGTCGGGCGGCCTGGCGGACGAGACGCTCGGCTCTTGATTGCTAGGATCGTCGTATACGAGCGGCACTTTTCGAGGATCGTCAGAGGCGCACTCCACCGACGCCCTTCGAGGGGATTCTTTCACTCGGCGACTCTCGTTCTCCTTGATCTCGTCGTACGGCCTGGGGGAGGAGAGACACGGCTCTCGATTGCCAGAGGCGCTGGTCTCCGCCTCCCCAAGCTTCGGCTTCTTGCTCCGGTTGCGGATGACGCTCTCGTCGCGGGCACGGGCGCGGGCGCAGAACGGGCAGGTGAAGACGGCACTCCACCTCGACTGCACCTTCCGACCCCTCTTCGACTGCGTCCCGTGATGGAGGCAGAATGGACAGGTGACGTCGGCGCCCATCTCGCGCTGCACCGGCTTCGCGTTGCTCGCCGGCCTCTTCCCCATATCGCCCGCTCCAGGTATGCTCTGTATGCGGTGGCTGTGTGCACGCATATATAGGGGGTTTAGACGTGTGTTCGATTCCGATTGAGATTCCAGTTTCTATTTATATCGCTAACAACCAATGCGGATGACCGGAGAATGGTGACGCGTTGATCTCAAAGTGCATCAAGGCCATGGCAGTCGTCCATTTCGCTCTGATCCGATACTTCTGAGAGGCTTATCTGACGCTCAAATATATAGGCCTCTATGTGCAGCGTCATCCATCTCCAATCTAAAACACAGCAAGAACTGCTACGGAACAGGTTGTTGACCTCCTTGCATCCGTCTCGCGCGCGCCACCCGGCGCACTGGTTCGAGCGGGCGCAGGTTGGTTGACTCACACTGTTCTTGGTCTGAGAGGCGTGCGGGGGTTGCGATTCGTAGCAGCGAGTTAGTCGTTCGAGGAAGGAAACAGCCGTTCGATTCGGACTAGGTTTCAGATCCTGTGTAGATTTCGTTCGAAGGATCGGAAGATTCCAAGAAAAGATACCATCTCGACCGTCCAACTGGTCTTGATGACGGCTTCTCGGTTCATGTGAGATTGAAGCCGTGGTGACAAACGATCGTGGCATCAATGTTCTTAGTTGTACAGCGACATGCAGTCGGATCAAGCGATGTAAGTCTCTGTGTCATGTAACGTGTTTGGAAGCCGGAAGAGAAAAGATGGAGATGCATACTTGAGAGCAAACATATGCATGGCAACAAGATTCATACATATAATGTGACCATGATGGGGTAAGTACGTGGGGCAACCTTCACATGGCCTTGTCTTCCAAGGAGAGCACAGATTTGTGCAAGCAGAGCAACTATTTTGTGGACTGTTTCCTTCTGAAGGTGACGGGCATCGGAGTACCTTTCTGATTTGTGCAAGAACGAACACATGCGATAAGTAGAGCTGCATGCTTCACGTGGATGCTTCGTAACGTTAAACACACAGCGAGGATGCGATTGTTTACAGCAACATTAACTGCAGGATGATATCAGAGAGACGTTTTGTGTTGCAGAACATGCAAACACTAAATGTGTTGTTCTTTAGCGAGCGGGTGAAGAAGACGGCAATAAAAAGTGGGAAGGGGCAAATCTGGACAACTAAGCATGGCATAAGATATCAGCCAAGGATCCAAAGAAGCCAATAGAGCGGCACTGTGAGAGGATAGCGGCGGTTCTTTTTCTGAAGAAGATGGGGTATGGTTTGCTTCGCTGGCCGAAATGATCCCTGTTTGAGGACCTGAGCTCATGCAACTCTCTCTCTCTCTCTCTCTCTCTCTCGTTCTTATGATTAAAGAAGCTAAAAAAGTGGGTTAATCTTCCCCAAGTTTTCAGTGTGCTTTGCTCCGAAGGGGGGTTGATGAAAATAAGTATGATAAATTTGACTTCTGTATCACATGTAGAGTAAGAAACTAATAATCTAACTCATCACTGCAGCAAGGATGAGAGAGAGAGAGAGAGATTAGCATCAGAGAACAGGCAAGCTGACGAAGGAACCAAAGAACAACTCCTTTTCTCACTCATGTGCGAGGGATACTTGGGGCCCACGCGGGTCCCGCATTTCCAGACCACCTGTGCATCGCCAGCTGGGACGGGCAGTGAATTTGAGATTGCTTAATGAATGGAGATCGAAGGAGCCCAATGCAATCATAAATATTCATCATCAAAGACAAGAAATAAACTATGGAAAGTTTTAATGCCAACATCAAATTAGTTCTATCGTCGTATGTGGACACACACACACAGCATAAAATAAGTAAATAAATAATTCGTTCTCGATCCAGCTTGGCTCATTATTTCGGAGAAATGCCTCGTCGAACCTGGAAGAACAACCAGCAGAGTTGCTGCTCCTGCTTGTCCTGAGATCATCCTAATATATTCATACATGGGTCCAACAGATCATCCCAAAATCTTTGGGTGAGCCACTTGTCCTAAGGTTGTCGGAAACATAATCTAATGCATCTTTTGGAAGTAATATGATTGTAGGAAATTGAGGATCTTAAATCTACAGGCAGTGGTTCGAGTTTGATCTATGAACTAGATTGATTTCTTTTGACCTGGTATTGGTGATGAAGTGATGAGAAATAAAGGAGTGTGCATCAAAAGCTACTGCCATATCATCTACTCGTTGCCGTGGGTTCTTGAGTAACAAACAATGACTGATGTGATCTATTTGATGGTGCCTCAAATCTAGCTTGAATTGACATTAAGCATGAGTCACAAGATGACAGCAATGGACCATTCTTAGGTTTCTGTCACTCTCCCCTGTTGATGCTTGATAGTCAGTAGGCAACAATTATCAATGGCCACTCGTGTCATGTACCTTTGATGCTATGATCTTATGAAATGGCAAATCCATACCTCAAAAGGAGGAGGGTCTCTTCTGCAAGGAAAAGCAAAATCTTGATCAGGATTAAATTGTTAGAAGAAAAAAAAGGGAATCAAGATCTGCTTCTTCTTTCTGAAGTTAAAACAAAATCAGGGAGGTGTTCCTGGGAACAGCATCACATAGTTAACAAGAACATGGATGGAGATGTTTTGCTGGTCGAAGCAGGAGTACTGAGGACCACCACCTTCATTAAGATTCAGATTTTGATGTATTCTGTGGCCCAACACAAAAAGGTTCAGTAAAATTGATAAAAGAGGAGTTGTGGAAGAAGAAGGTGGAAGAGTGCCATTAGTCTATGGAAGTTGGTTTTGGAAGAAAGAAATGTCTGATATAAGCTTAGCTTCTCTGTCTCTGGTCTTGTTTCCCAATATGTTTTTGTTTTCCACACTGTTTTGATTAATTACTTCTATTTTGTTTGAGAGAAAAAAAAAAAAAAAAAAAGCCTCTGGGCTAATCATTTGATTTCCAAACTAATTCTCAATGAAAATGTTGAAGCAAAATAGGTTTCAATTTCTTCTATATTCTACCAAGCCACTACAACAAAATTGGATGATGGATCTGTTTGAAGAAGATTGACTCAAGATTTTAGGCATACAAAATATGAGGTTTATCCAAGGTTTAGGTGAACCTATCGGCAAGATATGGTTTTCTTGTAAGCCTAAAGAATGCTTGCTGAGGTGCTATGCAGCAAGTCTGTAGTTGTCATTACTGTTTTATGCATCGCTTTTATATTCTTCAAACACTAAAAAACACTTGTTGCGAGATCCTAAATCTTTTCTTGAGAGAGACACAATCAAATATAATTCTTGCAAGCATGGTTAGCGACCACAATGGATGCCACACCTTCCACTCCAAGAATTGAAGAGCCAGATACGGGATCATCATTTTAAACTGCCGAAGTAAAACGGTATGACGGGAAGATCTGCCAAATTTTGAGCATAGAAGTGATGGTAACAGCAGCGGAATATGAATCCAATGCATGCAATCAAAGAAGAAGGTTGGCACTTTCCAATCGTAAAAAAGCCCTCAGATTCCTACCACACAGACCATGGACATCCTCTAGGGTGGGTGGTGGCCAATCATCATCACTAGGGCTGGGGACCCTGCCACAGTCCTACTCAGTACAGTACACCGCAAAAGATTTGGTTATCCATGTCACTCTAGGTGATCTCGGTCAACAGTAACAGAAGGAATCAGAGACTCTCAATGGTGCACTTTCAAGTCTCATCATCACGGTGGTGACAGCACTGCACGCACACATTGGTTATTAGAGGCAGCCAGCACACTCAAACAGTGCAGGTGGATGAGAACAAGGGAAAGAATGAATCGAGGGGGGGAGGGGCTCTTCATTATTATTGCAGGATAAGGAGAGGAGGAAGCCAAGAGAGGGGGGAAAAAGAGAGAAAAGAAAAAAAAAAAAAAAAAAAGGTGTTGAGGTTAGGAAATATGAGGTGAAGAGACTCTCACATGTATCCTTCTCTTGCTGGATTTGTGGCCCCATTAGATTCTGAACAAGGACCTGGAACTATCTTGCCCCACAGCAGTCATATAAATGCAAATGCCCCCAACAGAAAGGGTGTAGTAAGATCTATCCTCCCATCTCTTTCACTGACAAAGGTGTTTGGTTCTTGCCTTCCTTCTCCTGATCCGTGTTTTACTGTGGACCTCTTTTTAATTCCCTATTCTCATTGTTTTAGGAGGCAGAAAAAATTCTCTAGTGCTCTCCTTTAATCATACCTCACAGCCTGCTGATTGCCTCTCGTTCCCTACTTAATAACCTTAATTTTGTGCCACTTCTTGGTCTCACTTCTCTCCATTTATCCAGGTCATTTCTGTCTAGATATGTACAAACTAGCCTCTACCATAGTTCCCAGTTCAAGGTTGCTCTTTCTTGTGAGAGCCATCTTCGTAAGAACCTGCAGTAGAATGCCTAGGAAGAAGCAAGGCTGATGAAATGTTTTGCTCTGATGGATGTTTTCTTATTGCTATTCCAACCGCCAACCCAGCTTGGTGAAGTATATTGAGTCTCTTCTTCTCCACTTGTTGCTTCCTTGACCCAATGAGAATATAGAAGTCGTCATTCCGGTTGATTAGTTCTTCCTCGCCATGGAGTTGGCTCTGTTCTGCACCAAGGTCAACATCCTTGTCCTCGTTCTGGCTCTCTGCTCTCCATGCAAGTTCATCCAGAGCCCCATGGAGTTTGGCTCCTCGGACTTCCTCCAGACCAGAAACACAGCAGCATCCTTGGACTTCGGGAGACTCGTCTTCAACTCTCCCTCTGCAGTCCTGAGGCCTCAATCCCCCAAGGACATCTCGCTCCTCCTCACCTTCCTCTCTGCTTCCTCCTTCAGCGAAGTCACAGTTGCCGCAAGAGGAGCCGGACACTCCATCCATGGCCAAGCCCAAGCTCTCGACGGAATCGTCATCGAGATGGATTCTATCCCCTCCGACATATACATCCAAAAAAAGGGAGATGATGAGGCTGGCTTCTCTCATGCTGATATCGGTGGTGGTGCTCTCTGGATCGAGCTGTTAGAGGAGAGCTTGAAGGTTGGGCTGGCTCCAAGGTCTTGGACCGATTACCTTTATCTCAGCATTGGTGGGACTCTCTCCCATGGTGGTGTCAGTGGCCAAACCTTCAAATATGGACCTCAGATCAGCAATGTCCTTCAACTGGATGTGGTAACAGGTAATTCCGATCGAAGAAAGCAACACTTCTCTTTTTCTTCTCGTCTTCTGATGTGGTTGACTGACACATTTGGATCCTAACAGGCAAGGGAGAACTGATGACATGCTCACCCACCAAAAACTCGGAGCTTTTCTATGCAGTTCTTGGCGGGTTAGGCCAGTTTGGCATCATAACAAGAGCAAGGATCCTTCTCCAAGATGCTCCACAGAAAGTAATTTAGAGAAGTTGTCAGTGTTCCCTTTTGCATGTCATCGACCAAGGTACTGATTCTGCTTTTGGAATATGGCTTCTGTCACGACCAGGTGAGATGGGTCAGAGCCTTTTACGATGACTTCGACACCTTCACCAGAGACCAAGAGTTGCTGCTCTCCATGCCGGACTCGGTGGACTATCTCGAGGGGTTCATAGTTCCAAACCAGCTGTCCCTCCTCGGCACCTCCATTGCCTTCCCTGCTCACCTGGGCTTCGCGCCCGAGCTCCATAAGGTCTACTACTGCATCGAGTTTGCTGTCCATGACTTCCAAGCGAAAGGCACCAACGCAGAACAAGTCAGTGGAGCCCTGATAACCCCATTGCTGTAATAATTATATGAGCTCTTACCGGTGGGATTCCTGCATCAGGTTGTGGAGAAGATAACGGAGCAGATGAGCCACATGCCATCCCTCGTTTACAGTGTGGAGGTGTCCTACTTCGATTTTCTCAACAGGGTGAGGATGGAGGAGATGAGCCTGAGGAGTAGAGGCCTCTGGGAAGTTCCCCACCCTTGGCTCAATATGTTCGTGCCCAAGTCTGGGATCAAGGACTTCAAAGACTTGTTGCTGGACAGCATCTCACCGGAAGAATTCGAGGGCCCTATCCTCGTATACCCACTTTTAAGAGACAAGTAAGAAAAGAACTCCTTTTCTGATGCCTGAAGCTTTGATTCGAACTGACACCGCTGTGCGAAGCTTAGGTGGGACGCCAACACATCAGCTGTGCTGCCCGACGAGCCAGCCGAGCAGGTGGTGTACATTGTGGGGGTGCTGCGGTCCGCCACTCCAGCCAGTTGCTCCGCCCGCTGCCTCGACGACATCCTCCGCCGCAACCGCCGCATAGCAGAGGCGGCCTCCGCCCCGCGAATCGGCGCAAAGCAGTACCTCCCCCGCCACCCGTCCCCGCTCCATTGGCGTGATCACTTCGGGCTGCGGTGGAACCGGTTCGCGGCCCGCAAAAGCCTGTTTGACCCCCTCAGCCTCCTGGCTCCTGGACAAGGCATCTTCGCCAGAACACACGCTTCCACGGTATAGTATCAGATATCATCAGGACACAGTTTCAAATATGAATCGAGAGGAGGGGAGAAGAAGCATGCACTGTTCCATGATCCTCTGCTCTTTCCCATTTTTAAGTCTTTTTCTTTCCAATATTAAATACGAAGATGTTGTTAGAACAATTACTTAAAATATTAAATACGTCCAAAATACCCAGAATATATATATATATTAATCAAAGTGGATTCTAAAATAAAATAATTCAAACGGGTATTATCATTATTCTAAAGATCGAGATTGTGTATACTTATGTATGTCATTATCTATTGCAACCCTCAGCATAATTGGCCCGGCCTATGGGCTAAATTTGTCCTATCTAAAACGGCCCATAATCCAAATCGAGCGAAGGTTCGGCCCGGTCCGGTCGGACATACCATGCTGTCAGAATGCCGCCGCCACTAGACGAAAGAAACCAAACGAGTCAAAAAAGAAGTATTTATAGGGCATTTATTTTCCTTACCTGGGTCGCCGTACACGACGACCTATCTGCCTTGTTATTAAAAGAGAGAACGGGCTCCATCTGTAAAAGCATCACTTCTTCCGATAGATATCAAGGTGTCTGTTCGGGTAACGCCCTGGGGCCGGAGATGAAAGTTTCGGATAAATAATGGAATCGTGGTGGTTTCTGCGCTTTCGCTCGTTCGGGACTCCTGCCCTCGCGATGGCCTCCTCCTCCTCCTCCTCCTCCGTCGCTGCTCTCTTCCTTGGCGTCATCCTTGCCCTCCTCTGCGCCTCCTCCTACGCCCGACCCGGCGGCCCCTTCCACCCTTGCGACACCCTCTCCATCACCTACACCTTCTCCTCCTCCTCCGCTGCCACCGCGGCCGTTCCACACCGCGCCTACCGATTCGTCTCCATCTACCGTATCATCACCCCGTTCTCCTCCTCCGCCAACGCCTTCGACGACCGCCGCCCGTGGCTCATCGGACGGCCCGGCTTGCCCCGCCGCGAGGTCGCGGAACCCGCCGCCCTCGGGTTCAGTTCGCCCCACGAGCGAGCCAAGGACATCCTCGTGGTCGTCGTCGGCCTTCTATTCGGCGTCGGCTGCGGCGCCCTCACCGCCGCCAGCATGTACCTCGTCTGGTCCCTCGTCGCCAACCGCAACGAGGTCTACGGATCCGACGGAGAGGAGGGGGATTACGCCGTGGAGAGCCCCAAGAAGGCGGGATACGTCGAGATCCCATCGGCCGAACCTGCCCCGGCCAAAGAAGGGTACGAGGGGAATTAGGGTTTTGTGGAAGGCAATAATTGATTCCTGTAGTTCATATGTTGCCTTGAGACTCACATGATGTTTGCTTGTATGTTCCTTGGAATTGCTTTGGAAGCTGTGTTTATTGTCCTTCAATTCCTGCGCTATGTTAAAACTAGTTTACTTCTTTCTGTACTAAGAGATTTAGGAGGTAGATTGTTGTGTTTATGCTTTGGAATTGGCGAGAATTTGCTTCTTTGATATAAGAATTGGCTGCCATGGGAAGGAAATTACAGGAACTCACAAGAGAGTAAAGGCAGATTAATTTAGTTATTTGTAGGGTGAAATTGTGATGCTTCCCTCGTTTGGTGTCACTTCTTTAATGTACTGCTAATTAAATAATAAGGAAATTTGGACTGCCAAGAAATAATAATTGGCACACGGCATCTAAATAATGATGATTGTTGTAAAGAGGGCGCCTGTTCTTGACCATCAATCACATAACATGATTCTATTTCTGTGCATTTGTTTTCCGCAATTTTCCTGAATAATCATATGGTTTGCAGACGCCGAAGGATTAAAACACTGCAAGAAGGAAAAATGTGAAGAATGATATTCTTGTTCATAGCATCGTTTAGCATCCGATCGGACATGGCGTTTGACCACATGAAATAGAATCTTAGAACAGTTCCTTTCTCCAATAAATATGAAACATAAGACATAAATATGAAATAGTCTTAGAACAGTTCCTTTCTCCAATAAATATGAAACATAAGACATAAGACATCAACAGGGAATTGCAAACTTCAATCACCTAAGACATAGGATTCACTTCTTATCAGAGTCCTGTTTTGCTGCATGAATACACGTACATTTTGGTGCACCGGGGACCAGCTATTGGCGTCCCACAGCCTCTCACTGAGCTGCTGTGCTCCATCCTCAAACATACAATCGGATATAGACCAACAAGTATACCATCTGGCAGCTCCAAAATGCTGGTAAAGGAATATGTTTCTGCATTGGCTACAGCAGCAGGTGCCACAGATTACTTAAAAGAGCATAGATCAACTATTAACTGCAAAATGCCATAATATCATGAATTATATGCACTATAAATTGAACGATCATATGACAAAAGCTTTTCGACATGTGCGAGTAACAGCTTTGCCAATAGATTTCTTGATTAAATTACTGCTTCCTGGACATCAAGAAATCTATATTTATTGCTTCACCTAGAGCCAAATGTTGGAGCTATAAGCTGCAGGATCACACACGGGATTCTGTTCGTTTGATGATAGCCAACTGATAGCACAAGATTTTTAATAGATTTATCCGTCATTAGTTGTTTCAAGATGAAAGTAGTTTTAATATATCATAAAGCAACCAAACTACTGATAGAAGGTACCAAAATGTTCTTGCATGTGACACAATATATGCAGAAATTTTAAAAGTCTCCTCCGCTACATTCTTGAGGTTATTTCCTGTTCTTATTTCTTAGGAACCTGATAGGATTAGTAGATAAGCAATGTTCGTTTACAAGTAGATGAAGAGTGAAAATAAACATACCAAGATCAACTCTAGGGACAAACAGCTGCTTGCATCACTAGCGACCAGCAAGCAATATAAAAAGTTCTTCATCGGTAATTGCTCCAAGCTCCATCGCTCTTTCTATAGCAGTGAAGCCACCACCATCTTTAGCTGATGTGCTTGCACCCCTGAGTATCAACAAATTATTTTGAGTCTTGGAAAGATATTTAGATAGCAGAATCAAGTATAGTTGCAATCTGAGATGATGGTCAGGTTGTGGAACAATTTGGGAAGTGAGTATTTAACCTTCTAGGCAAATGAAAATTGCTTTTATTTTTATGCATTAAGAGATCCGATGTCCAGAGCATGGAAAATCTTCAAAAAAGAAAAGATATAAACTGAAGCAACATAAGAAGCTAACTCACTGATAAAAGATAAGCATATTACTGCTACCTCAAAGTTTAATCTCCAAGTTGAAGAAGAACACCAAGCAGACCACTCTTGACAACAAAGAATTCTCTTTCACAAGTACAGAAATAATTGCAATGTTCAGTTCAACCTCAAGTTCGGTACATTTTCTTGCCTATTAGTGATTCTCTGTATCTATGAGATGCATCACATTTTCTGTTTGAACATACATTGTACATTTTATCCGATTTATTATGTTACACCTCATTAAACAAGTAACCAAGTATGTATATGGATATACACCATAATGAGACTAGTCAGTTTGCCCGGAATACAGGCCCCTAACCATGGAATGGCACTCACAATGCATGGGCTATTTGAACCTAGCATACTTCAATCCAAAAAATCATCATCAAATGTAAATCATCAAGACAATTGATTAGATAGAAATTAGTTACACGAGAGTTTTCTGCATCATGTATATGTTTGCTTCTAAAAAAATTTAGCTGGTCCTTAGTAATATTGTCAACAAACTCGAAAGAGGCACTAGGAAGAGGCGTTTTGACCATGAGCAGGAGAATTCAAAAACAAAACTTTTAAAATGTGATTAAAAATGCTGAGCATAGATATTCTGCAGATCATAGATTATTTCTTGAAAATGTGAGTTAGCCAAGGAACAAAAAAACAAACATGATTTATTTACTTGAAGAAAATAAACACCAAGAATTGGGCAAAGTTTATATGCAGAGTTATACATATAAATAAAACTCCATATGATTAGAGAACATCCATATTCTTACCTTCTTATCAAATATTTAGCAAGAGAATTATTCTTTGTGCAAATACAATGATGGAGAGGGGTCCTCCCATGAAAATCCTGGAAATTAATGTCAGCACCAAACTGTAGCAGGAGCTCCAACATGACGGGATCACCAACATGACATGCTATATGCAATAGGGAACAACCATCCAAACAGCTCTCTGGTTCACCGGAATCCTTGATTTTCTGACATACTGCAGGATCAAATTGTTTCCTCTCTGTGGAACCATTATTTTTGTTCACCGGTGTATCCGATATGTGATAAAGCTCACTATTCACCTCATCATATATGGTGTTAGGAAAGGCATCTGATGCCACAAAGAGGCGATATGCTATTTGAACATTATTAGTTTTGATCGCTTCCCAAATGCGAACTGTAACAAGAGGAAGCTCAGACTGGCTTGTTTCTCTGACTATTAGAGATTTGCCCACATACTGCAAGACATGAAACAGGTAGACAGTGAGGAGATTCAATAAATACGAGGATGCATAGGTACAATTAAAATGGCTTAGATAACACCATCTCATCATCCATAATCTAGAAAATATGAAGTTGCACACTAAAAGGAAATATCTATAATGTTTGTCTATACCATATTTGCTTTAATTTTTTTTTGCTAAAAACTGAATCTTCCTATGATTTCAGTATTACTGACCGACATATTCTTCATCTCATTCAGAACAGCATTTTAAATGTTAAGAAAAAGTAATTTTAACAACTGAAAATACATTTTAATTAGTGTCTACACAGACCACAATCTTAACATTTTTTACTGTTAGCTTAAATGACCATTACTACCCATTACAACAAATATTCTATTGTCCAAGAATCTAGGTAGATTCACTAGAAAACTGTCAATTATGATCATCCTAGTGACTAATTATGCTTGCTGAGAGTATTAAACAGTGCAATCCTAGTGCCTTTTTGTTATTAACACTTCCTGTAAAACTTAAAATACAAAGTACAAACTTATAAAGTTAGACCAATATAAAAAGGGACTCAAACCTTGAAAGTTTTCATATTTTTCATTCTCTTGCTTCAAAAATATTTGTATCATTCGCAACATCAAGAAGGTATTATACATTCACTGGAAATATAAAGTCAATTCCAACGCTAATATTTTTTTTCATCAAACAAAGTTCATCACTTTATAGAAAAGACAAATAAATCAAGAATTTATCCATCATCCCTTACAAAAAGAGAATTTAGGCTTTTTTTCTTTCTCTTCCAAACTGTACAATCACTTCATTTATCAAACTGGCATTACTTACCACGTATCCTTATTACTAAAACATTTATGCCAACTCACAAACAGTTATGCCTGCATCATTTCTTCAAATGCACTTAGTAATTCAAACTGAAATGTGGATCATATCAAAACTAAAATATGAAGATAATATATTAATATTCAACTGGAAAAGGCTTCAATTCCGCAACTGATAGTAGATTCTCCTTTTCTAGTCAGAATGATATATATTTCTCAGGATCTACCAGCTCATTCTTTCATGATTAGATTTTTTAACAATATGGTCCTTCTGTCTGGTGGTAATTTGAAACCAGTATTATTTCCCAAAAAAAAAAGTCATTGTGAGAAAGAAACATCTGTTCTTGATGGAAGAAGAAGCTATGATTCAGCATGTATAATTTACAGCATGTGCTAAACCAAAGTAGATATCTCGAACAGGTAAACTGTCCAGCCCTACTAAGCATTACAAACATTAAGGTACCTTGGAATTTATATATTTTTCTTTTCTTGAAATAGCATCTTTGGGAGTGGGCTTTTTGACAGATGGCCCATCAACATTTGGTACATCAATCCTGCATGAAAATTTCCAGAAGACATTTGATGTAAGACAAGCTACACCGCATGTAGCACCATCAAAGAGTACTGAATGAAAATTTCTTTTTTACTTCAATAATTTAGGATGTCAGATATTGAGAAAATTGAAATAATTAGACAAATGTTTTTCAAAGAATTACAGATTCCAATTTTAGCAGCTTTGTCTCGGGACAAATAAGAGATGCGATGATTAGGTCTGGCAGCAGTACATCTCTTTTAAGAAGGAGAGATATGAGGATGGAAAGGCTTGTATCTAACAATATTGTTGTTGGCTGAAGTTAAAACTGGAAAAAGTAAACCATCTCTCTTGAGTTGGAAAACAATGATAATGGAATATTCACTAAATTAAATTATTGCGAAGGGAGATGGAGAAGTTTTAAATCTGCAGGTCAAAATTCACTGATACAAGTTGTGCCTTGATTTCAATCTCTCGTTGCTAAAGAATGTGCATCCTAATTCGAAATATGAAGTTTTGCTCTAAAAAATGCACAAATCAGACAATCATCTGAAATTTATGTCATAATCAATTAAAGTTTGGAGTAACAAAACTGAACTGGACAAGCACAAGCGTAAGCCTCTTAAGTATCAGAGTTATGTTCATCATATTTCAATAATGGCATCATTTCTTACCTTTGATCCTGAAAGAAGCAATTCCTCCCACACAGAATTACAATAAGCATTTCCAAGAGCACAAAATAAATCCACAACAGCTGGCTCCCACACCTTAACATCTAATGTCAGTGATCTCACCTACATGCAATATAAATATTATGTGACTTGTCATAGTTACATGAGCATTCTATCAACTAACACATCAATAATATCAAAACTTCACTCAGTTCTTCAGACACTAAATCAGAACATACTGTCGAAAAATAAGGCAGATTTTACCTCAGAAATATTTTTGTTAATAGTATCTCGGTCATTACTCCTAAATCCTAAACTTTTAATGTTACCGTCTACTGAGGCAAAATCCACTCAAAGCTACAAAACATATGTAAGCACTACAGTAGGTATGATAAAGCAAACCATCCAGAACCTCTATAGTTATTTTCTAGCTGATGTACAAGAGCAACAGTAAAGATTATTGAATCTAAGGTAATTAAAAGTTCTTTTTGCTTTCAATAAGCATACAACTAGTGATTTGTTATTGGCTGGAAAATAGTACTAGGAAATTAAAAGATCTTTCTCCAGAATGAATCTACTACCTCAAGCAACAGTAATTTCTGGACTTTAATGACTTAACATATATGAGTTAAACTGAAACTGAGATGTAAAGTTTTAAGGACATCACACAAATTTAGGGTTCTACACCTTCGAAATGTGAACACCAAGATTTCTGTGAACTCCAGAGCACTCTATGCACACAAGAATTCCCAGATTTAGAGATGCCCAATCAGGATCAGGAGCACCACATTCAGCACAAGCATCATTCCCAGGTATACTCCTGAGAATCTTCGAAATATTATCATATCCTTTTGTACTTGTGCTCTCCTCTAACAAATGAGCATCAACACCATTTGCATTAGCGAAGCTGTGACTATCCATGTCCAAGCCGCCAGATGAAAGCTATCATGTAAAGATCCCAAGAATATTAATAAGTTTATTCCATAAGAGATGCAATTTGTTTAAATTGGCTCAATAAGCAAATATTCATGACCCCTAAATTTATACACATCACTTTTTCATAAGAGGTTATTCAAGTATCATTTTATTACCAGGAGCCAATAATAAATCATAACAAGGAAATCTCAAAGCAATATATAGAAAACACCTAACTCCTGTTATAGGCTGGCCTGACCTAATATTCTGGCAATTTCATGAAACTTCAAAAGAATTTTAGAATCACCTGATTAGATAAAGTAGAATTTAGAAGTGATGTAATAACTCCTCTAATTTTTTCAACCCAGTCCATTCTATCCACTTCATTTTCAGCCTGTCATAAGTAAGAAGCAGTTAATAAGCACAGGAAAAAAAAACAAGATAAGGTTCTTTCCAGATAAAAAGCATTCCAGCTCATTTTCATCAGATGGACATTTGTGGGTACCTGCAACGTGAATGTCTTTGCAGGAGATATTATTCTGAAGCAGAACCTCAAATCTGTCTGCTCTGCATCTATCTTAATGGTTGAAGTTCGAAGATCAACAGTGTGAAAACCAATGTTATCATCACCCTGAAATGAAGTACTTTGGTGTGAGAATCAAAATCTGCTAAAACCAATCCTTCAAATGTACTAGTGATAGTTTGCTAGGACTTTGCTTAGAAAATCAACCAGAAAGGAAGCACTACAAGTGTCACCTGGACTCTATATGTTGGATATGTTTGATGATTTTTCTATTTTTAGAGCCAAGATAAAGAAAATGATGGATGAAACTGAAAATGAAAAGATGTATGATCTTTACCAGTTGATACCCTGTTTTGAGAAACAGCCCATGAGAAAATGATAATGCACATAACAGAGTTATAAAACGTCCACAGGAATTATTAGGAACATACTAGCTGTGTCATACATATTAAGCAAACTTAAGGTCTACTGCTTTAGCGACCTCAGTTTCCAGGCTACTTCTGGATACATTTCTAATGATAACAGCATCTTATTATGCAATCCAATGCAGCTTAACTATATACCACTTGATTCATGGAGTGTCTCATCTAAGAGGAGACCAACAAATCGATTGCCTGAACTCACTGGCTTCAGCTCAAGTTGCCTTGGTCCTAATGTTACAAGCAAAATAATTAAAGGCAGTTGAATGTTACCAGTGCTGATCAGAGGATACTTGAATCAAGCACTTACTCACTTTAGATGGAAACACAAGTACAAAGCAAGAATAGTATTACAATTGGAAGTCTGTTGAAATTGTGAGATGAGAATTGTCAAACAACTGGTTACTGAGCCTTCCTGAGCATCTTCAATGGATCATCCTCCTACAGAAGAACACACTTTTCAAAACTCGTTTCTGGAAAGCCCAATCACCAATCTTATTGTTGCCTTGTTGGTTAGTTTGATTCGGGTTTAAAGCAGAATTATGCATCACGGTCAGATACAGATGTGGTCCCATTGAACAGCAAATGAGCAACTCTGGGAACTGGGATATGTTAAATGGTCATGGCCAGTAGTCTATGCATTATCCACATTCCTCAAGAACCAAGTCAGAATCAGATAGATTGTGCTCTATGAAACCCTGATATGGCTTCCTAACACCAAAAATGCTTGATGGATGACAAATGATGGATATGTAAAGTAATGTGCTACCTCTTGAAAGAATGAGCAAGTGATAGAAATATAACTGAAAAGGCATGATGAAGTAACATCCCAGGGTACTGCTTTCCATAGATTTAACAGAGGATGCACTAGGTAACATAAATTAAACAAATTGTCATACCGGCTGTTTACTCCACTTATCTCTGTAGTAGTACAAAGTCCCATGGCTATCAAGTACAAAAAATCTCCGTTTCCAATCTCCTCTCAAATTTGAAGATCGTTTGAGGAGATAACCTTGCTTAATTATTTTAACCTGAAGGGAATGCATAAGGCACCAGTTACAAGTTGATGGGCATAAAGGTCTGTGTCACGAAAAAATTAATTTAAAACAGAATAGGAAATGAGAAGTAAATCTGTTCAAAATCTTAAAGTGTTGTTCAAGGCATACAAGACATTTGTGTGTTGTTCAGCTCCTTCAGGACATACTAGACCCAAGCTTTAGGTTAATGTTCATTCAAATGAGACACTACTTGCCTAAGATAGATACAAATCATTTTTTCTTTGGTAAAATTACAAAACCAACTCTCAATTTACCAAAAATGAGTACCTCTCCAGTAGCAGTAGATTGCATCATGGCTTCTATATTTTTGTATGAATTGAGACCAATTACATTAATACCATCACCACTTGTTGTGGCCTGCATATTGCTGGAGGACCTTAAATTTGCAAGTTCGCTTTGGGTTCTGAACTCCTGGATTCTCTTTTCAAGTTTGTCTTGCTCAACATTAACCATTTCTTTTGACTGTTGAGTGTATGTCAAAACCTGGCCTCTCAAACCACAAGCTCAAGTTACAAAGAATGAGTCAAGCAACCACATGCAAGGAATGTATGAAACCTGAATGCTACCTGGTGAATAAATGGTTCCATCTGGCTCAGTAACTCATATCCCTGAAAGAGATGAGAGAACTGATAAAAATCATGTTCAACTTGAATTGAACTATGGAGAATACAAAGAAGATGAATGCGAACAGGAAAATCCACCCACCTGCTTAAAGTATCTCATATGGGCATCCATTACTGCACTTATAGATTCTAGGAATTCAAACTTCTTCTTTGCTTCAATATTTGCAAGAGCATTAACCTGAGCTCCTTAAAAAACCACGTAAGCAAGTTGGGAAAAGAAATAACTAACTGATTTACATTAGTATCAGGAGAAAAGAAAAAATTATAATACATACTAGATTAAACCGACATCTTTCAAAAGCTGACTTTGAGTTCTGCAGATTCTGTCAAGTAGAAGGGGAAAAAAAGTGTCAGTAAATTTCATCTTAGAGTCATATATCCAGAACCACATTCATATAGGAAACTTGCCTCTTCTAATTCAGCAACTATGTCTACTCGTGTGCCCTTTTTTAATGACATAAATTTCTCACGTGCCTAACACAAACCACATGACATCAGCACCTTAAAGGTTATAGTTAAAAGACCAAATTTGAACTTAAATGAAAATGATGAGAACAAGGACTTGGAATTAATATAGTAGTTACATAAGTTTCAAGAGTAAGCAAGTAAAATATGGTAAAGTGAAAGAATGGGTGAGAATACAAACCTGATCATACCCTGCTGTAGCTTTGTCAAATCGCCTGCGACAGTCCTACATCCATGATTAGCCATCAGAGAACGTCGAATATTTTCATTAATGTGTTTCCTCTGAAACAATAATAATATGCAAGCTATGCCTTCCCTATGCCCATATGATCAGTGGTCAATGTGTGTTAAAATTGTGTTTCTGTCTAATATGATGCAACAGATTTTCTATAAACCATAATGTTCTCTTTCTATGTATGACAAACAGATTTCTTGCAAACCATAAAATGTTGTCTAGGAAAAAAATGAATCAAGGCTTATTCCCATATGCTGACCTGTTATGCTTATGGTGCTTAGGCTTATTCCAATTATGTTTTGGTTCTTGGCACATTACGTTATTACAAATTTTTGATGCCAAGAACCCAACTGCATGAAGTACAATTTGGGGGTAGGCATACATATTTTTTAATCCATTTGACCATGAATCACAATAAAAAAAGAATTACCTTTACATTTTGCAGATCCACAGTCATGAATTGCATCAGACGGTTACTCAGCATATGTTCTACCTGTTTGCAAGAGAAACAAAATTATTTGGATTGCCTGCATATTCACAAAAAAGGATCTCATGATTCAGATATATGGCCAAACATGTCCGATTGGAGACAACTTAGGAAGTTCAATCCACAAAAGTTCCCCTCATTTACTTAGGTCAATCAAACAAACGGCCTGCACTCAATAGAAGGCACTGAACAAAAAGTACTCTCTTTTAGCGATCATCACACTGATATTTAAGCAACCAAAACAAAAAAGAAAAATGATTGATGTAGTATGCCCTTTAACAGTAATCTTTTGACAACATGCACAAGAAAATACAAAGCAATTTCCAGCTCAATGAAACATTTATTTCAAAAAAGAAAATCAAATGTAGTATATAACTGGTGATAAAACTCAGTGCTTGAACTGCCTGCAATAATAAAAGAGATGTTTTTTCTAAAAAAAAGTATGGTAAGGGTTCAAAGCCATTATTTCAAAATATATAACATAATTTAGAAGCCAATATTAAGGCCATGCGTTCACTGATCAACTTGGAAAAGAACTGATGTCACAACTCATGACAGTATAATTTGGGATGTGGAACAAACTCCACATAAATTGAGGGTCCATCAAGTCTTTTCACTGTTAACAGGGGTAATCCAAATTAGTTAATAGAAAGAATTAACTGTTATTTAACTAAAGACAAGAAATCTTAAAATAATGAATGTTTATTAGTTCTGCTGATTACCACATGTATTACGACTTTAAAGTTGAACAAAATAGCCTTCAAAGCTATTGTAAAATGTTGTTTGAAGCTGGAGCCATATAGATGAATAAGAAATGAGAAAAACTGTACAAAGACAATTACCTGAGAGCGAAGAAGCTCTTTATAACTCCCAAGTTCCCTAAATGCAGTAGTGAATTTTGACATTACAGGTCCTACCAGAAAAGGCATACTAGTTTGAGTGAACATGACATCATAACAGGGACTACTAGCTACAGTTCAGAATCAAAGCATATAATATCACATCAAGTAAAAGAACCAGTATACCAGTATTTGGCAGAATTAGTCATCAGGTAATGTTGTCATTCTGTTCTCTACAAGGGCTTTTGTTGTTAATGTTGTTTACATTGTATTATTTTCCCTTTCTTTTCTTTTCCATTGGCTAAGAACATCATGAGGAGCAGATTCTCCTTATTACACTTTTGGTATCTTGGCTTATCTTCTAGCAGCCTAAATTTCCAGAACAGTCAATGACTTGATTCCTTCATTGTTACATATCTTGATAGTTATCTATATGTATCCCAAGTAACTGAAAAACCAGCTTCTTGTTGTTGTAACTTAATATTAATTTTGCTTTTATGTTTAATTTTGAGCAAGTTCCATAAATTCAATGGCCTAGCGACAACTAAAAAGCCTATGACTAAGCTTGCCAACTGTTGATCATAACTTTTTTTCTGTTTGTTGATTAGGACAACATTAAATACATAAGATAGCCAAATTGCCAAATCATAACAAGGTAAAACATACAGGATAATCATTGTGAAGTTAATAACCAAGGAATCACAATGCATAAGTCAACATAAAGCTAGACATATTGAATGAAGCATAGCTAAACAACCTCCTATGGCTACACTAACAGGATCATCTTGTCCAGCCCCAAATGCTTCCAATGAGTCTGCAAAGGAAAGGTCACCATAATAGGCTTCACCAAGTGATACCCTGTAGATAAATATTAATTCATTTGGGAAGATCAGTGTATGCAAAGAGAGTTGATTTTACATATAAAATACTATATAAAAATTTTAATAAATTCACTATATGCACAGAGCATACTCACATAAATCTCTTACATCCTTTTTGAAACTTGTGACATCGATCTTTTAATTCATCAGTCGTTTGCTCCAATGAATAAATCTTAAGATTAACAAGAAGAAATAAATCTTCAGTTTACATAGATGGTATACTCCAAAATCATCCCAAAATTCCAACAAGAAAGACAGAACTACTATCAATAAACTAGTGCAATTTCAACTACATTGCAAGAAAGCCAAAGAGGTATTTTTCGTGTGTACAAATGCACCAACCCCCTTCTTATATTCTCATGTCAGAAGTTGAGAAAATAAGGGCAACACAATGACTTGAAAACCTCATAAAGGTCTCTTCAGAAGCCAAAGGCCTTGAAAGGGACTCAACAACATCAGCGGAAAACTTCTAAGAAATATATTAATGAAATATAGTATGATTAATAAGCCTGAAAATTATAATATGAGTACACAGATATCCAAAAGTATAATAACATAAAAAAAATTAAAAATGCAAAAAATAAAACAGTATAAAATAAAAATTATATAAAAAACAATATAAACAAACCAGTATTAGATATGAATAACATACAAAAAAATTAGTTTTAACAAATTATTTACAAAAAATGGCCTAGTGCACCAGGTAGGCTTAGTGTGTGCAATCATGACCCTGCAAGCAAGGAGAGTGTTTTTGTAAGTACTCGGCCAACAGAGAAGCAATCCTACCATAAGCTAAACCTTAGTTCTTTTCATTCCTCAGAGGCAAGAGTCTTTTCATTGTGAAGAAAATTTCTTCCTAGTTTCTTTCTTGGATATACAAAAACGAAATCTCTGCAAGTTTAAGAATGTACTAGCACCACAAGCAATCCACAGTATATTGTCCATGTTAGACGTATCCTGCAATGTCTTATGAGGAGGCCCCATTGTTGATTACAAGCAAATATCGACATATAAACACAACTTTCTTTGCATCACAAGGCTAACCCCAGGTTCCGAATCCTAAATCAATGCCCTCTTCCAATTGGGTCTCACAGCAGCAGAGCAAATCTTATAGGAATCAACCGTAATGTTATGACCCTTGATGGAAATTGTCTATAAGGGTTCTCCCAAGTACCTACATCAAATTTCCAAAATTACGGATAATTTTATCCGAAAAATGAACCGGATCGCACTCTCCTGGGCCCAAGCTCAGATCTTTCTATCTCAGATTGGCTACAGACCTCCATGAACAGATCAAGATCTCCCAAAATGAATTCAAGAAAAAACATAGCAGAAAGCGAGGAATCATTTGGGGGAAGAGAAGGATTCAAGAGAAACCACCTGCTTTCTGAACATTGGGGAGTCTTCCAACGTCACGAAGGCCGTCATCGCTCCCTTTCTCCCTCCGATTGGACTGCTTGGGGGACACCTCTCTCAAATCAGAAGAGACCTCCGAGGGTTGGTAAACGGTGACGGGTGTATCAGCCACATCGTCCCAGTTAGGGCCCGAGCAGTGTTGTATTCATCGGTGTTTTATTCGGCAGCTCATATCTACCCTTCAAAACATTCATGAATAGCATATTTACCCTTACAACTGTTAAACGATGTCCATGTGTGGTTGCTGAAGTAGTCTTGATAATATTATTGTTAATTATAAGATTTTTTTAAAGACTATAAGCGTCCAATGATGTTCGAATAAAAATCAAACAATGATAAAATTAAAGGTGAATTCTCGAAAAAAAATTCTAATTTGATGTTTTTTTGGTAGTGTCTCAAGTTTAAAAAATTTTCATAAATTATTTTTTTATAAATTATCATTTTTTTCCTATTGGTCATCACCTTCCATCGTGCCTTGGTCTCGTTAATTGTCCCCCTTCGTCTCATAACTGATCACCCTACGCTTGTTAATCTTGTCCGTCGGCATTCGTTCATTTGTTGTCGTCAATTATGGTCCTTATTGAGTCGCTCCTCTCTTAGCCCCTAATTACTTGTGCCTTCATACGAGGGTCATGAGATTTTTTGATTGATGCTGATGGCTCATTTACTTCATCTTACTATTATAATTCTATAGTCCGAGTTACTGACTTATTTATCATTAGTGTTAGAGGTGATTATTGTTGAACAACATTACCCTTACGGTGAAGGCATTTGTGGTGCTAAAAAGTGTATATTATTAGTCATAAATGTTGATACGTTATGTATTTTTTATTTTATTATTATTTATTAGTATTTTTTCATACCTATTGCATATATTGTGATGTCTATGGATTTATGTAATAAGAATCAGATTGTGATGAGATAACGATAATGAGATCAATTCATTTTTAAACACAGACTCTAAATAATCATGATCATAGATTACTCAAAAGGGACATTGAGATAACTAGACAAACTGATGTGTTGTATACTCATCTATATGATGGAGATAGCTGATCTCATGGTTGCTCGTGTAGAGATACTAGGGATATAGTGTATATGTTCATTGGAGAATGTATTCATTAATTGATCCGCTCACATAATGTTAAATGATTGATGGTACCTCATTGTCAAACAATAATTCTGTCATCCCAATTATATATCTGGTCCTTAGACTTGAGACATCAAAGATGTCTTGTATGAGTACTTCACTATTAGATATCGAATTTATAGGTCTGAAAGTTTCAGATCTAGCATAGTCGGTCATCGGGAGTGACAGTCAATCTTACAAGGACAATTGAGTATCAATAGAGGATCATCTACTCACAATATCATAAGAAAAATATCCTATATGTTCTTACTCAGGCAAATCTCTGACTATGATCATTCAGATTGAGAGTATTAGAGTTTTTTAAGAGAATCTGATTAGAGTGAGACTCGAGTATATTTCATATAGGCCTGAGTACCATGCCCAATATACGATCTTTGAGATATTAGATGGATGATGGACTATAAATATATGATAACTGAGGACAGATATGTCCAATAGATTGGATTCACCTATATCATCTAAGAACTATGACATAGTGGCCTAGTACATCTGTAGTTGATGAATCAAGTAAATTATTATGAAAATAATAATACATTAAACTAGAAGGAGTTTTAACAAGTATGACTCATGACCAGCTCGATATTAGGCTTAAAGGGTCACACATATATGGTAGGTATCGTGACGAGTAGAGATTCGGATATAAGATATTCGCTAGAGCTCATATTTTATTAGATATCTAGTAAGTCCTTGAATTATTGGATCTTGAGGATAAGATCCAATAGGAACCAACGAGAGATTATTAGATAAAAATTCACTAATCCAAGAGGCTTGTATAGTTGGATAGAGATTCAATGTCCAATAGGACAGAATCAATTAGGGTTTAGTTAATAGGGACTTCTATAAATATGAGGAAACCAAAGGACATAGGCTATACCCTTTTTGGCTATCACCTTCTATATTTCTCCCTCCCTCTCCTCCTTAGTCAACAGCCCCAATTAGGGGATGTGTGGACAATAAGAAGAGTCGACCTCTTCTTAATCACATAAAGAGGAGGATCATATAGTGATTCGAGGAACGTCTACACCACATCTGCTATGTGGATCACTGCTAGAGAGAAGGACAATTGACCTCCTTCATCCTCTCTTATATATCTACAGGCTTTCCGGGATATACGATCTCTCTAGGTAACATATCTTTTATATAAACATAGTTTTTTATTTCATGAGTTTTTATGCACAAACCATCGCACGACGATGATGACGAGAAATTATTCTATACAAAAAAATCTAAGAATTTTATTTTTTGTTCTTTTATTATGTATGATGTTGTGCTAGGTTTCTCAGCATAAACACTAACAGACCTAAATCTTTTGAAGATCTGTGTCAAAATAGATTCCTTCCAGCTTGTTCGTTTTGTCAAAGGATCCCTCATCGGGCATTAGTTCCTCCGAAATATTTTGGATCAAATTTCTATCCTCAATGTAATTATTTTTGTTCACATCTCTATGTCGTCAAATGACATAGCGTACAAGCTAAACAATTTTAGAAGAAACTCAAGTTTTCCTTTCTTTTTTTTCCTCTATATATGTGATGACTCGTACTCAGATCATTTTCTAAACCTAATTTAGTTTAATATACTTCTTGTTTAAAAAATATTTTAAATATTTTAATCCCATCATATCTAATTATGACAATTAGACTCACACTTTATTTTACTAAGCATCATATAATTTCTTCTTTTTTTCTCTACACGAGTTTGTTTTCTGCTATTTTGTTCAGTCATCCCATCAATTCGTTAAAATATCAGATCAATGAAAAGAAAAAGTTCTAAATCAGATAGGATCAGATCAGCATAAAGCAATAGAAAGGTAAAAAAAAAAAAACAATAAGAATAAAAATGTTGATGACAAGAACTATTGCTATCCTTTTTTCACGGTATGATTCATTGAATATTCAGGTTTAAAACATTATTGAACATCTGTGCCATGTTATTTTATTGATAGATAATAATGCTCATACATCACGGCTGATCACGAGTGGAACTCTGATGCTACTTAAAACAAGGAAAATTCATGATAAAGCCACATTATATTCGTACATGATTTCTTATCGTAGCAACCCATCCCTTAAAAGTCATAACTTCAGCACAAATAATCTGATTCCGAGAAGCAATTTTTCCCCATACATTCTCACTTTTGGTTAAATTGTTGTTACCGTCTCAAAAATGTTCCAATTTTACCTTTCCACTTATTCTACTCTACTCCTATACGTAAAGAAATTTAACCGACTAGTCTTACCAATTTTCCTTGCTCAAAATTTTAAACGATTGAGCAATCGATTCAAGAATTCTTCCGTTCTGAAGTGACAACGTTTCCATTGATGAAACAGCACACATCAAATTTATTGATTTTATTCATATAACTGAGCTACAAATTCACAATAGCAATTATTGTTTGTGTCTTGAGATGATGGCACCGATTGCTTCCTTGAATTCCTGATGTAGTAGCAGCATCAATTTATGAACACCCTCGCAGACGACGCCGTAGGCTGTTCAACGCAGCATTCCGGATTCCCATCGCGGCGTGAAATGCTCTGTTAACGCCGTCCGTCAAACCGTCCAAACCCACCGTCAACTCCTCCGTCGCTATCTCAACCGCCTCGACTGCCGCCGTCCCCAATCCCTCCGTTTCGTCGTCGATCACGCCCGCCAACCTCCTCACCGCCGCCTCCAGCTCGCCGGGTAGCGCCGCTCGTAGTCGCCCCGACACCGCCGCTGCCACCTCGTTGAAGGCCTCCGCCCACGGCCACTCGCCAGAGACCCGTATCTCGCCCAACATAACCTTGCCCTCTCCGCCGCCGAGCACCGCCACCACGGCCGCCATCACCAGGCGCGACAACGACTCCACCGCGTACGTCGCCCTCCGCACGGCCGACGCGCTGCCGCGCGGCGGCTCATCCGGCGCCATTCTCCGGATCAGCTCCCCGGCCGACCGCCCAATCTCGCGGCTCGGCGTGCTCTCCCACTCCGCGATCGCCCTGCGCGCCCGCCGTAGGGCGTTCTCGTCACCGTCATCCTCATCAGGGTGAAGGAGGCGGAGGGCGACGCGAAGGGAGAGGAGCCGGTGCTCCAATCGCGCGATCTCGGCGAAGGCAGCGTTGCAGGCGTCGAGGAAGGGAACTCCGGCGTCGAGGTGGGCAGTCAGAGCATCGGAATCGACGCCACCGGGGAGGGAGCGGTCGGAGACGAGGACAGCGGTGGCGGCGAGAGTGAGGGCGAGGATGCGGACGGCGCGGTCGAGCCAAGGCAGGGGGACTCCCGCGGAGTTTCCGGGTATCGGGAGGAGGGAGCGAAGGCGGAGGGCGAGGGCTTCCTCCAGTGGGCGAGTGGCCGAGGTCGTCAGTGAGGGCGGCTTCGATGGGAAGGGCGACTCATGACGCCTAATTAAAGAAGACATATCGTATACAGCTTAGGCTCTCTTATTCATGGTCGGGATAAGGGATGGTATGCTGTGGGGTTTATAGGCGGAGGAGGCGGCAAAAACAATGGGTGGCCCCGGATTGCTATATTGACGATACTACCCTCATGGAATTCTCAGTACCACGTCGTTGCCACCTTCACCTTCAACGGTTCGTATTGACGAGGCAGACTAGAATGGCAAAGTGTCGTAATTTTGAGGTAAGAAGAGGCGAGAATGGGAAGAAGGGGTGGGGGTGAATGCGTAGCCAGGACGACGTTGGATATCAGGATGGATATCTTGTTCGCTGAGGTCGAGTCGACGCCGAGTCCACTGGATAATAAGGTTATGGTGTCATACAATAATGAAATCGAGAGCATGGTTTGGATAAAGATGCGAAGTCCTGAACCGGGTCAACCCGTTCACACCCGGACGAGCGACTTCCACGTCTGTCCGGTCGTACCCGACCGAATTAAAGAATCGATCCGTCGGGTGTAGGTTTGCTGCAGCTGCCGCTCAACTTCGAACGGGTTCATCACCGGTTCGCCAGCGAAAACAATGCAGAAACCACGTTTCACCTGGCTGTCTCGATCGAGTCATATGATTTGTATAAGAATGCTTAAAGCGCGTCTCTAAGATGTGTTTGACACCTACTCCTTAAGTACTTGACCAAGTCTGTGTTACGTTTTCTTTCTTTATTCGATGTAATTACTAACGATGAAACCGTAAATGGTTCTTCGCGTCAGCACACAGGATCTCCGATGACGCATAGCGATGATGACTTTGTTTGCGTGCCATTGCAGGTCTTCGCAGGTAATGCAACACATGGCGAAGCCGTCAACCAGATCTCGTGTTCTCCGGGACACTGGCAACGGAGTGGCTGCAAGAACTAAAACTACGTGGCTGTTAATCCGCAAGCTCCCCGTTGAGTTTGTCCATCGGGGGACTTGGTAGATTCTTCGATGGATGAACACGGAAGAGAGAGTTGACTTGAGCGCGTCGGCACCGCTCAAGTCGTTGCAGAAATTTTAGTCCTCGAGGTTCTCCACCAACGCAAATCCCAAATCGTAAGGTTACGATCTCAGATCTTTTTGCTTCGCTCCTTCGATGGACCGACAAATTATATGGTCCATTGGGCTGGGCTTATGAAGCTCCTAGAGGATCCAAAAATGGCTTCCATTAAGTCCGAACCAGAACCCCAAACCCGTCCTCCGTCACCTAGCAGAACGGGGGTTCTCACCGCCTCGCGTCGCCACCTCTCCCTCCTCGGCTACCTCCCCCGCCGCCTCTCCACGACCGCTCCTGCAACTCGCACCGGGATCTCAGCCGCCGTCGCCAAGTCCCGCCTCCGGAAGGAGTTCGACCCCGATCGGGCTGTCACCATCGTATCTTCCGTTGCCGACTCCACCTCCTCAACTTCCGCCCGCTACGCCCTCGAGCTCACTGTCCGCCGCCTCGCCCGATCCCGTCGATTCTCTGACGTTGAGGCCCTCCTCGAGTACCGCAAGTGCGCTGTCGCCGGCCTCACCGAGCCCTACGTCGCCACTGTCATCCTCTCTTATGGCACCGCCGGCATGCTCGACCACGCCCTGCGCACCTTCGACGAGGTCCCCGTCCTCATTTCCGCCCCCCGTTCCCTCGTCTCCTTCAACGCTTTCCTCTCCGCCTGCATCCGGGCCAAGAAGCCCAACCGCGTTCCAGGCTTATTTGCTAAGCTCTATGAGAAGCATGGCATCACGCCCGATGTTGTCTCCTACGGCGTCCTTGTCAGTGCTCTTTGCCTCACCGGCAAGACCGACAAAGCCATCAAGACCTTGAAAGAGATGGTGACTGTAAAGCATCTGGAGCCGACCACCGTGATCTACACGACGCTCCTCGATTCCCTTTACAAGAAAGGGAAGTCGGATGAGGCTGAGGCGCTGTGGAAGGAGATGGTCGGGAATGGGTGTGCGCCGCGCCCGATCTTACTCCTTACAATGTGAGGGTTATGCATCGGGCTGGACATGGAAAGCCGGAGGATGTTCTTGAGCTGATTAGGGAGATCGAAGCCGCAGGAATTAAGCCTGATACGATCACCTACGCTTATCTCCTCACATGTTATTGCAATGCGGGCCAGTTTGAAGAGGCCAAAGCGGTTTATAGAGGACTCAGGGAGAAGGGTTGCAGTCCGAACGCAACGATGTTTAAGATGTTTCTGTCTCGATTGGAATGGGGATGTTGACACGGAGCTGGAGGTGTTCAAGGATAACTTGAAGTTGAATAAGGTTCCAGGTTTTCGCACAATGAAGCTTCTAGTGGAGGGATTGGTAAAGGGAACGAAGCTGAAAGAGGCAAAGGCAGTGGTTGACAAGGTGAAGAAGCGGTTCCCTGAGAATCTAGTTCATGGGTGGAACAAGGTTGAGAAGGAGCTTGGTTTGAGTGTAGATGATCAAGTATGGGACCAACTGAAGGTCTTCTGAAGTTCTATACATTCTTGCTATGCAGATGGCACCAAAGAGATTGGGTTGATGGGTTTCAGATAGAATTAGCTACTGAAGTTTGGATCGCTAGAACAAACAAGAAACTGGCATGACAACATGGAAGAGGTGCGGAATTTTGTTGATGAACTACCACACAAGGCAACACTGTCTCTAACGAGGGCTGAATTGTTCTGAAGGCACTAATGCGGATCGATGTTTTTGCACGTCAATGTAGTTCAGTGGAATAATATTTACTTGTATGTCATCATGTTGGTATGATCGCAATACTGTTGGATACTTGTCGATTCTTCATCTGAAGCATTATTATTATTTGTTCTTGTTTTTTTTGTTACTTGCTAAATAGATACCAAATGTCACTGCAAATGTGCTCTGAATTAGTTGTGTGGTTTGTTTTTATATCTAATCGACTGGTTAAGTTGATCATGCATTCATGGGTAAACTAAGGATAATATATACATTTTCTTTATATGTTTGCCAAAGGGATTAACACATCTCTGTTGCTTTATTTTATGACCTTGTAATTGGAAGATTACTGAATGCTTTATTTTTTCCAACGTTCATTGCAGGAAATTTGGGATCTGGTAATTGGTTGGTAGCATATCAAAGAACAAAGCTCAACTTAGAAGTGTTTATGTAATACCATGAGAACTACATCATTGATCTATAGACATAATAAAATTAGAAATTAATGTGTCTATAAGCAAAGGAATGACTTTGACGGCATGACCACCTGAATATTGTCAATTATTTCTTTTTCTCTTTCTTAAAATGCTGCTTGGAATCTGACATGCAAAGGAGTGAAACCAGAGGTTAATGGAAAACTGATCTTGTCTCATCTTGTATCCTATGATACCTGGACATTTATTTGGTAAAATGATTTTGTTTTCGAAGAATTCCCTATGCTATTTGCATATTTCCATAATTCAGTGTTTGTTATTGTTTGCACAAACTTTATAATGTTCTCATCTTGAGAGAGGGGATAGATCAAATACAAGGTATTTTGATATATTAATTGGATCGGTGTTTATTGTAATCATTAGCTTGCTTAAGGACTGCTTATTTGTTTGCTTTCATGTTATAGTAATGCTCTCAGAGGAGATTTTAACTGTAGCCATTTAAAAGTATCAAAATCTTATTCTTTATCTTTTGTTACAGTATCTTTTGATGGGCTGTTGTTTATTATTTTCTTCAGCTTCTTCAAAAAATCTACAAACCTGGGGGGACTGACCAATGCTTACCAATTTGAGACAGCTACTTTGGGTTTATCCTTGTTCATGTGATCAATCTGGTCTTATCCCCTGCATCTAAAACAAATCTGCTATCACAAATTGATGTCCTCAAGTTGTGCAACAGGTGGACTATTTATTGACAGCACCCAGGCCTGTCAAACATGCATTCAACCAAAGGAGCAGTTGCATTATGAAATGCCACCAACAATTACATGGAGCTCGCTGCATGCCAAGTGCTTCATGTTCCAAGTTTCTTGAGGCTGCATGTCTTAAGTAATCCTCCAAACTTGTTTGCTAGATTGCCTGCTCTCCTTCCAAGAGAAGTTGGACATGTTGTAAGCATGATCCTTCCAATACTATTTGTCTTTGTGATTAGAACAATTTTTTGTAGGACATGAAACATGTAATAGGTTGAAACTGCATTATATTTAAATGTTCGTGTGTGTAAAAATGTAAGCATGATAAGGAGGAAATGGATGGATGAACTTGTGTGTTGTTGCTCTTATAGTTCAAGTGTCACCCTTTTATCTAAACTAATAGTTCATGTGTTGTTGCAATTGTAACAAATAAATAAATTTTATGTGATATCAAATGTGTCAATCGATAAGAGATCTTATGTTGCTTGTGATGGTAAAGAAGACACAGATGTGTTAACGTGCTTCCTACCTCGTGAAACCAGTGCACATCAGTGCAACAGGATAAATGACAGTTAAGTAATCCAAATATTTAAGTGTATCGGAAATGTGCGAAGGTTAGTAATTAATTTGATGTATGGACTATAACCTTAGAGGGCGAATGAAATTGAGTAATCTGTCTTCTCAACTCTTAAGAATTTGAGTGAAATTGAGTATTATAATTCTTTTATTTATCCAAAAGATGAGTTTTGCATAACTCTTATCATTCATTTTTCAAGAGAATGATACTTGAAAGCGAAAATGATGTGAATCAATTTAGAAATGATAACTATGTGGAAGAAAAATCGATGGATAATGTTTCCAAAAGAAGAATTTTAAAAACTTTAAAGTTTACGAGACGCTGCTCGTTAAAAGTTTCAATAAACATCCATCCAATTCGAGCAACATGAGGTGTTTGAGGGACTAGTACATGACATGAAAGGTTTTTTCCTACATCTGAAGGATCCGTAGATACTAATAAGAATACGCACAACTTAGTCAACCCCACACTAAAATCAGAGTTGATAAGTTGAAATAGCATGAAGGATCAAAGTTTGACTACTCAACAACAGTGACAAAAAGTAGTTAGAAGCCAAGAGACGTGTTGCAACTGGAGTAGAACATTGAAAACTCGACAATAAAAGCTTCAACGAGAACATCGAGGGAATAAATAGAGAAGAATGTCACGAACAAAACTGTAAATGAGATATTTGATGTGATACTTATGTATATCCATATTTTTCAATTTTGTTCATACTTTACATAACATATATAGGGCTGGTAGTAGATTTGATAGTCCTATTTTATTTTGTTTATGGTGGATCATCTTGAATCTTTTGTTGTACGATCATTAAAAGATTGCAAAGTCTATATTTGTAATTTGTATTAACTATCATATATTTGTCGAAATGATTCTGGATTTTGAGTGAAATGTTTTCTCTAACCCATATTTGAGGAGTTTGACCTTTTCGTGGATTGACATGAATAAAACATGACTTAGTTAAAATTAACTAAGTCCATGATAACACATCACTTTATGAGACAACAAATGGATATATCCCAACATGTATCATATTTCATGGTATAACTAATAATAATCTAAAGACAATATATGAGATATTTATATAATACTTCATCAATAAACAAACATATTAGGTACAAAATCAAAGATTCTTATCTCATTTTCAAGCAATTTATGGATATGATGGGTACACATGCATCATTATATATTAAAAAAATTAGATTCCTTTTTTTTTATCTCTTCTTGCATTTCTTGTGGTAACCATCCGAGAGCCTTTTTAGAATATTTTATCCGCTATTAGATTATACCTAATTATTCAAAAATGATTTTTTTTATCTAAACTAATAGCTTAATTTTTTTGCATATATTATTTTTAACCACGTAAAATTTAATTTATATAGTGTGATTGCCCTTATATTTTGTAATTTTAAAGGGCACTCAATGATCACGTCAGATTTCGATGCTCCTCTTCACTTCAATCAACCTGACTCTTACTGGATTAACAATATATCATGAACATTTTCCTTATTGATTGGTGATGGAAACGAAACACTAGATTATATCAAGTATATGACCTTAATAATACGTCACTCAACTCTCCCATGCACAATACAAAACAACGAAAAATCTAATATAAAGAAACATACATAATTTGCAGAAGAATAGCAGACCGTCTTCCGCTACTACTGCTTTAGACAAGTAGACAAGGTTTATTATTATGATCCATGAAAACCTTGGGAGTTCCTCGTCACTAGTTCTTCTCAGGGCTCACATCTCGTCCCTTCTGCACAGCGTGACCTTCAATCCGTACTTCATGTACATGGTCAGCGCCATCTTGGGCACCACCGGGTGGCCCTCTGCAACCCTCACACGGTAGCGGCGGAGGATGGAAGCTGCCACAAACTTCATCTGGTAGTACGCGAAGTCCTTCCCCAGGCACAGCCTCGGACCGCCATTGAAGGCCGTGAACTTGTACGCTGACTCGCTCATGAAGCGGCCGTCCTTTAGCCACCTCTCTGGTTTGTAGTCCCTGCAGTCCTTCCCCCATATGCTTTCCATCCTTCCCATGGAGAAGATGGCGTACACGACCTTGGTTCCCTTCTTCAGTGCTGTGCCATCTGGGAACACCTCGTCCTCCACAACCTGAGGGATCGCAATCCAATCGTGAGGCAAGAGAAGAAACCGAAGACCCAAATTGATCTGCATGTCCTACCTCCTTGTGGTCCACTGGCACCGAAGGATACAGTCTGAGAGCTTCTGACAGCGCCGCTTGCAGATACTCCATCTTCTTCACCTCCTCTGGCCTGAACACCAGCTCTTCGCCCTCTGCTCCCTCGCCGCCATTTCTTGATCCTCTTTCCTTCACTATCGTGTTGATTTCCCCAAGAATCTTCTCCTCGACTTCCGGGTGTTTGTCGAGAAGCCAAAAGAACCAGGCCAACGCGACCGACGAGGTGTCGCGGCCGGCGAGTATGAAGTTGACGCAGACGTCTCGCAGAAACTTGTCGGAGAAGGCTCTCCGTCCTCGTCTTTGAGCCTAGTGAACACGGTCAGGAGGTCGGTTCTCGCCGTACTGTTCTTGTCGCCGGACTCCAACGATAGCTCCTTCTTCCTTGTTCTTATGACGTCGTAGGCAAACTCGTCGACCCGCTTCAGCGACCGCCTGAGCCATCTCTCGCTCCCGAGGTCGAGGTAGCGCAGCGCTTTCCAGATGGCGGTGGGCGTGATGAAGCGTATGATGGTGGCCTCCGTCGCGTCCTCGAAGGCTTTGGCGAACGGAATCTCCGGCAGGCCCGGGTGGAGGCAGCCCGGGTCGATTCCGAAGGCGATCATACACACGTTGTCGAACGTGAGCCTCAGGAGCACGTCCTGGAGGTCGATCTGTGCGCGGCCGTCGTGGGCTGCCTCGAGCACCGGGAGCAGCCTCGAGTGGACGAGCTCGACGAGGGACCGGGCGGTCATGGCCCGGAACTCGGCGGAGTGGAACTCCAGGCTCGCCGTCTTGCGCTGCTTTCGCCAGGTCTCGTCGTCGGCGCTGAAGATGCCGTCGCCGAGGAGGTCGCGCACGGTGCCGCGGAAGTACTCGCCCTTGGGGAAGCTGGAGAACTTGGTCTTGAGGAGGTGCTCGAGGTTGCGGGGGTCGGCCGTCACGACGCAGTGGAGGTTGGTGAACCACGGGCCACGGAAAGTGAACGTGCCCCCCTGCCGGTCGAGCACGCCGGTGACCCACTCGTACATGTCGTTGCGTATGCCGAGGAGCAGAGACGGCAGCATGCCGACCACCGGCCACACCGCGAGGCCCTGACGCTTCCCTTGTCTGAGTGAGTGAATGGTTATGAAGATGGACACAGCCAGAAACAGCTCAGAAGTTTGGATCTCCGGCAACAACGAGAGGAAGCCACTGATGCCAGAGGAAGCACTTTGGCTGTGCGACATGGTGGTATAGTTGCAGGAGTTCATTGTGTCCAACTGCTTAGAAAAGAGAGAGAGAGAGAGAGAGAGAGAGAGAGAGAGAGAGAGAGAGAGAGACAACAACTGATGTTGGAGTGTTAGAGAGCGGCCATTAATATAGAACTTTTGCATGGCGGGGGAAGATTTCTTACAGAATCTGTCTCGTTTTGATGTATCAGGCTGTTTGATTTGGTGAGCTGAAAGTGCCAAACATGCGGAGCTTTGACAGTCTCATGTTAAGCAGATTTATGCTTGGCTTTGGTTAGTACATGATGCAAGGGAAGCCGGGAAGGAGGTGTCAAGTGTGGAGGATGGAGGTAGGTGAGGGTGGTCGGAGAGATGAGACTGATGTGGAGGGTGGAAATTAGGTGCGACTTAAGGATGCACGGTGGCCAAACACACCTGCCTTGGCTGCCTTCTTCTCTTGTTTCTGTCAAAGGAGTAACACAGGCTGCTCTACCGAGAAAGAAAGCTTCAGGAATGATGAACAAAGTCGAACATCCTGCGCTACTGGATAATTACTTTTGGATGATTAAGCAACCATGTATACTATCTTCTTCTCAACATGTAGACCGTCACTTTATTGGCCTAAAGCATCCATTAGCCGAGATTAGAATATGCAATCCATTGTCACTTGTTCGAGTTATTATTGCTGTTTTCTTTTGGTTGATGGTTGGAGAATCAACATCAAGGTCAAAAAGTAGGGCTTTCTGGTGGGTTTCAGCAATTGAACTGCCATGTGAAGAGAACCCAGGAAAAGCGTTCGAGGAATGGAAGCAACATATTGTGTTTTATGACAGATAGAGACAATTTCCTTTTTGTTTTAATAAAGAACCCATGCAGAGATGCTTGTGAGTTAGGTGGAGATGATAACGAACATGAGAATTAGCTCCACTTCCTTTGGGCGCCCAATCAATGATACCACCCAAAATAGTTGAGGTGGGGGTTGGAAGATGATTTGACAGTTAAAAATTATTTTGAGGATTAATTTTTTTTTTTATTTTAGAAGTTTGCATGGCATCGACTTTCTATTTTTAGTTCAATTTCAATTCGGAGCTATTGTTATCGATTTCTTATGGATTCCATGCATCATATTTTCACGGAGTGTAAGTTTGCAGTCGAGTTTTGGGTTTTGTTGCAGCAACATATTCAACATTTTGACTTTAATAACCCAAACAGCGCCAACTTGCGAAACCATTTGGACTAAGTCCAACTAATAAAACTTCTTAATTAATGGGAGGGAATGATATGTAAATCCAACTCATTTGGCACCATTTTTTTTTTATGTCATAACATTAACTATATTTTCATTTTATTTAAAAAATCATTTCATATTCCATCTAATTCCTCACAAAAAATAACTTCAAAATAAAAATTTAGCATATATATTTTTTATGATTAAGGTCCATTTTAACCCTGGTTTTGATCATAGACCTCTTAAGCTCTTATGATTTTCTCGTATTTAAAATAATTTTTATATTTTAAAAAACATAATATATAAGTCATTCTTGTCAAATTTGAGTTAACAATCGTTAGAATCTACTTAAGTGGCATGTTGACTCATAATAAATTATTAATATAATGACACATGTAATTTAGGATTGAGGCTTATTTTAGTTATTATGGTTTTAGCCATAGATCTCTTAAGCCCTTATGATTTACTTGCGTCTAAAATAATTTATATATTTTTAAAAATATAGTATATAAGCTCCTCTCGTCAAGTCTGAGTTAATAGACATTAGAACCTACTTATATAGCATGATGAATCACAATAAACTATTAATATAATGATATGTATAATTTAAGTTTAAAAAAAACTCAAACCTCCATCAATAGTAAGATGAGGTGTCGTCGTAGAAGTGATCACCAATAGCAGCACCGAGTTGTTGCTACCTAGCAAGCCATTGTACGCAAGCAGTTTCTCACGAGCTAACGACAAGCTGATGAGCTTTTGGTCCTATCTTAGGTAGATGTGCATTGACTAGTTCGATACTAGGCACGTAATGGTCTTCTGGTCCATCTTCCTCCTCCTGTGCATATTTGTCCCCACCACCTCCCATTTCGTCCTCTCCTACATCCTCACTCGCTATGCCTATAATGTGGTGGTCCAGCTCTCCCTCATCTTTACCTCCGACCTCTTCTACCTTTGCTTCTCCGTCGTCATTTGTCGCTATGACCTATGTCGTTTTTTCTTTCTCGACAAGATGGACCTTAATTTTTTTTAAGTTTAAATTATATGTGTCATTATAGTAATAATTTATTATGAGTCAGTATGTCATATAAACGACTCAAACGTCTATTAACTCAAATTTGATGAGAGGAACTTATATATTATATTTTTTAAAAATATATGAGTTATTTTAGATATAAGAAAATTATAAGGCTTTAAATGGTCCATAGTCAAAACTACATGAGTTAAAATGAACCTTAAAAATTTTTAAATTTAAATTATATATTATTATATTAATAATTTATTATGAATCAGCACGTAAACATACTCTAATGTGTTAATTTAAATTTGATGGATGAAACTTATATGTTATATTTTTTAAAATATATAAATTATTTTAGATATAAATAAATAATAAGGACTTAGTTGATTATCTGGACCTTAACCCCCATTTTTTATTCTAGAAGATTTCTTTTGATTTTTTTTATTCCTTGGATGAGCGGATCGATTTGGGTGTCTCTTCATGCACTTTCGCTTCAGTTATTGGCATCAACGTTGCGGTTGTGCTGCGGTCTTCTGCGTGCCTTCCCCTCGTCTCGGGATCTTACACCAATTATTTATTGCTTCCTCGGGTCTTACCGCATGCAGCAATTAGAGTTCACTCGATCTTCTTCGCGCTCCAACGTTTTCTCCGCTGCATTCTTCATCTTGTGCCGCTCTTTTGCTCTCACCGACGTAGGTGAAGTGGACTATAAAGCGTCGAAGCAACAGCAGGCCGACCGGGTGGTCTGGCTCCCCGGCCAGCCCCTGGTCAACTTCGGCCACTGCGCCAGCTACGTGACCGTCAACAAGAGCCACGGTCGGGCGCTCTTCTACTGGTTCTTCGAGGCCACCCACGCCCCCAAGAAGAAGCCGCTTCTCCTTTGGCTTAATGGAGGCATGCCTGTGCTCTGTAATGAAGTTACAGTGTTCTGTATTCTCCAGGAATTCTTTCTGGTCGCAGGGCCTGGTTGTTCTTCCATTGGGTATGGAGCGGCAGGGGAGCTCGGACCTTTTCTGATAAAGAAGGGTGTGCCGGAGCTCGTATTCAACGAGCATTCATGGAACAAAGGTAAATGCTTCTTCTCAGCCTCTTCACTGACACTCGTAAAATGGAACCTAAGAACATCAAGTCTTAATTGCAGAGGCCAATTTGCTATTGCTCGAGTCCCCGGTTGGCGTGGGGTTTTCTTACACTAAGACGGCCTCTGATCTACGCAACCGGGGAGATAAGGTCACCGGTTAGTTCTGCGCGATGAAATGTTCAGATCAATTCCTTGTTGCTGTCTGTTTACTTCTTGTCCGATGCAACTGTTTGTAGCTGAGGACTCCTACATATTTCTTCTCAACCGGTTCAAGACGTTCCCACAGTTCAAATCTCATGACTTCTACATCGCTGGAGAAGGCTACGCAGGTAATCGAAATATGGTGATAAAGTTAGCTCATGAACTCCTTGAAGTCTCGTAGATTAACACTTCGTTAGTGCATTACGAACCACAACTTTCGGAGAAAATATTCGACGAAACAAAAAAGCTTCCAAGGAGAATCACATCAACTTCAAGGGTTTCATAGTGTCATGACAACATCATGCAGGCTAATTTACTCTCGACGATGCATCAGATCAGGAACGCGTTGATGGACGATGAAACCGATCAGATGGGTCTGGTCGACTGCGCATGGGCCCGTGCCGTCGTCTCCGATAAGGTCTACGCTGATGTCAAGAAGCACTGCAACTTCGGTAACGAAGATGAGGTCCCGGCATGCAACATTGCAATGGCTGCGTACTTTAGAGTTCACAGTATCATCTACAGCTTGTATACTGAGAAATGCCTTGAGAGAGAATGCTTTCAATAAAAAAAAACTGATGAAGTATTAAAACAAGAGGAAAGATATAAAACACTTACAAAATTTACCCAAATGCACATCCTACCTCATTGCTTCATGAACTATGGTCCTATTTATAGGACTTAGTGGTAACTATCTACCTTCATCATGTCACTCATGATTGAGTCAGGTGTAGGAACTACCATATAACTTCTAGATCATTGACCACTTCTTAGAACACGCCTATAACTACCTAGAGCATGGCAACTACCTAGATAACTACTATGAATCAATTTCTAACACTCCTCCTTGATTCATAGTTACATACACCAATTTGAGACATAAAATAAACATGCTTTTGAACTGGAAGTGACTTGATGAGTATATCCGTAACTTGTTCATCTATGCCACAATACTTCATTGTGCTCCACTTGCTATAAGTTCCCGATAAAATGATAACGTATCTCTATATGTTTCGTTCTTCCATGAAATGTTGGATTCTTTGTCATTACAATCGTAGCTTTATTGTCACAAAATATTTTTGTTGCTTCCTTTTGTTCTTGATGAAGATCTTCAAGAAGTCTTCTAAACCATATTACTTTACAAGTTGCTGATGTTGCAGCTACATATTCTGCTTTCGATGTCGATAATGCAATTGTTGCTTACTTCTTTGAGCTCCAAGATATAGCACCTGATCCAATGCTAAAAATATTACCTGAAGTACTTTTTCTATCATCCAAATCTCCTGTCCAATCGTTATAAGTGAAACCAAATAATTTACATTTAAAATTATGAGAATACCAAATGTCATAATCTGTAGTTCCCGCAATATAACGTAGAATTCTTTTAACAGCTCTGATCGAGTATGAGTTAGATAAATCAAACATCTGACCAAACTTCTATAGTATCTTGCATTTATCAAACATGTACCATCTTCAAGTTTCAGTTTCTCATTTATATTCATAGGCGTTGCTGCAACTTTGCAATTAATCATATTAGATTTTTTGAGTAGATCCATTACATACTTTCTTTGTGAAATAAAATTTTCATCTAATTCTTGTTTCACTTCTAACCCAAGAAAATAGTGCAGTAGACCTAGATCTGACATTTCAAACTTATTCATCATGGATTTTTTAAATTCTTTCACAAAAGAGTTAGATGAACCCATATATATAATATCATCAACATAAAGGCAAACCATTAGAATATTATGTTCGTCTTCCTTCTTTAGATAAAGAGTAGGTTCATTATTGCTCTTCTTAAATGTATTTTGATAAAAATAATAATTAATTTTATTGTACCATGCTCTTGGAGCTTATTTAAGGCCATAGAGAGCTTTTTTTAGCTTATATACATTTTCTTCATCTCCTTTAACCATAAAATCTTTAGGTTGAGTAACAAAAACTTTTTCATATAAATCTCCATTTAAAAATATAGATTTAACATCAAATTGATAAACAGGCCAACTCAAGTAAGCAGCTAAAGCCAAGAAAGTTCTCATGGTTTCGAATCTAGCAATTAAAGAAAAAGTATCATCAAAATCAATACCTTGTTGCTGTGAATATTCTTTTGCTACAAGTCGAGCCTTATGCTTTTGGATACTTTCGCCTGCATTATATTTTATTTTGAACACTCATTTCAATCCAATAGCTTTCTTTTCCTTTGGTAGATCCATTAGCTCCTAGGTTTCATTCTTCTAAATTGATTTGATTTATTCTTTCATTGCTTTTCGCCATTCCTTTTTTCAACTGCTTCCTCAAAAGTTGTAGGATCTGAAATAAATAAAGCAAATGTTGAATCATAAATTTCTGTTAGTGATCTGAATCTTCCTAGAGGGGTTTCATTTGAGGAATCAAAATTTGAACTGCTATTAGGTGAGGTTGACGATGAACTTATTGGAACTGGATCTGTCACTTGATTCTGTAGAGTGTCTAGTTCTGTTAGAATCTGAGTTTGAGTTTCACCTTCATTGGACTCCTAATTCCAACTTGCCCTTTCATCAAACACAATATTTTTGTTAATAATAACTTTGCCACTGATAGGATTATATAATCGATATGCTTTGGATTGTAAGGAATAACTAATTAAAATGTATTTTTCAGATTTTTCATCAAGCTTGTGATAGTTTTATGAATTTACCAAAGCATAAGCAATACAACCAAAAATTCTTAGATGGCTTACACTTGGTTTTATACTATACCAAGCCTCAAAAGGAGTTCGATTCATAACAACCTTTATTGGTGAAATATTCAACAAATAACCTGTTGTTGCAATTGCTTCTGCCCAAAACTGATTTGGAAGATGCTTTCCTTTAAGCAAACTTCTTGTCATTTTAATGATAATTCGATTTTTACATTCAGCTACACCATTTTGCTCCGGTATATATAGTGCTATCAATTCCCTGTGAATACCATTTTCTTCACAAAAATAATTAAACTCATTAGAAAAAAATTCACTACCTCTATTATCCGAAGTGTCTTTATGCATCTACCACTTTGCCTTTCTACAAGTGCTTTGAATTTTTGAAAATGATCAAATGTTTCAGATTTCAAGTCCAAAAAATATACTTAACTCATGCGACTATAATCATCAGTAAACAATACAAAATATTGACTTTCACTAAATAATTTTATATTCATAGGTCCACATAAGTCAGCATGAATTAATTCAAGATAATTAGATGCTCTCCATGATTTTTTAACATGAAATGATTTTTTACTTTGCTTGCCATAAATATATCCTTCACATACATCAAGTGTATTAATTTTGCGCAATCCAAAAACCATTTCTTTTTGCTTTAACAACCTTAACCCCTTAATGTTAAGGTGTCCATACCTGTCATAAATTAGACTTATTCTTTTGAGTTGCAACAAGAGCATGCTTTTCAATATTTAAAACATCAAGTGGAAATATCTTGTTTTGCGTCATGCAAATATTTACCATAATCAAACCAGATTTTTTTAATCTCTAACAGTGCATGAACCATCATCAAATATAATTGAATATCCATCATCTATCAGTTGTCCAACACTCAACAAGTTATATGACAAACTAGGAACAAAGAAAACATTATCAAAGTGTTTTACCTTTCCTTGACTTGTCTTCATCTCAATTGTTCCTTTTTCTTTCACTTGGATTTGCTTGTTATCTCCAAGTCTAATATTCAACTTATGAGTTTCATTAATATCTCTAAATATTAATCATATGCTTGACATATGATTAGAATATCCACTATCCAAAAATCAAATATCATTTGAGATATCATTAACTTGTGAATGAGTTATAAACAACTTATTATTTTCTTCATTTTCCTCCACATAGCTTGCTTGCTTTTCTCTTTTCCAGCAATCTGCTTTCATGTGACCAAACTTTTTATAATAATGATATTGAATTCTACTCTTGTAGTTTTTTTGTTCATCATGCCCATCAAAGTGTCTTTTTCCTCTTCCTCTTCCATTTCCTCTACCACGAAATCCTCCTCTGCCACGTCCTCTTCCTGCTGAATTTTTATCTTCTTTTGAAGTAGAAGACTCCCCCTTAATCTGATATGCTTTTTTTTCACTTTTCTCAAGTGACTTGTTCAACCTTGCTTTGTGTACTTACAAAGAACCCATTAGTTCATCAAATGAATATGTAGATAAATCTTTTGACTCCTCAATTGCGGTAACAACATGATCAAATTTTGAAGTTAAACTTCTCAAAACTTTTACAATAATTATATGATCATGAAGATGTTCACCATAAGATTTCATTTGACTAATAATTTCAGTCACTTGAGAAAGAAAATCTTGCACCGATTCATTGCTTTTTATGAACAAAATTTTAAACTCACGACGAAGGGTTTGAAGTTTTACCATAATCACCCTTGATGAGCCTTGAAATTCATTTTGAAGTATCAACCAAGCATGCTTTGAAGTTGTCGCTGTTGTAATTCTTGAGAAGATTATCTTATGTACAACTTATTGAATGAAGAATAATGCCTTTGAGTCCTTTTTTCTATTCTCCCTCGGCCTGGTTTCCTCATATAGATCTGTATATCCATTCTTTATTAAGTCCCAAAGATCTTGAGACTTGAATAGAGTCTTCATCTTGATATTCCAAAATTCATAGCATTTGCCCGAGAAGATGAGAATTATTGAATCTCGGATTTTGATGATGAAACTAATTGAGTTTGGTTTATTGTTTAACTGTGTTTTGAGTTACGTAGGTCTACTATCGATCAGGATTAGACAGTTGACGCTGGAGGAATTGACATTGCGCCGGAGGTGATCACGTCAGGATATTGGATGTCGAGTCGGAGGTTCAATCGACAATCAGCAGAAAGCTTCGTACGTCAAGTATCGGGCCTAGAAGAGCATGTTGCGCCAAGGATATCGGGGTTGCGGAGGTTAACCACCGATTAGGCAACATATCGCAAGAGAGGATGATGTGTTGAAGAATCAGACGAAGCGCCGACCAATGACGTGTCGGACAACTGAATGTCAATTCGCGCTGTAATAACTGTTTAGATCAAAGTAGAGTTTTTATGTGTATGTGTGCAGGATTAACTATAATGGCAATGAAGACATAAAGCGAAATAAATTGCCGGAAGACAAGTGTGATGGATCGTTGGGAGTTCGAGAGTTCGATGGGAGTCCGAAGATTCGTTGGGAGTGTTGCCGGAACCGACCGAGAACAAGTAGGGAGCTTGCTGAAGGGTTTTCAGAAGTTCGTCAGAAGGTTCGTCGGAAGTTCACGGAGCTTGTCAAGAAAGATCGGAGCTTGCCAATGAAGCTCGTTGGAACTCGCCAAGATCATCGTGAAGTCCGGGAGCTTGCCGAGAGTCTACAGAATGGTTTCCGAGGGTTCGTCCGAAGACCGCTGGAAGTTCACCGAAAGCTCGCCGAAAGAAGTCTTGTCTTATGGACTTTGTAATAGCTTAGAAAATATCTTTAAAATTCATAGTTAGCACTTAATTTGGTTTAGAATTAGGTGTTAATCCTATAAACCAAATTTGAGCCAATTCGGACTTCATTTAGACCGGTTTCGACTGAAACCTATGTCTTCGAAATGACACTGGCGGCGTGCACCGACCTTGAGGCCGAGAGTCGGGCGACGCCTGTGTACTGCCAGCAGGCCGAGAGCTGGGCGGTGGCACCGCCCAGTACCACCAGAATCAGAAAAATCGAGGCAATTCAAATTTGGGCTCCAAATTTAAATCATCTTTGGGGCTATAAATACCCCTCACATTCTTGGATGAAAGTATGTCTAGAACTGAGAAAAAGAAGGGGGAAACTCTCTTGAATGTGTGTCAAATCTTCCCTCTAAGTTTTAAAAGTATTCTAGTCCAAGAGAGGGGTGAAAGGCTTTGTAAGGGTTATCTCCTAAGCCCGTCAAAAGGAGAGGTGCTGTAAGGGAGTTCATCCTCGCCCGTTAGAAGGAGGATAACTAGTGGAGAACCCGGTGGCCTCAAGTGAAGAGGAATCGGGAGTGGACGTAGGTCGCATGACCGAACCACTATAAATCGGTTTGCATTTACTTTCTCACAAATTACTTTATTGCAAACCATCTTCATTTGCTGCCTTACTTACTTAACTTCCTCCTCACTTTCTTACGAATCATTTTAAGTTTATACGCAATCGAAACGGTTTCAAACGAAACGTTGATTTCTATCGTATGAAGTTTCCGAAGTTGGTTTAAATCGCAAAAAGTTTATCGTTCTTTATCGCTGCACTAATTCACCCCCATCTTAGTGCCGCTCGATCCCTAAAAATCATAGATTTTGAACTCGTAAGCAAGATTTTAAAATCCCTTCCAAAAAGGTGGGATCCTAAAGTAACCGCAATACAAGAGGCTAAAGATTTAAATAATTTACCTATTGAAGAACTAATTGGCTCACTACTGACATATGAAATGAGCCTCCTAGAACATTTTGAACTTGATGAACACTTGAACCACCTTCTAAAGAATATGAAGGATTTGGAACTCCGAACTATGAAATGCCACTTGAGTGATGACTCAAGTGATGAGGACAATGAGAACTTTGAACTTCGAACACTAAATCTTAATAAGTTCATTAAATAAAAATCTAAAATAGACAATGAACTTGAATGGAGGAAGAGGCCAAAGAAGAAGAAGAAGGCTTGTAAAGAAGAATCAAGTAAAGAAGAGGCGAAATGGGCTTTGACAGTTTTCGACAATGAGGTAAGAAACTCACTCAAGTTGCTTTTACCTTATTTTAAAATTACATGATGCTTTTCATGAATGCTTAACTTAGTTAGTAAGATTTTTTTAATGTTTTTGGAAATTAAAACAAATTGTTTTAAAAAATTATGCTATGCTTTTCCTTTTAGCATTTTTGAAAAATTATAAAAATGATCATAAAAAACTATATTGTTAAAGTTTCATACATGTTATGATTCAAAACTTTGAATGATTATGAATGATGATTGCTTAGTTTATGATTTTCATATCGTATTTTGATACATGATTTAACACAAAAGTTAATTAGCTTGATTATGTTTAATAGGGTTAATCCATGATTGTGTACTTTGATTTTCATGCAATGAGGATTTGAAGTAATGTTGATTTAAAAACATCTATTTTGGATTAATGTGTCTTAATCCTTTTTATGATGAAGTTTTTATATGATGCATGTCTTCATGAAATCAATTGCAAAACTAAAAGACCTAACCCACAAATTTTCAAAATGAAAGAAATATGGTTTTGATGTTACCTTGTGTTATATTTGGACTTAATGGTTTTCATGATGAAAATTATTTTTTAGATTTTTAAAATGATGTATGATTTTAGCAAAAGTTTGAGCATTGATCATCTTGTTATAACAAATGAAAGAAAGAATTAAAATGATTTTGATGATGTATCATGAAAACATGCTTAATGATTGTATCATACTTGATGACTTGAAATCTCATATTTTAAAATAATATATTCATAATGAATCCATGAATCTTGATGATTTTCATATTACTTTTTGGCTTTAAACTTGATACATATCTTTCATGCAAAAAGTTTTTGGGCATACTTATGTGAAATCTTGCTTGATAATGAAATGCTTCGTACGTATGATCATGATAAATTCATGAATCTTGATGATTTTATATTGCTTTTGATTTCAAATAAGATGCATGATTTTTTATACAAAAAATTAATAGCATGTTTCAAGATAATGCTTGCACACCAAATATGATTAAAAGATAGAAGCAAGCATATTGATGATTTCATTTTTACATGAAAATTTTGAACATGCTTATATAAGATCAACCACATAAAATAAAACACAAAATTTTAAAATATTTTAATCATGATGTTTTATTTTTGATGTGTTTGTTCTTAACGGTTTTTATAACGGAACTTACGTCTTATTTTGAAATGTTGATACATGCTCACATGTAATCAATTTATGTTACTCTTATTAAAATTTTCGAATGAAAGATTTTGATGCATTTAATCTTGATAGGTTTAATAACAAATTTGTATTTTGAATTTACACAATGATGACTTCCGTATAAATATTTGAACATACCTTATGAAATCATCATTGATAATGATGAAATGAAAATATTAAAAGTTTATTATCATGCTTAATGATTTTATGATATCATGAGAATTTAAAGTTATTATATCTTGATGACAAACTCATGTTTGGATTTAAATTTTGATACTCATCTTTTGAAACATGAGCACACTTGTTTGAAACAAAATGAAACATATTATCATGATAAATTGAATCTCATAATGTGTTATATTGTTGTCTTGATGATTTTTATAATGAAGTTTGTCTTTCGACTTTAAATATTTATCTTGATTTGGCATATAAAGACAAAGACATGTTTATACAAAATCAATAAAAGTACTAAAAGAGAAATGTATGTTTCTTGAACATCTCTCTTTCTCTATAGGTTTCGATCTTCCATGAAAGACAAGTGATAAATTTATTTATGATATTTTATAAATCTCTTGAATTATGAATGAGATTTTGATGATACGGTAATGACTTTATTCATGTTATGAATCTCAAAAATGATAATTTGATTATGAGTCTTGAGTTGATGAATTGAACTTGAATGATTTTTCTTTTAATGAATCTTGAAACTTTTGGAATTATGACTTGTTAGGATGTATTTAATGCTTGAATCAAGTTCTAAAAGATTTCATTTTGCTATAAAGAAATTTTATTGAAATCATGATTTTGACAACTATAACTTGAAGTTATTTATAAATCAAGATCGTTTACCATGCTCCTTCCGTTTTATCAAAAGAAAATTCTTTAAATGAAATGTAACTTGTCTTTTGATTTCTCGGAATTCAATACTTGAATTTTTATGAATTCGTGTCTTGATTCTTATGAAATGTTATCTTGATAAAAATTCTTATGTATGAATCAAGATCTTATGTTTGATCTCCTAAGACTTCCACTTGTTATTTCCTAAAAATAAGACTTGTCAAAATGATTCATGAACTGATTTATGACTTTTGGATTCATGACTCAAGATCGAAGATTAAAACATTATATGTTAAAATTGATTTTTTTTTATTGTTTCAATACTTCCTTGAATGCCTTATGTGATGATTGAAAATTTGATGAAAAAGAAATGTGCTTAATGTTTGAATCATTGATTTATTCTTTTATCATGGCTTAAAAATGAATGAAAAGAAAATATGTTAGCACTTATAATCATGACTTGATCCTTGATATTGATATGCTTTTATATATCATGATTCTTGGTTGTATAAGATTTATCTTGAATTGAAAATTGATACATTTATCTAGATCTTACTAAAAGGAAAGTTATGAATTATGAATGATATCTTTTGGTTTTGATCCTTGTTGAATTTACATATTGATATCCTTCATAATATGATTTCTTTACATTGTTGTCTTGTATGCATCATGTGATGATTGAAAAATTGATATATTGATGCAAATTTATAATTGATCATCGGTTTCTCCCTTCTTTTTGATAATAATAAAGGAAGAGTTAAATTGCTAGCTTAAACATTGAGAAGCAAAAAGTTGCTATCTCATGAGAGGCAAAAATCTTGCTTAACTTCACTTTTTCAACAAAATTGCTTACATCTTTGTTACAAATTATTATTGAATCTCATGCAAGATTATTTGAAATATTAATCCTCCCTTTTTGACATTGATAAAGAGGGAGAAAGTTTATTGCTAGCTTGCATGAAAAATTTGCTAGCTCATTCAAGAGGAAGAAAATTACTATCTTGCTTACCTACAAAAGAGGAAAAGAACTTGCTATCTTGAAATATCAAAAATTGCTATCTTGCAAATTTAAGAAAATCAAAATACAAACTTGCACAAGAAGCAAGTGTTCATTTGCTATGCTTGGACATTTTTAAAAATTTTTGCCATAATGTATGTTGAATATCTTGATTAATAGCTAGTATGATTGTAAATTTGCATATCCTTGAAAACTAGCTATGATGCAACTTCTCCTTTTTGTTGATAACATAGGGGGAGAAATAGATTGATGACTTCATGCATTGAATTGAATATTTTATATATTTGCATGATGGTTTGATATTTCTCATAACTTATGATACATGCTGCTTGGATTTGGGATAATCCAAGGTTTCTATCAATGACATATTATTGGGGGAGTTTGTGTTAAACTCCGGGGAGTTATGGTTAACTCCGTTAGTTATCAATTAGTTATCATCATCAAAAAGGGGGAGATTGTTGAATCTCGGATTTTGATGATAAAACTAATTGATTTTGATTTATTATTTAACTGCGTTTTGAGTTACATAGGTCTACTATCGATCAGGATTAGACAATTGACGCTGGAAGAATTGACGTTGCGCCGGAGGTGATCACGTCAGGATATTGGATATTGAGCCGGAGGTTTGGTCGACAATCGACTGAAGGTTTCATACGTCGAGCATCGGGCTTAGAAGAGCGTGTAGCACCAAGGATATCGAGATTACGGAGGTCAACCGTCGATTGGGCAACGGATCGCAAGAGAGGATGATATGCCGAAGAATTGGATGAAGCGTCGACCAATGATGTGCCGGGCAACTGAATGTCAATTCGCACTGTAATAGCTGTCTAGATCGAAGTAGAGTTTTTGTGTGTATGTGTGCATGATTAACTACGATGGCAATGAAGACGTAAAGTGAAATAAAGTGCCGGAAGACAAGTGTGATGGATCGTTGGGAGTTTGAGAGTTCGATGGGAGTCCGAAGATTCGTTGGGAGTATTGTCGGAACCGGCCGAGAATGAGTAGGGAACTTGCCGAAGGGTTTTCGGAAGTTCGTCGGAAGGTTCGTCGGAAGTTCGCGAAGCTTACCAAGAAAGATCGGAGCTTGCCAACGAAGCTCCTTAGAACTCGCCAAGATCATCGTGAAGTCCGGGAGTTTGCCGGGAGTCTACAGAATGGTTTCCGAGGGTTCGTCGGAAGACCGCTGGAAGTTCGCCGAAAGCTCACCGAAAAAAGTCTTATCTTATGGACTTTGTAATAGCTTAGAAAATATCTTTAAAATTCATAGTTAATACTTAATTTGGTTTAGGATTAGGTGTTAATCCTATAAACCAAATTTCAGCCAATTCAGACTTCATTTGGATCGGTTTGGGCCGAGTTTTCGACCGAAACCTATGTGCTGAAATGACCTAGGCCGTGGCACCACCCAGAGGCCGAGAGCTGGGTGGTGGAACCACCCCAGGCTGGTGGTGGCACCACCCAGCACCCGAGGGGACCAACGGTGGCACCGCTGGATGGGCGGTGGCACCTCCTAGTACCACAAGAATCGGGAAAACCAAGGCAATTCAAATTTGGGCTCCAAATTTGAATCATCGTTAGGGCTATAAATACCCCTCACATTCTTGGATGAAAATGTATCTAGAACTGAGAAAAAGAAGGGGGAAACTCTCTTGAATGTGTGTCAAATTTTCCCTCTAAGTTTTAAGAGTGTTCTAGTCCAAGAGAGGGGTGAAAGGCTTTATAAGGGTTATCTCCTAAGCCCGTCAAAAGGAGAGGTGCTATAAGGAAGTTCATCCTCACCCGTTGGAAGGAGGATAGCTAGTGGAGAAGCCGATGGCCTCAAGTGAAGAGGAATCGAGAGTGGACGTAAGTCGCATGACCGAACCACTATAAATCGGTTTACATTTACTTTCTCACAAATTACTTTGCTGCAAACCATCTTCGTTTGCTGCCTTACTTAACTTTCTCCTCACTTTCTTACGAATCATTTTAAGTTTATACGCAATCAAAACGGTTTCAAACGAAACGTTGATTTCTATCGTATGAACTTTTTGAAATTGGTTTAAATCACGAAAGTTTATCGTTCTTTACCACTGCACTAATTCACCCCCCCCTCTTCTCAATGTCGCCGATCCCTAATAGGAATATGGGGTTGAGACATTGAATTATTATTGAAAGCCATAATGCCCAGTTCAAATTGAACTAAAGCTCTGATACCATAAATGTTGGGGTTAGAGGAGTAAGGAAATGATAAAAACAGAATACTATGATGCAATTTAGAGAGAATGCTTTCAATCAAGAAAACCGATGAAGTATTAAAATAAGAGGAAAGATATAGAACAGTTACAAGATTTACCTAAATGCACACCTTACCTCATTGTTTCATGAACTATGGTCCTATTTATAGGACCTAGTGGTAACTACCTACCTCCATCATGTCACCCATGATTGAGTCAGGTGTAAGAACTACCTTACAACTTCTAGATCATGGGCCACTTCTTAGAACATGCTTATAACTATCTAGAATATGGCAACTACCTAGATAACTACTATGAATCAATTTCTAACAAAGCCGAACCCTCTCGACGTTCCTATCAGAAGGCCCCGCCTTATCATCTTCCTCCTCAGGTCGAGGGGTGGCCTCTATTATTGGCACTTGGACAAGAGTTTGGGAACATAGATTTGTCCTATGGCCAACCCGACCAACGCTTTCAAACAATGGTAGTAGGTTCTTAAATCAGTCAACTAAAAAAATTAGGAGTTTCCCTCCTTGATCCCAAGGCCTTAAGAAAAAGGATTTGTGAGATCGTAAAAGTGTGATTTCATCGATCACGAGGAACTAGCATAAAATTCTCTGTTAGAGCATCTTAAATGGAAGATTGGGAAATTGGATCCAAGTGCAGGCTTTCTCAAATTGTTCAAGAAATAATTAAAAATTATGCTTTCATGGTATCAACATTATGGATTGGCCTCGGATGAACCGAGTCCCTTCGGGATAATCTTGAAACATTTCAATTTTAGATTTCGTAAGGTAAACCCTACAATTGAAGAGAAGATATTTTGCCCAAGAACTTAAATTGGCCACAACTCTACCGAGCCAAGCTTTATGCATAAAAAAACTTAAGCTTGGATCTCATAAAGTTTGATCTGTAAGCATAAAAACTATAATCATGCTTTCTGTAATACGAAAAACTTTTATGTTAGGATTGAAATCAAATAACAATATATCAGTTTTACGATGTGTATTGCCATCTGAAAAAGAAGGGAAAAGATCTCTATATGATCTGGGTACCTTCTTTAGATCCAATATAGCTGTCAATCTGCAAAAGAAACTAGACACTTCTCCTCTCTTCCTATCCTTTCATAGGACCACTTAGATTGATGGTTTAAGGAGGATGAAAGAGAAATTGTACTGATGCTTGTGATATGCTTTTCTTTGATGTAACTCTTAGATGTATTTGTATATAGATCCCTAGAGGTCTTGTCTATTTATAGGCGAGAGCAGAGGGTCTAGGATAAATTATCATGAGAGTTTCTTCCATCAAGAGTATCCCCTAAGGAATTTTATTATAATATGAACTTATTTTTTATTGATCAATACTATTATCAAAATCTAATTAATTCTATCATATATCTTATCCAATTATAAAGGACCACATGTTAAATCATGATCTCAGTATTATCTCAACTCCATACACCAATGCCATGAGCTCCTTTCTGTCTATGAAATGCTTGTTTGGATATGTTGTTCAAATAAGTGATTTGAAGGATCCAGATGGATTGTCGGACTATGAGATTATTACTCAATGTTGGGGAAGATTATCTTATATTATAGGAGAAATCCTCCAAAAAGGAGTTTGAGGCGGGAGAGAGAGAGGAATTGATAGATGTTAGGAGAGAACATGTCATTATAATTTTTTTTAAAAAAATAATATATTATCTATTTTGTCTGGCATTTGATAGTAAAAATAATTAAAATCCAATTAAAAATTGACACGTAGTTCTCCTAGGTAACAAATTAACATCGTCAATCTCTTCCATTTCCTCTCTTTGCTACCTGGCTTGCGACTGGAGGATTTAACGGGGACCCCAAAGCGTTGGACTATATGGCGGCCCAAAACTATTCAATTGGTGACCTCAATTAGCAAGAAAGAGAATGATACGTTTGGGAGATTGAATGGACGATCATAGCCATTAATCCGGACAAGATTGATATAGCTGACGGCTGCGATCGTCTGGGAGTGCCGGTGGGCCCACGCTCTCCCTTCTTTCTAGATGATTCTAAACTTAAAAATATTCTTATTTTATTTATATGCTGCTCTCCTCGTTTGGTGCTGTTTTCGCGCAGAGAGAGAGAGAGAGAGAGAGAGAGAGATGTCGTACCTTCTGCCGCACCTGCACTCAGGGTGGGCGGTCGATCAGGCGATCCTGGCGGAGGAGGAGCGCTTGGTCGTCATCCGCTTTGGCCATGACTGGGACGAGACCTGCATGCAGGTAACCCCGTCTTTCTTCTCCTCTTTCTTGATTCTCTTGATCTGGGTCCCTTTTATATCTCGCTTCTGTTCTTGGTCGGAATTGGCCATCAACTAGGGTTGGCGTGCGAAATGGTATGACTTGTCTATTATATTTCTGAAATCCACATAAAGTTACAATCTTTTCTTTTTCTGTTTTGCACTAACCCTAAGTAGCAGCATTCGTTTGCCGTTGTAGTAGTCATTACCTAATTTCTATAATTGGTTGACTAAATGTCAGTCAAGAATGGTTCCCTGCTCATCTCCGCCATGCTTGGCAGTGTGGTTGGACATGCAACCGATTTGGGTCAGGGATTAGAGTTTGGACACATTCAATTGTACGGACTTCGATCAAACAAAGTTTCAGATTTGTATGTAGGGGAGTTTATGCTGATTTCAATTGGAATAGATTGGCGTTCACATATAATGAATGAGAATAAATAAGCATCTTTCTTATCATCTTGCTTGCATTATTCTCTTGTATCACAAGATGACTGTAAAGTTATCCCTCTGCTTCATCAATATATTCATTGTATTATAAGAACTTATTCTTAATCAAGGTGAAATCCCATGGATTTTTAATCAGACTTCTGAAAAAAGGTTCTTATTCCGAGTATGAGAATAAATAATCATCTTTCTTATCATCTTGCTTGCATTATTCTCTTGCATCACAAGATGACTGTAAAAGTATTCATCTGCTTCATCAATATATTCACTGTATTATAAGAATTTATTCTAAATCCAGGTGAAATCCCGTGGATTTTTAATCAGTCTTCCGGAAAAAGGTTCTTATTCTGAGATGAGTTTCGATTCCTACAATTTGGAAGAGATAATCTTAAAGTTGGTGCGATATTCTCCGCTAAGAGATTAATAGCGTGGGTTATTACTTATTCTTTAGTAGCTCAGTGATGTATCCTTTGTATCTTGATGTAAATGAATAGTGAGGGTTCAGGTCAACTCAGTTGTGTTTATTGGATTGAAAACAGAGTATCGTTTCTGGGAATATATGTTAAAAGCATAAACCAGCAGCCAGAGGATTTATGAGAGAACAGGCAAGAGAATACGAAAGCGAAGTTAAACAGGACAATCAGATGCCATTACTTCCTCCAATGTCAAAATTACGTAGAGTGTTCTATTTTCTGTAGGCGTATAGCTCAAACTTGAAGTCCAAATAGACAAGTAACCACTATCTTTCTCTGCTTTGGGTTAGCTGGATTTTAGCTTGGTTTAATAAGGATGAATGACTTATTTAAAAAAGAGAGATAGGCAAACTGCTGAACTTTGTTGCTTAATTTGACTTCTTCTTGGACTTGCATACTATGAAAACAAATCAGAAAATAGTAGTCATTGAAGAAATCACCTGATCTATTTTGTTTTTGACTTCATAATTATTTGTTATTTGAAATAGTGGCGGACTGAACTCCTACAATCACATACCTACTCATAATCTAGCACGACTCAATTTTTAATCTAGTTGATTTTCTAAAGCCATACCTGAAATCCATGACAAAGAATATCCTGGAATCATTTAAGGATAGAAAGCAAAATTTATATGCCTGAACCTAGGATATCCAATCAAAGGCTAAGTCATAAACCTAACACATCTGAGCTAACTGAATATTAATTTAAACTGAAATAATATATCAGTAGCTTCTATCATATCCAGCTGGGCCTGAGGCTGAGATGTGCCAATTCAGTAATCCCAACTTCAAAGTCTGATGATAGAAGCCAACACATAATATTTTACTTTTCTTGATCGGTAAATTGAAGAGGTTTTTCATAGATCTTCTAATATGAGTTACTTGAAAATTTGTTGATGATTTCCTCTATATCTGAAAACCCCTAGAAGAACATAAAACAGAGTGTTCATGCATATGTTTCAGAGATATATAGGAATATCTTGTTACTTTATATATTAAAACATAAATATCTGCTCGATTTGTACTGAATATATTCAAAGTTAACTTATGAATGTTATGGTTAGATAGAGTGAGTTGATTAGGATTAGTGGTGAGGAAATGCAAGCAGAAATAGTAAGTCTTTACTAGAAATAATAAAAATATATTTGAATACTCTAATTACATAGAGTGTGCATGTAGCTAACTTCAAATAATTAGAAGCTAATGGCTTGCTTGTTGTTCCTTAGTGTATAATTGATTTCAGGGCATGCACAACACTTCGACGAAAAGGGATTGCATGTATCTGTGTCGTATGTAGTCACCCAATGAAACGTAGGGGTATCTGATATTTTTGTCTGCAGATGGATGAAGTGCTGGCTTCTGTTGCAGAAACCATAAAGAACTTTGCAGTGATCTACCTGGTTGATATCACCGAGGTGCCAGACTTCAATACCATGTACGAGCTGTATGATCCCTCGACCGTGATGTTCTTCTTCAGGAACAAGCATATCATGATTGATCTTGGGACAGGGAACAACAACAAGATTAATTGGGCCCTCAAGGATAAGCAGGAATTCATCGACATCGTGGAGACTGTGTACAGGGGTGCAAGGAAAGGCCGCGGTCTGGTGATTGCTCCAAAAGACTACTCCACCAAGTATCGCTACTGATGGATATATATATTACTTTCTTATAACTAAACCTTGCATTAAGGTAATGTTGCAATGACGGTAATGCTGCAATGCTCATGCCTGGTCCTCAATAAGTATTATGAATATTTATTCTGGTTCCAGATGTTGGAGGATAAATTTTTAATGAATGCTGTATCGAAACTCATATTCAAGTTGTTCATTTTGATGTGTGTGAAATGAAAAAGGATAAACTGAAAGAAAACTATTGGATTGAATTGTTGTTTAACATGATATGTTTATTCTGATCAATTTAAACTCATCATATCTTAAGAGAAATAAACTGAGTATAATCTCATATCTCTGAGGATTGAAAATATTGAATTACATCCACAACTTATAAGTTTAAATTTACAGGTTAAATTTACGTTCAATTAATATTTGATCAATTTGACTCCGGTTCACCGATATTCAATATTCAATCTCTGATAGTTCAAATATATTTCTGAGACCTTCTTCTCTACTTTCATTTACAAGTTCATGTTATTCTGAAGGAAAGAATGATAGTCTATTCATTTCCCTTCTTGAAGCAAAGAAGGCATTATATTCTATTGATTTAGTCCATCGCAATGGTGTTGGATGGTGGTGACACCGCAGAACCCGAGGCTTGCGCTCCAATTCCAAGACGGTGTGATGTGACAGCAATTCCCTGCGGTCTCCTCCTCTACTTGGTATAAATAAAGTATAAGCAAAGCAAAGAGAAAAGATGGTCACTGTGATGATGAGTCTTTTGGTGTTACCCTCATGATGGCGTACGAGTCGTGGCTGGTGGAGAGGGCGAAGGAGGAGCTGGAGATGCTGGAATCGCAGCATCCCACCCGCTTCCACCATCTCAAGCTGGAGCTCAAATCGCTCATCTCCCAACCCAACTCCGGCGCTCAATTCTTCTCCCGTGCTGTCGATGATGACGCCTTCGGTGCTCCTCCGGCTTCTGCTGCTGTTCCCACACAAGGTATCTTATTCCCCTCTTTTCTCCATTCCGATCTGTTGTTCATACATCGTCTACCACATCGTCGATTGTTCTCTCTGCTCTCTTTCCTCGCAGCGTCATCTACTCGAAAGAGGAAGACTGAGACCGAGCGGCGGAGCCTGCATCAGCAGAACAAGGCACAGAAGTCGTCATCAGCATCAAGACAAACCGGTGGTCGTGGTGGGAGCTGCAAGAAGAGCGATAGCAGCGTGGATGCAGCCATCAGGCGTGCTGAAGCTTGCCTCAGGAGGATTCAACAGGTAAAGCAAAGCTTGCTTTGTTAGCTAAGGCTAGTAAAGGTGATAAGTGTCTCACTTTTTCCACGGTTGATGAAAGGATATATATATATATATATATATATATATATATATATATATATATATATATATAAAGAACAATTATTTCTGCTTTACAATGCATATTGTTCGAAAGAAGACAATCAACCGGAATTGTTCACAGCTTGGCTGTGTGGCAATCTAAATGAGATTATATCCTCTACAAGAGCCTGAAGAGGGGAAACATACCTTCGTCTGGAAGCATGTATCCAAGTGAAAAAGCTATCAATTCCCTTGATTTGAAATGAAGCTTTCTGCAAGTAACATGCGGTAGCTCGACACCAATGGATGATAGATGATGATGTGCACTTTCTCAATCAGATGGCTCGGGAGGAATATTTTTCAGATTCAGACAGCACGAGCTACTCTACACTGAAGAAAAAACACATCATTAAGGCACTTCAACCAGAAAGCATAGAATTTGTGTATGGTAGATGCAATGGAGCACTTCCAAATGGAATAACAAGTGGCTTAAAGGTTTCATCCTACTCAGAAAGTGGATATATGATGAGATATGCTACTGCTCGAACGATGAAAATGAGCTAAAAAATGGCTTTTTCACTTCTCACATAAAAAAATGGGATTGTGTTTTCTTGTAATTCCAAGTGCCAAAACAAAAAACGATCTCACTAAAATTCAGGGCTCATACCAAGCAGAAGAATTAGATGATAACTATATCACTTTTTCTTCCTTTTGCTTTCACGGAATTTGTCCTTGTTGAAGCCTCTGAAGTCATTGGTTGACACTGCAGTATTTTGTTTTCTCATACCTTTCCTACCTCCATGACCAAACTTAGCTTCTCTGAATTCCCTTTTCTTCCCACCCTTGTCATTGCCTCCTTTCCTTCTGAACCCCCCAGACCTGTCACCAGGAGCCACCCCGGTGCGCCTTTTCTTCGACTTCTCAACGCCTTTTTCCTCGTCAAGCGGCAAATCCAGTTCCTCGTCGATCCCTCTAGCAAATCCACTTTGCTGCCGCTGTTTCCTCCATCTTTTTACTGATTCAATGTCCTCCTTCTTGCGCTTAGCCCTCTCTTTAGTCTTCTGGGCCTGGACCTCCTTTGCCAATTTCTTCGCTTCCCTTGCTTTCTTCCTCTCTTCGGCTTCCTCTATCTTCTTCTTCTCTACTAAGAGCTTGCCTTTAACCTTCAACATGTGAGAATCACTCTTTACCATCTCCGCATACTAGTCTGGAGGCCTAAGAAATGGAATCCCCATGGCCTGTAATTTTTCAAAGGCTTGCCGAGTGCCACCTAATGCTTGGGTATAAAATGCCAACTCTCGTGCCAGGTCATCGTTTACATCAATCTCTTGCTCCTGAGCATGATCAACGGTTAGCTTGTGAATCCATTCAACATTTTCCAGCCAAGTTATATCATCAAGCTTCTCAAGAAGAGCCTCCTTGTTGTAAACCGCATTCTTTGAAGGTTCACTCAGTGCCACTTCCTCAGGTTCAGATTCTGATCTGAACTCAGATTCCTCACCAACATTGTCATCCTCCAGCACTTCCCCATCTGGCAGAAAGAAGTTCTGCACCCCCGAGTGCAACCATTATGGACTGTACATGAGAAACACAGTCAAACCATATAATTTTTAGTTTTATATATGAAACAATTTAGCTGTATTAGTTTCCAAGTTCTCAGCTTTTGAAACACAGGATGAAAATTAAGTAACTAACTGGAGAAAGAAGAGAAGACAACAAAATCAATCATTCAGTAATTGTCTGGCAACATGATAAGCAATGGAAACATGGCTCGATAATCGACAGTAAAAAATAAAGAAAAACAAAGATAAAAACAGATGGATTTGTATCCCAGTGACACATCTTGCCAAACCATTCTTTAAGAAGCACAAACTGAAGGTACAGATAGAGAGAATTAAAAGGAAGCGAAAAATCATAGGAGGAAAAACAAAGAGGGAAAACGGAGAAAACATTCTCGGGCACTAGCATTTCATGATGGATAGCATTAGATAAACATCTACCAGAAGTTAGAAAATGTACAAGACACCAAAAGGTACATACATTATAAACAGCAGCATGCAAAATATAGAAAATAAAATTAAAGCACCAATATGATGATGCTATAGTCATAATTCCCCTAAACACAGATAAATTTATTGAAACTTATTTCGAAAGCAGAATATATAAACCTAAAAAAGGGTCATAAAGTTAACAATTAAGCTGTTATTTAGAATGATATGAAACTGGAGCTATAATCTTAGATTGCACATCTTCCTCCAAGAATTCACTTCTCAAGCTTGCTGGACCACAAAACATATTTTTCTGGACTTACATCAAACAAGCAAAATCTAAAATTCTCCTAGTCCGACTCAAGTATCTTTACAATCTTTAATACCAAGTTTATAACCTAAACAAAATTGTCATTCGACAACATAAAAGATGTAATTAGAAAAGTGGCATAAAAAAGTGCAAAATCTCAATAACCTTCATTTCCATATATCCCCTAGCTAGTAGACAAGTCACAATAATGTCTGCCAACAATGACACTAAGTGAACAATCTTGGGCTCATCTAATAGAGCATAAAGGACCATCCAAACGGGTGAGAAACTCGCAACTGCTTTCTAGAAATTTCGACTTTCATAGGCACATGTAGCACAAATTGTTATGTGGAAACGAATATTGTTGAGAGGAAATGCCTAAAACGTGAGAGATAAGGCATCTGCCGAAGGAGATCCAAAACAGGTATAGCCCCATATTATCAACAAGGTTAATATTCATCATATGGACTATTAAGAAAATAAGTGAGATGAAGATCAAACAAGCCGATAACGTCTAAAATCTGAAGAGCAGCATACCCAATCCAAACTCAAAACAACAATGATACAACAGGAAGCAAACACAAAATCTACCATCAAGAACTATGGGGGACGGTAAACGACCTAGTGAAGATGCTGAAATAGAACAAAAGGGCGGAAGATTACCAGCAAGGCGTATACCTGGGCGTGATGGATCGGCGGTTTCCGCTGGGAGTGTCGCTGAAGAAGAACGAAAGGGCCGCCGGGGTAGGGTAGGGTTTTACGGCCTCTGGAACTATATAACGCCCGTCACAACGACCTTATAATGAAATAAGACCAATCTCGGATAAGTTATGTATGTGTCGTTTTGATGTATAGCAGTGTGCGGATGTGCAATTGTCACGACCCGTTACAAACACTCGTAACGGACCTGAAACAGAAATCGGCCCATTTAGACTCCATGGGCCGCCTATTACTAGTGGATCATGAAAATTTATTTTACGTATAATACACCCTTTCATAACCATACCTAAAGTTAACGCACGACACAATGAGTGACCTTCTTTATTTAATTTTTTAAAAATTATAAAAAGAAAGGAAATAAAAGTTTGAGTTTGTCTTTGGTTTTGTCGATTAAATTTTTTAATTTTTTAATTTTTTAAAAATTATAAAAAGAAAGGAAATAAAATCATGACACCATGCTTGAGAATTCATGTATTCTTTTGTCAACACTGATCATTTACCACCTCACAGAGTGACTTCTGCAGATATATCCTAAACTTGTTTTCCATGTCTCGACTGTAACAGCTGAAATCAATTCAAAGCACCAGCAGAAAATTGAGAAACTCACCCACTTTGGCTGGCTGCAGTGGCGAAAGGCTGGATTTGTATCTGGCTTCAAACATTTTTTTACCAAATTTCAATTATTTTGGTTAGTTCAATCTGAAACCTGTTTAATCCACTCTTCTGCTGCCCCGTTCTTTACATGATTTCTGCCTTTAAGTAAAAACATGGAATCTCGTTGAGAGCCAATCACTTTGTTTTGCAACTTCAATGATAGTTGAGCCTCAACTATTGGCTTAGATAGAAACCCAGTGTAAAAAAATAAGGAGAACATTTAGATAAGAAATTTTGTCGCAAAAAGTAAACACAACACAACACCACAGAGTAGAAAAGTCAGTTTTGCTGATCAAATAACTACCGGAAAGAACAACCCATGTATTTGCCTATCTTGAAAAAAAATACATTGCAAAATGAAGGTGCAGTTCTTAAAAGTCCTGGTGACAAAAAGTGTTGAAACAATCTGAACTTATGTACTTGCGGATGCCTGCCTGAGTTTTGCTTGTAACAATAGACCAGCTTCGTCTGCCATGTGTTTCTTCTTCGTGGTCATCTGCGTATCGGGAAATGAGGGTTACATGGTGGAGGGCATAGAAACATGCAACCATATATGCAAAACTTCCAAATTCTAAAAGGAAAAATACTTGTAACAGAGAAAAGATGCTAGAGAGCTGAGGCTAATGACCTATAAGGTACATGTGATGTAGGCCTACCACCAATAAAAATGTTGAACAGGAGAATGATACTTGTCGATAATGACATCATAAAAGATTCAACAAGAAACTAGATCCACAAACAAAATATCATATCAATTGCATGAGGATCTTTGGACATGTAAGATAACGTCAAATTGCAAAGTTATGTTGAACATAGAGGGGAAAAAAGAGCTCAACCCTAATATTGGCTTAACTAGGCTAATTTTGCATCTACAAGCCACTTATTTCACGCAAACACAACTTGTAGACAGCTTTATTTCAAATCTAAACCAATGAACACTACACGAAAGACAAAACATGCTTGGTTTGATTTGATCTCAGTCTAAATGGATTTGATTTTGCCAAATTTGAACGATGACCTCAACGACTCTAGTCAATTTTCAAGAAGCATATAGACAATAAAATTTTCTAGATAAGAACATACCTCCGTGAGTTCATCATGGTTTGATTTTAGTAAGGAAAGTTTTCGTTCACAATAGTCTTTGCCCTCAACCATGGTCTTCTGCTATGAATAAAGTGACACCAATTAGAAAGGCATCACAAGGAAGATCATGTAAAAATCCACAATATACAAAACAGACAATGTATGTAACAGTTCTTAGTTAAAATAGAAATATGGATGATGAGCAAGGCAGACTAGCAAAATATGTTTCATCACGTGATCTAGATCAGTATAATGTACTCAAAAGATGGAATCATATGGAAGCTGGATGAGTTTTCTACTCTTCAAAATGCTTTAGTGGTGATCCCTTCCCTAAACTCAAAAGTCATCTCCCTAGAATATTGACAGCTATATACACATTCCCTTTGTCATTGGAAACAAAGATCCCTTCCCTAATATCACGCAACTTGCATCATTGTGATATCATCAGAACATGAACATTAACAAAGCAATTAAATTACTATTACCTTATCAACTCCAGGAAGTAGAGCTAAGCGGTGTTAACAATAATAAGAGCTTCCATGCACCATATGACATTCCCTCTTCCCATCAATCATAATTTCTGAAGTGATGTTCACTGAATAGAAGATTCATCTTTAAAAAAGGTTTTCCTAAAAACCTTGGTGTCAATCAGAATTCTGGCTACATGTCCAATACTTTATTAAACTATCCTTTTCACAGAGTATATAGAAGCTAGGCTGCATATATTGACCCTTCCCAGACCTCACATTGGCAGGAGCTTCGTGTATATATCATTTTTGTACAGATCTTCAAAATGATGGATACTTCATGGACACTTCTTCAGTAGATTGTTGACACTCTGATGTTAAATCTTTTGATAAAGGATAAGATAGGCTTATGTTATGGATATATTGTTTGATGTTGTTTATATTCCATATCAGAATATGAATAATCAAATCTAAATGTTAATGTCATCTTACTGTCATTATGAGGGTTTGCTTCCTCATATTTTTTTGTTAAATTATTAGACCCAACTTTGTTCCTAATAGTAGTCCATAATGAATGATATTTACTTGTAATCATGTATCAATATCCATAACTACATATTTGAGTGTTATACGTAAGTAACAATTTTGTCATATAAAACCAAAATACTTGAAATATTTCTAGTTGTCGTATTTATGCTATGCCATATGTTAGATCCTTAAGATCTCATGAATTGGCACACCAATCTATGTAATCAAACCATTCCACAAGCCGAACATCTCTCCAATTCCACTTCTCAACCTTTTTATTTTGCAATTTCCATGTCCATCAACAAGTCGAAGCAAATGATCCATCTAAATCCTTTCATGTCATGTTCTCATTATCAACCATAGCTTCATCAATCCCATTACAGAAACTGTCCACTGGTCGGTGTAAATGCCAATCGAAGTGTCTTAAAATGACATTGCATTTCAAATCATGGTAATAAAGAGAAACAAGACATTAAAACTTGGTAATCCAACAAATTCCTTATAGACTGTAGGACACTACCATTAGCTCATCCATTCAGATGTTGGGACTTCAACAAGAAAGAAAATGTTACTTCGCAAGTAGTAAAAAATGTTGGTTTCTTTGCATGGCAAATCGACAGGCAGAAGATGGGTTTCTTCAACATAATTCCAAGGAATGCAGGTGTATTTTTGATTGAGATCAAATTATTGTTTAGGTCTCCAACACAAATAGGACGCAGAAAGGAACCAGCGCGAAGACTAACTATTTGATTCTGCTTGTCTTTTAACTTTGTTTCAGGAACCTAGGCAACAACAAAGAGACAAACAAATTTTTGGCAGAGGCATAGTAGTAGGATAAAAGGGCTTCCCAACAACCCAGTAGTGGCGCCAAAAAAAATCCAATATTTACATAATAAAGAGCAAGAGAGCAGTTGAAAGATTGCATCTTTATCTATTAGCAGGAGAACAGGAAGAACCTCGATGAAGTATCCAGTCCCGACGTCGACAAGAACCTTCTCGGCATCATCGAGCTTACCAGGAACATAGAGAGACGCCGTGAGCGGGACCAGCAACTTCTTCCCTACGTTGCGATAAGACGGGTCACGCTTCAGAACGATATGGGAACGGAAACAAAGAGAGAGAGAGAGAGAGGCGGCGATACCTCGAGGTCGGACGGAGAGGTCGTGGAGGGCCGCGGCGGCATTCTCGAGGCGGGCGGCGGCAGTGCGGATCTTGGTGAGGCTGTCCTGGAGGAGATTGACCTCGAGATCGGACTGCTCCTTGAGGGATCTGAGCTGCTCCAGGCTCAGCTTCTCCATGTCGGAAGCCCTAATCGTGGTACCCGTCGCCGCGGCTGCCTTCGATCCTCGGCTCGCCATGCTCGAACTTTCTCAACTACCGAGAGGAGAGACGATCGAACGGTCCCAAATTAGGGATGTGATCGGGTCGGATCTGGCTTTGGCTCCATTACATTGTATAATGATAATTTTAAAACCATTTAGTTTTAAAATTTTAATTTTATTTGAAATGTAAATTAAATACAGAAAAAGGAAATTATTATAAATATATTTTGACTACAAATCACACTAATACAAAAAAAAGATAACGATTACATTTATAAAAAGACATATCTTCTTCTAATTCATAATTTTAAAGTTTATTAAACTTAAAAGACTATAATGCGGTGAGCGTGGATCGAACACGCGACCTTCAGATCTTCAGTCTGACGCTCTCCCAACTGAGCTATCCCCGCGGCGTGATAGTTTCTTGATATTAATATATATAATGCAATTACAAGGGCGTCTTCAAATCTTTAATTTTACGATCAAAGGAAGACCGGAATGATCCAATGGAAAGCTTGCATTACACTCAAATCATTTGCCCTTCTGGGCCCGTCCACTGCAATTCTGCAACTCCCGAAGGAGAAGAGTAGGGGGAGGACTTCAGCAAGGCCAGTGTTGAAAGCAGCACAAGCAGTATCTGAGTAGGGCAGCCAGAGCTGCAATCCCGGTGAAACATCCGCAGAACACCCCCTCCGTCACAACGCCCGGCGGCGTCGGCACTCCGAACACGGGGGAAGGTACCACCAGGTACTGCTGGTACGAAGCGGGGGCGCCTGAATGGGCCGCCGACGTCAAGATGGACGTGAGGTCCAGCGGCGGCGCCACGCCAGGAGCTCGGAGCCCCTCGGTCGCGCGAGCTGCGGGGTCGAGCTCCGCCCACGGCGGCAGCAGCAGCGGAGCGGTGGGCTGCCTGGCCGTGCAAGAGCAGCGGTGGCCGGAGTGCGGGCCTTGCTGAGTCGCGTTGGCCGGCCGCCGTCTCTTCTTCAGCCTGGACCAGATCTTAAGCTTCTTCAGAGACCTTATCATCTGCACAAGCTCTGGTGGGAGACTTGGAGAGAAATGGCTCGAGAACAGAAGATACAAAGATTAGGAAGAAGATATAAAGACGATTAAAAGCTTGAAATGCTTCCCACATGGCGTTTTCAAAGCAAAGGGAACGTTGCATTGCAGACCGTTGGCTTTTGTCTCCCTCACATGGTCGGACACTGTGGCTTCTGACTTGGCCATGAATGGGAAATGTGGCTCACTGACCAAAAGCCACCGTTTGCAGCGTAAGCAGAAACTTTTCCTAATCATTATACGTTTAGATGCATTCACTTATGTGCATTTTAACTAAAAAATTTCTCTTTTTTTTTTTACTTAGGAATACATTTTTTAAATAAAACTTAATAAAATCATTGAATTAAGTTATTTTAAACCATGCTTATCTAGTTTTTTTTTTTTTTGGTCCTTCAAGTTGTATCAGCATGTTTAAAAACAATAGCATCTCATCCTTTATGATTAATGAAAGGAGACCAAGTTGAAGCAATTTGATGTTTCGGTTGTTCACAATTAGGATAAGATGTTGATTACATTCTCCAAAGCTTTTCTCTCCTACCATGCCGTATAAACTTCAATTCTTGGCGTTTATTGGAGGAAAAAAAAAAACCTGTACAACTGATCTTTACTGTACATGCATCATTTGATAATATATATTTGGGCATTTTACCTAATGAAACAATGGAGATCAATTGATATTAGTTTACCTAAACTCATCTTTTTTTTGGTTAGCTAATAATAGTTTTCTATTACTTTGTTTCTTATTAAATTTGTAATACTTAATTACCATTAAATTATTTTAAGAAACTTTTGATTTCCTGTAATGAAAATATTATTTTATCATTGTTGTATTGATATTGTTTTACCCTTGTCCTATTGATAATATTACTTTTTGTATATAAACAGAATAATTTTGTGTAGATCCATTTGACTCCAAGGTGATAAAATAAATACATATGAGAATTATAATATGTAATATATTTAATTACTCATTGATATATAGTAAGTATTATTATGTTGTTTTCTTTTTTTTTTTTTGGGCTAAATGTGAAGTCAATGATGCCTTCATCATCCTTCCTTCACCACCTTGTGCTTCATCACCCAGCACCTCATATATCACATAATATATAACTAATGATCGTAATTATCTCGATCATTTTAGGATATTTCTTTCTAAACCAAGTATTAGGAGTAGAGGTCATATGATCTTTATTTCCCTTAGGTGGTGTTATGTAAATGTGTTTTGGATGACTCCATTTGGTCATATATTATATATTGCTAATATTTTGATATGTCGATATATCTTTTTTTAGTATTATGGAACATTGAACGAAGGATTACGTTTTTATGTTCGTTGGTGTTCTAGTTGACTTTAACACCATCGATGTTACTTTGTTTTTTTTATGTTTTTAACCATAGAGAAGTAATATATGGAAAATACTTTATAAATTAGTTGTCAAATGGACAAAATATATAAGACCTCGTGTAGGCTTGTTTCAAGTGATGAGAGTATCCACATTATCGACTTTTATCGATTGTATACTTTGTATATTTATATTTATATTTTATTTTATCAAACAAATTATACTTCACCCTTATGTTACTTTTTTTTTTTTTTTTTTTATCATCGATCTGCGTTCATTGATAAACTACAAGTGGGTGATGGCTATGTCTGCTACTAAGATTTCAACTATTGATGATCATATATAAAAATGAAGCTAGGTGGTAACACAAAGATGATTTGATTTCTCAAAGATTGTATGCCAATATTTATAGTAAGCTAAATTGTATCTCAATGTATATACAATTTCATTTATAGAATAATTCTGAATCTTGTCTTTGCTAACATTTTTGCAGGTATAACTACTCGAGCATATCAATTTATTTTCTCCATCCCATAATCTGGCTCACCCCCAACTATGGCAATAGGGTCATGTGGAGTTTTTTTTAGATTGAAGTCAATAACTATAGATAATATAACTGTTTATTTCTAAATATGAGTTTTTTATAATTTTGTATGCATTTATTATGTAGGTATCTCAAGTGCTAATTTTGACTATTACTAATAGGCTTCTAATGCCTCTTGATCATATCATCAAGGCATAATATTTTATATATTATGTTATTTGCATAAAACTTTAGGTACATAATAAGAATGTGTCAAATGTCAAAAGTACAAAGATAAAATAAAAAAGATTACATAAGATCATTTAAGGTAATGAACTTACCCATCTTGTCACCTGATACCTTAACATGTTACATTTCTCCAAAATTAGCCATTGTCTTTTTTTAATACATTTTGTGGCACCCAGCATTAGAAATAATCAATCGGGGCCTACTCCATCAGATGTTCAAATATTGTATCAGATTAAAATATATTAAATTTTAAAACATGACTTATATTTCTTTTGGAAGAGAAATTTATCTTAAAAAATATATATGATATTAAAGTTAGGTAGTGAAAAATTCATATTTTTGAGACATAAAGACAAACTGTGTAACTCCTTACTCAGCATCTACAATATCTATAAGACCTGAAATATTTTTTATAAAAAATATAATGCATGTATTTTACTTGTGATTGTCGGGTGCAAATATTTACAGGTCTTTTTACACCGATACCACCTTATACCTCACAATCATATATCATATACTTGACAATCATATCATCACTATTTTGCCTGTGATTGTCATGTATAGTGTGTGCCATGTTTTTGCAGATATAAATATTCAATAAGACTTAGCTCTAATACCATAATTTAAAATATTCTACCCATAATGTCGTCTATACCCTACATACATAACTAAAGTTAATATGCTAACTTTTCAGTTTTTTTACTCAATAAGACTATAGTGAAAAAAAAAATAATTTTAAGAGTAAAACATACTAATTTACTAAACAAAATGATAAAAATTCCTCATTTACATAATGATTTTGACACCTTTATATAATTATAACCTCTAAAAGTAAAACACACTTCCTTGCCCAATCACTTAGGTAAGGTATTAACATCTTTACCTATAAAATAAGATTTATAATGAATAATCACTCAATAAGTATAAGCATTTTCATGTCACGTACACATTACTTCAAAATCATTGGCATAAGACATTTAACAGTAAAAACTTCATTTTATAACTTTTTAGTAAGTATAGTCCTACAACAACATATGCAAAAATAAGGAGATAAAATTGTGTCAAAAATATTTCAAAATGCTTATATGAACACATCAAACTTCATCGAATAATTCGATGATGCAACGAATGATTTGCTAACATAGCTGAGGCTTCAACAAAATAGTGACAATGTCTCCTCAATAGTTTGGTGCCAGCAACAACACCCACAAATGCTTTGTGAATACAATGGTAAATGATGCAACCTTGTTTGTTATGAATTCAATGAAGGATTAGCTAATACAGCCATACAGTCAAAGCTTCCTCCAACAATTTGACGACACAACGATAATGACCACAAGGGCACTAATGATACAATAATGGTGGAAGAGGTGAGGGAATCGGATCGAGTGAAGAAGAAAAACCGAGAGGAAGAGGGGAGGCGAAGGGGGAGGAGGAGGCAATTAAGGAGAGTAGAAGATAGTAGAAGAGAAGAGGTAGAGGCAAAGAATGAGAAGGTGGAGAAGGAGGAAGATAAGGAGAGAACAAGACGAAAAAAAAGATGACGGCGGAGAAAGAGATTGGGAAAGGAGGCAAAGGAGAAGAAGACAATCGAGAGGGAGGAGGCGGAGGATGAAAAGAGAGGAGACAAGGTAAAGAATGAGGAGGTGGAGGAGGAGGAAGATAAGAACGAGAGAACAAGGCAAAAAGAAAGATGAGGAGGAGAAGGAGATTGGAAAAGGAGGTGAAGGAGAAGAAACAATCAATAGAAAGGAGGTGAATGATAAAAAGAAAGGAAAGGACATACAAAAGAGGAAAAAGAGATGACAAAAAAAAAAAAAAAAAGCGGACGAGAGGAAGGAGATGAAAAAAAAATCGAGCTAACAATAACCTGAATGAGATCAAGCCGTTTCACCAATATATATATATATATATATATATATATATATATATATATATAACTTGTTTTAAGAAACACCCCAGGTAAAAATGAATTAGGGAATCATCATCCAATAAAAAATAAATAACAGAGATTTTTTTGATAAATTGTCCATTAACTTTTCCTTAGTGGACGCTGGTGATTTACATTTTTGGATTTTGGCATAAAACAATAAATTGACATAGACATAACTGCAGCAAAGAATTTAGCTGCTTTCTGGAAGGACTTTTATGACTTACAATGTAGATAATTTTCACCAAAGGCTTTGCCAGCAGTTCACAATGATCACAACGAGAACATAATACAAGCCCAAGCAGACATCTTGAAAAACTTGGATAAGCAAAGTTGGTTCTTTAGTGGTAATGTTGACTAAATTAAGATATAAGCAAATATCTTTCACGTCAAAATAGGCCGTGAGATCTCTTATGTGACATTTTTCTGAATTTACCAGGAATCAGTGTTATATATTTCATGCTGTATGTTGACAGCTGGAGAAACATCTCAAAGGCAACACATGAGATAACAAACTAGAATTACATTAAAGTCACCTTCTTGAACAAAAAGGACAGTTATAAGTTGATCATAACATTTTATCCTGCTGCTGTATATAAGTAGATCATAAATAGACCAACACAGAGTCCAAGAGACATGTCCAGTACGAGCAATCAGGAACTTCACAACCATCTGAGTAAATATACATAAGCAGCTTCTAAGTAATTCGTAGTCAAAAACTAGGTAAAGAAGATTAAAACATAGTTTTCTCGTTTGAAGAATGCAGAATCCAGCAATGAATCAAAGAAAATTATTCTCAGAAGTCCTAGAATCGATCATGATTCAAAAAGCAGACATACACCTTTAACTGGGATAAAAATAGACAAAATGGCCATATCAATATGGATTGATTAAATTATGGCAGTAAAGTTGTCATGAGTTCGGAGTTAAATTTTGAAGGTATCTAAATATGACCTAATAAAAAAATGTGACTACTTGATCAGTATTCTAAGCAACATGGCAAGATCTTGGAAGAGTAAGTAACATAAAACCTAGGAAGACTAGTTCAATTTCTCTACCTATAATTGATATAAAAGTATGCATGTTTCATATCTACTCATGCATTATAATGTACTTAGCCAATGTAAGTAATCCAAACAAATCTGTCCAGTGAAAGAACTGTTTGCTAATGTAGCCATCGATATACTGTTGGTTTTATGATGCATTGCTATTTGAGGGGAAAAAACTGATGATACCTCTCAGAATATCCACAAGATAGATAAGGCTACAACATGTCATCCGTCTATAAGCTGGAGTACAAGTATAGAAATACCCATGCAACCCGTACAAAATAAAAAAAAGAACACTATAAATGCCTCCAATATCCATACAGGTTTTATATTGGCATTTCAGATTCAGACAATACAGAAGTTCCAATTTTCATTGACTGAGTTCTTTCATGGAGATAATTGGTGCAACATATAAAAGATGCTTAGTTTTACAACTCTTCTTCTGAGCCTCTTTGCCCATCAAAGACCTTTAGATTGCCACACTTCTATAAAAACTTAACTCTCTCAGGGAGATGACAGATGCAGCTTATTTAAGGCTTCCTAGAGCTTCAAACTTTTCTTGGACAATGCATCTTCACCAGTGCATTACTTTTCTATAGTAGGCATACTGTATCAATTTACTGTAAGAAAAGCCAATATTTTATCATCATAAAGATATATTGTGTCAAGCTTTTTATTTCACAATTTTCCAGTGGTTTAAAAAGGCGCTCAGGCTCTCGCCTAAGCGTTGGCGAGGCGGCGGCGAGGCCCGAGCGCTCGATTAACTTCCAGCGACACGCTTCAAAGAGGTGCCGCTGGACGCCGCTCGAGCCCAGCGCCGGCTTCGCAATGAAAAGCGAGTGCTTGGTTAAATCGGCGACCGAACCAGATTTTTACATCTGTTCGGTTCGGTCTAATGTGATTTAGTTGGTTCAATTGAACCAACTAAATCACCGATAAATCGATTTCCCCAACACTAAACCTCGCGATTAGCCTCTGCTCCCATTCTTCGCCGCCTTCGCACTGCTACTCGCTCGCCGCCGCCGCGCGCTCGCCGCCGTACCGCCATCGCCGCCTTTCGCTTCGCTTGCTCGCTTGCCGCCGCTCGCCGCCGCTTCGCCGCCGCCGGCACCGCCGAATCGCCGACAAGCTCAATCTTCTCCTTCTTCGCTTCGAGCTCGACAAATTATATGTTAGTGTTAACGAGATATCGTTAACAAATTTTTTTATTTATTAAAATAATAATATATTATTTTATTTTTAATACTGTTAATTTTTATTTATTTGAAATTATTGTTAGGTTTCATGATAAATGACAAGTGTTCAGAGCAACTCAATTGATTCTATGATGACATCAAAAAAAGATCTTGCATGAAAGTATAATTATTTAAAGGATCCGAAAGATCCTAATGCAGTGACTTTGATGATGAATGACTTTGATGTAAAATTTTATTTTTTGATTTTTGAAACTTTTTAATAATGTGACATTATGAGTTTGTACCTTAGATTTTCATTTAATAGTATATTTTTATTTAAATAATTATAATTTTTTATTATATTTATAATTTTTTATATTTTAGTGCCTTGCTTTTGCTTGGCTAGCGATGTGGCAAATTAGCGCTAGTGCCTCGGGCGATTTTAAACCTTGGCGCCTAGCGCTTTTTAAATCACTGCAATTTTCTAATCTTGACTCCAAGTTATCTAGAAGTTCCTAATGTTGTATTTATTTTCCAGACATCTGATAACTTCTTCATTTTGTCCTCTCTTACTTCAAATTACTCTCTATTTTTAAGTTGATCATTCATACACAACCAAATTTTGTGAAGAGTGGTGTAGAGAAAGAGAATAATGCAACATATCCAGTGGATGTTTCATACTGATATTTAAACACACTTAAAGCCTAACATCATGATACAATCCTATTCCATATTGTCTACGAAGCATAGATAATTGTATTGACCAACAACTCATAACTATTAGAAAGAATTTATAAAGGAACTAAAATAAAAAACAAAAAATCCATTTAGTTACTGACATACAAAAAGCGTAAATTTATTATAGATGATATTAAAACATGTAGACCACCGAACAATAAGAGCAGAGAACTTGTTATATAGTTATGTTACAAAAGATGATGTCTTTCTAATTTCTAGCACTTTTCCCAAAAGCTAACTGCTCTGTCATTTGCAATCATTTGCTAAATCCATATCAACATGCGGATATTGATGAAAACTTTACCATAAGTTCACCTTAGAAGTTGGGAAGTCCTCGACAAGTCTATAATTCATCAGAATGAAGTGTATCTTCCTCAAAGTTGGGTTGTGCGTAAGAAAATAGGAGATTCTCAATGCCAAGTCATGCATTCCCAATGCCAATTTTAAATCATTAATGTGTATCAAAGATCGATGATGTTAGGATAAAAGAAAACTATAGCAAGAACAATATGAGGATTAGTACCGGGTGATCCAAGAAGAAAAGGAGTTAGACCAAAGGTACATACAATCGATTTTTGGAGTTCATGATTTTCGAGTGAGTGAGGTGGTTAATAGTCTCATAGTGCTGAGGATGGTGCAAAGTACCAAATATCTAATATAGCATGAATAGCAAGACTAAAAACATAATGGTCAGCATAATGTTGAGTCGCACCTTACATTTGATCTCAACAGAATAATTAACATAATATAGTAATTAATTAATTTGAATTGAATGGTAATATTACCTCACAAAGAAGGTAAATTTTCCTATTCTTCCTCCTCGCAAACAACAAGTTTACCTTCAATTATCAAATTCACAAGGTTGGATCCCTACACCTAGATGCCTCCTCAATTTTTTCACAACAAAAACCTCAGAAAAGGCATGGTTCTTCACAAATAGTGACCACATTTCCTTGCGACCAAAGCGCCCACCGTCCTGACTCCGCCCTATGAGCATAATGAATAGAGTCTCATTGGCAAATCCAGATTGACCACGAGGTCACATTCAGAGTTCTCTGCACATCTAGTCCCCTTGCATGGACAACTCATTCGTCACCAGAACTCTGAGTTCACCTTCCTTGAATTTCTTCAGAGTTGTTGCTCTAGCAAGCTTGCTAAGATCGCCGTGCAGTTCTGCCGCTTTGATGCCACGAGCCTCCAGCTTAAAAACAACATCCTTTAATGGCTTGGTATTGTTCATGAACGCAATCACAGTCGTCCAGTGCATGGACACATCTCCTTAAGGTGTCAACTTTGTGTTGTATTTTAGAAACACAATAGTAATGTTTCAAGGATGGGGGCAAGCTTTCAGTTGCTCCTTGAGTTACTGAGCTAGTGGTAGAAGTCATCTTGGAATCGGATGCTAAAACACCAGGACCTGGAGCAGGCAGTGAATCAAGAGGTACCACGCTCTTGGCCCTGACAAGTAAAACGGGCCCCTGACGTTAGCCCGTCAGCTTCCTCTCTTCCCTCGCTTGCCTCTTTAGTCAAAGATGCGCTTTTGCCATATCCCTCGGATTGCCCCTTTTAAGCCCTTCTTATTAAAGCAATAACATGATCGTTCCTTCTTTATGCTTTGGGATTTTAGAGATATGTAGGGGTAGATCAGTCAATGTATAGTAGCCGTTTAACTCCGTCACATGCTCTCCAAGGGTTTTGTGGTCGGAGGCCGCGTTCGCCCGTTCCCATTGAGAGATCTCCATAAAAGCGAGCTTTTTTGGCAACAATTTAAACAATTATTATATCCACCGAACCAATTTTTCCCATATTTTATGTGGAAAAAGAAAAGAGAGACGGCGACTGCCATATGAATTTTATATGGTGGTTAAAAAATAATAGAAGAAGCGAAGGATTCTGGTCTCACAGCGGAGGAAGAGAAGACCGCTTCTCCCCCCACCTCGACTTCCCCCTCTCTCTTTCCATCCGTTAAATCTCATCCAGTTCTTTTGTCATTGTTGTCTTGAAGGCCACCAAGATCTTGCAAATTGCGCTTTTTCCCCCTTTTTTTTTTTGCTTGGATTCTTGTCAAAAAGTTCATTTTTTGGTTGGTTCTTTGATTGTTTGTTCCTGGACGACGTTTTAGACTGAGGGATCGTCCGAGCTTGTTTGATTTGGATCGCTGGCTTCCTTTTTCCCTTTTAGGTTTTCTTGATTTTTTTTAGGGGTTAAGATATGATGGACTGTGGTGAAGATTAAGTATTTCTGCCGGGTGGAAGCTTTCAAGATTTGTTCTTGGGATCCCTAGATCAGGCTAAAGATGGCGTCTGTTAGAATGTCGTCGCCCAGAACGCGGGAGCCGAAGAAGTCGACCCGGCCGGAGCGGCCGAAGGTGAAGCCCCGCACGCCGATCTCGCTGCAGTCCGTGAAATCGCTGCCGCAAGATTTCAGGTTCACTAGCGGCTCGCCTTCAGCTGCCGAGAGCAAGAAGGTCGACTCTGGTTCGAAACTTGCTGTCTTGAAAGAAAATGATAAGAAAGAGAAGGGTGCGGAGGATGACAAAGGGGAGGAGGATTCACCGTATAGCTCGAAGGCCAGTTCTCGTGAGGAGAGACCTCCGGAGGAAGCAACGGATGTTGAGGGGAACGATGATTCGCCGTACAGCTCTAAGACCAATTCTCCTGAGGAGAGACTTGAGGAAGAGGAGAAAGGAGAAGTTATAATGTCCAAGTTATCGACTTCAAGAATGCCCCAGATCTTGCCGTCGAGGTTTGAGTCTAACTGGGGAGATACCACCTTTTATGTTGCAAAGAAGGTTAGTGTTATGCTTCTTTCTTTAGTTAATCATCTGTGATCATCACATTCGATTCAGGATTATATATACACATTATGATTGTTCACCCTAGAATTGTTCTGCTTAAGAATAAAATGTGTGACTTTAGTCATCGTGGGTTATCCTTTTTTTTCCAACAATGTAACAAAGCACAGTGTAACTAATAATAGGTAGCTGGTGCCTTTTTTTTGCTTAATTATCAGGATGTTAGCCATAAAAAATGTGAATGGATTGAAAGGACAACTGGAGTGATTTATGATTCTTTGTGTCTTACTTAGAACTCTATGCTAGGATTCTCTAGTTCAAAAGTTTGAGCTATAGTTAGTTTGTAGTTGTGAGGTTCCATATTTACATTGTTATCTTAAAACAGTGAATGTATAATGCATGCCATGGCATACCGATGGTATACTGTAAAACCTTAAAAATACCTCCACCTACCAGGTCGGTATGGCTCGATAATGGGTGAAATTTGGAGCGGTACTAGTCAGTTTGCCTCGGTACCGATCGGTATGCCTCGATACTGATCAAAACACTCGTATTGCTCGGTAGAGGATGGTCCGCATACTAGTATCCTCTCGGATTGGTATATACCGCTTGTACCGTGCAGTACACATCGAAATTGAGAACCCTATATTGCATAATTACTCTATGTATGATATATGGTAGTTCTCTCTCTCTCCTCTTTTAGGATTTTCTTTCTTTAGATACAGGGATTTTTATGCCTTGGCTTTTTATGATTTGAAAAATCTCACATGACAGGCTTCTTAGAAATAATATTACTGCTTATGATTTTAAAGTTCCCTTGGCCTTTAGGGAACTTAATACATCTCTTATTTTCTCAACTATGCCGTGACATAGAAGATGCTGGGATAATTTGCATCAAAATTATGTTACTTGATAAAAAAAATAAAGCCCCCATTTTGCATTTCAAATACAACCATGCATAAGCACGTCTCTTGCCTTTGGTATCATAGACTAGAACATCTTATGAAAGTGGCAAGTGGCAAGTGGTTGCATCTCTCATACAACCATGCATAAGCAGTTAAGCACTCCCCTACAACCATATTCAGAATTTTTTTTAGTTTGATGGATCAAAGGTGAGATCTTGACATTATGCTAATAATATTGTTTGTATGGTTTGGTTTCATAAACAACATCCAACATGATTGTTGGTGTTGCAATTTTTGACTGCTAACATGGTTGTTAATGTTGATGTATGATCGAGTGGTGTTCTAATGCTATTCTAATTTTACCACTACTGCCTTGGAACCAATTAAAATTTTCACTGTCATGAAGTTTTCAGTTAGTTGTTTCAGCTGCTTAAATACACATGCTACCCTTTACATGACTTAATAACTGGTCTGATTATATTGGATATGTAGAATATCTCATTATACCCATCCAGCAATTTCTTCATAATTTCAGTTAAAGTTAATTAGAAATGTTTTACATGCATGCTTGGACTTTTTTGTAGAACAATGCTGTGTGCAACTTTCTTAGATGGTCTCCACCACCAAGTAAATGAATCTGGCAGCTGATATCTCTGTTTTGGAATACCTGGAATGCATCACAATAGACATATCTGCTAAATACATTGATGCTGCCTCTCTAACTTCTATAATGTTTGTTGGTATGACATGATCAACATGCCATCTATTGATTCAAATAACCACAAGTTCAAGTTTATTCTTTCAGAAACATCAAGCTTGGTGTCGACTTTCTAATGGTGACTGGGCACTAGGGACCATATTATCATCTTCTGGATCAGAGTCTGTCATATCACTTCCTCATGGTGGAGTAAGTCTTTCAAAATTCTATATCAGGAAAAAGAATTGTTCAGGCTTCTAGGTGTAATGCTCTATTATTTATTCTGGATACTTGAATCAGGCAACTTCTTTATTTTCAGGTTATAAGTCTCAACACTGAAACATTGTTACCTTCGAACCCTGAAATACTTGATGGGGTTGATGATCTTATGCAACTTAGTTATTTAAATGAACCATCGGTCTTGTACAACCTGCAATTTAGATACTCCCGAGATATGATATACGTGAGTATTTACACTCAATTCTATCTGTCTCCATTAAGAAGCAAAGCTTTATTGATTACCTCAATTTATTTTATCGTACACTTTCATGTTAGACTAGAGCAGGACCAGTTTTGGTTGCCATCAACCCATTTAAAGAAGTTAATCTTTATGGGAATGAGTACATTGAAGCATATAAGCATAAATCTATGAACAGCCCACATGTTTATGTGATAGCTGATACTGCCATCCGTGAAATGATACGAGGTACTCCAATCATGGTTACGATTTTCTTTGATGTATAATTCAGTTATGTACATTATTATCTGATTCATGCTTTGATTACTTGAATTGCAGATGAAGTCAATCAGTCAATTATAATCAGGTTGGTATTTATTTCGTTAATTAGAGCCTGGTAGTCCTAATTTATTATTCTTTAGGGATTGTTATTCTTTCAATTTATTCCTCTTATGTTACATTGCATTAATGTAACATAGAAACACGTCTATCTCAGAGAACAAAATATTAAACCTTGCACTCACTATGTATTAAGCTGAACTCAACTACAAATTAGGTCCATAATGCTGTGCTATCTTTTGTAGCAATAAGTAACAACCACTGGTTAAGAAATAAAAAATTCAAGATAAAGCAGTTAGTCATTTTACCTTTTGATTTTTCCTTCCCTGTTAAGAAGCAACCAGTCAAGAAATAAAAATTGCAACACTAAACAGTTAGTTCTTTCTCATTTTAATTTGTACAGCTGCCTTCTGATAGAATCTTCTGTTTAACTATTTGGGGGAACTTTCAATCATCCAGGACTTGGACATTTGTTTACCTAATTGAAGGAATATTTAGCTGTTGAAGGAATTTTTCTCTAGCTTTTCCTACCAAAGGTGTTTCCTTCTTTTCATTGAAAGTGATGTTACATAAGAAGTTGCTAGAAGTCTGCGGGTGTCTCATGAAATAAATATGAAGAATCTTCATCTTCACTGCTTCTAGCTAATTATTAACTTATATATAAACATTAAAAATCTTGACTTGCATTTTGTATTTTGTTATTTAATCTTGAACCTTTATATCTGTTATATTCTTTTTGTGTATTTTTCTTCCCATAGTAACAAGGGTTTTGTATACTGATGTTGGGTGGTAAAGGGAAATAGTGAAATTGAAGGATGAATAATGTTATGGCGTAACAAATTTGTTTTGTATGTATTGCTTTCCCTGAGAGTTTTTTTAAAACCTTGCCTTCTATTTGAGTCAAAATTACATCAACCTTGATCAATCCTGAGAGTAATATAGAATCTTGGTTTCTTCTTTCTTCATCAAAATTACATCAACCTTGACACATTCTTTCTAATTTGTAAATAAGTTATAGGCAACACATATTCTTGGGAAATGAAATTGACTAATTCTGATCGGCTTGGTAGTGGTGAAAGTGGGGCTGGGAAAACTGAAACAGCAAAGATAGCTATGCAATATTTGGCTGCCCTTGGCGGAGGTAGCGGCATCGAATATGAAATTCTACAGACAAATCCAATTCTTGAAGCATTTGGGAATGCAAGAACATTACGGAATGATAATTCCAGTCGCTTTGTAAGTTAATTACTTCTTTATAGGCTACCGTTTTCCATTTAAAAGATTCTTTTTTAAAGAGTTTTTTGGGAAACTTCTATTGTAACATAATTGAAAAATATAATGATTTCTGGAATGCACAAATCAGATTTTCATATTGCGTATTTTGGTTATGAAATTTCTATGAAACTCTTTTCCATCCAATATGTTTCACAAAATCCTGGTTTGTTATTACAGGGCAAGCTGATTGAAATTCATTTCAGTGTGACTGGAAAAATATCTGGTGCTTCAATTCAAACATGTAAGTGCAGTAGCTTGCTGTGATCTGTTAAGTTCCATTATGAAAATTTGTTCTTTGCTCCTCCATACCGGTCTTATTAGTTTCATTCTTTTTGTTTCTTTCTTCTATGAATGTGTCGGCAGTTTTACTTGAGAAGGTACTTGATCTGCCTGCTTTCCCCTTTCCTTGATTTTGTTTACTGTTCATTTCTGAATTGCCTTTCTATTATGCAGTCAAGAGTTGTACAATGTGCAGTGGGTGAGCGATCGTATCATATTTTTTATCATCTATGTGCTGGTGCTCCCCAATCTCTAAGAAGTATGCTACTTTGTCCAAAACTTTGCTTCTCATATCAGGAGTCTTTTGTACTAGTGACCTTATATTCTTACTTAATGTTAGCTACAGGCAAGATGGTACATCTTTTAAAGTGCATAATACTAGATAGTCATATAACAGTTAGCTATAATGTTGCCAGTTGTTTGGGAAAAAAAAGAAGTGAATATTGTTATATATGATTGGAGAATTTATGGCATAGAATTTTGCAAAAGCAGTCATTTTGAGATCCTTGGATGCTGAGGTTTGTTTATATTATATACTGCAAGCAATATAATCAAGACAATTAGAGGTTTGGATTAGTGTGTCTCATGTTTAACCATTTGGCAGCTTGTGAAATGTCAAGGATCCTTCAGACCTTCACCAACAAAAATTGAGAAGTGGACCTGTATATACAACTTCATACTAAGAATCCTGAGCTTAAACATTCTGGGCCATGTCGTTGAGGCTTATTTCATATAGTTATTAGCATTGTAGTTGATTTTGCTTGTGACAACTGATCGTATAGCAATTATTTGATTCTTCTATTAGAGCTGACAATGCCAAGATTGTCGAGGTTTCCTATTCCTTGTCCTAATACTTCTACATCCTAGGTTCCTATGACATGTAATCCAAGGTATCATACAATGACCCATAACATATAATGTTATCCTAGATTGATTCGGTATATCTTGTACCTACACCCATACAGTGACCGTCGAAGTAACTGTGCTTCAGTTCTACATATTGTTGTGGTGGTTGAGCACTGGTATATAAGATTTCTCCTCTAGGACTTTGATGTTAGTAGCTTGATTGTTGCAAAATGAAATATTGGCAAGTACGGTGGAGGTTTCATACATTTGACTGTTTTGTAGTACCCTAGTGCACTTTGCTGATCTATTTATATTAGAGTTGTGTACACATATCATCTATGTATGCAGACATCACAGCATGAGCTGTTATCCAAATATTTGTGTTTATTAATTTTATAATCTATAATTCTGCATTTGGTACTTATCCACAAAACTCTCAATTGTCTGTTGAAACACATTTCAGCATGTCTGAAAATAGAGGCCCTTGTATTGTCCATGAAAGTTCTTATGTCCACTAATCATATAGATGCCAATTTGTGCTCATCTTCCAGTAAATCAGCTTAACACAAAATTATTGCTAATATTTGCTGCTATTTGTCGAGCCTCATTGTTGACCCTTCATTAAATTATGTAATTAGATGAAAGGAAGAGATCATCTAACCCTATATAATGATATCGTACACCCGATAAATTTCTTAAATTATCTGTATAGTCATTCACTGCTAAGTAATGTCTTCTGATGTTTCTGTAATTAGTTATGGAATCTTCAATTTGCGTATTATACTGTGAGATTGGTTGCTTCTCGTATAACTTAGATTTTACATTTGACTATAATCTTTATAAGCAGTTTTCCTGCATATATATTGAATTGTGCTTTTAGTATTGAGAAATAGTTATCCTGAAACCTTTGATTAATTTTGCACAATTGGTCTTGTTTTTTAGATTGCATTGTTTATGCATGCAGGGAATTTTGCTCAAATTTTATCTGCAGATACATTCTCATGCTATCATGTCTTGCTAACCTGTTGCATTTCTGGATTCAGCAAAATTGAATTTGAGGAAAGCAGATGAATATAAATATTTAAAACAGAGCAATTGCTATACTATTTCTGGCGTTGATGATGCTGAAAGGTTCCATCTTGTTAAGGTAAATCTTCCAATTGCTATAAAACTGACTTACCTATAATCTTACAAGGAACAGAGCTTCTTTGGCTAACGTGCTCACATATTGTTACAGAAAGCTATGGATGTTGTTCATATCAGCAAAGAAGATCAAGAAAGTGTATTTGCTATGCTTGCTGCAGTTTTATGGTTGGGTAACATCTCTTTTACGGTGATTGACAATGAAAATCATGTTGAAGTTGTTGCAGATGAAGGTAAGCCTTTAAGATTTAATAAAGTTAAATTAATTTATATATTATTTTTCTTGTTTTAGTTTTTTCCCGTTTTCAAAAAATTTAGTAGAAATGTTCCTTGTTATTCCTTTTTGCTTTATTTTCTTTCGTTTTTTTAATAATTTATAGGAAACTACCAACTTGTATCCTTTAACCTCTTTTGGTCCTTTTAATTATTTGCTACTTATTTTTTGGCCATGACAGTTGCCATTTACTAATTGAGTCTCACTAACTTATTGTTTAGACATATTCCCATGCTTTCATGTGTAATGCTGCATTGTAGTGATGGATTCTAGAGCATAGATTCCACAACACATTACACATTGTTGCCCATTATACATGAGGCCATTTTTAATGGATGATTCTTAATGAACTAATTGGCAGTTTAATATATCTTGCCGACTTTTTTCCTTATATTGTCTAAGATTTCATATATTTGGTCATGACACTACTAATGTGATTCTATTGCAATTTCTCTTGTTAGAATTAAGGAAAACCCTGACGTTATTTACTATTTTTCTTCTTCCTAAATTTGTTCCTTTCCTGCAGCTTTTTCAACTCGTAATATCTAGTTATTTATCTACAAAAGAATCAATCTAAGTAATATTTAGCAATAAATGAGTTCAGTAGTCTTCTGCAGAAACTTCAATTTTTCTTCTTGCACCCTCTGTTGAAGCCTCTGATAAGTGTAACATTCATCAATGTTAAAATTTGTTACTTATGGTGTGACATTTTTCTTTCTTTTTTGTTAACACTGAATGTTGATTTAGGTGCCCAAACGGTTGCTAAGCTCATCGGATGCACACTTTCTGAACTCAAGTTAGCCTTGTCAACACGGAAGATGAAGGTTGGCAATGATAACATTGTCCAGAAGCTTACGCTTTCGCAGGTTTGTTGTACTCCTCTCTTTGAAGTGACATTTTCAACTATGGGTGACTCATTTGCTTCTCTTTCTGTTCTGTAGGCAATTGATACAAGAGATGCACTGGCAAAATCATTATATGCTAGTCTGTTTGAATGGCTTGTAGAACAGATCAATAAATCACTTGGAATAGGAAAGCGTCGCACTGGCAGATCAATCAGTATTCTTGATATCTATGGTTTTGAATCCTTCGATGTAATGAACTTCTAACATGTTGTACAGCTTCTGCTCACTGTTTCAGCTGAACTCATCATAATACATTATGTTCTTGCAGAAGAATAGTTTTGAACAATTTTGCATCAATTATGCTAATGAAAGATTGCAGCAGCATTTCAATCGCCATCTCTTCAAGCTGGAGCAAGAGGTACGTTTAATCAGATTGATAGATGATATATTGTAGTGGAGTGTGCACACAGAGGTAGGGTGTTATGTTTGATAACAGCTTGGCAGGTTAAGGCTGATACATTGACCTCAATTTTCCTGTTACAGTTGAAAATCTCCATCCGACTTTCATAATTGTTCATCTTCTGCCCAAAGCCACTGATACTTATATATGAACCGATAAAGATGCTGTAGTAATCCTGGTTATTCTGATTTTTTTTCCTGTTAATCTAAGGAAAAAGCTCTGGCATCATGTTTTTAATGCTTGCTTGCAAAAATCATTGATTTTAATTTGGATGAATTGAAACCATATAAGCTGAAGTAATTTTAAATAACTGAAAAATGTGAAAATTGCAAAATAAATGAAATTGCTGAAACCAAAATGCTTCTGATGGGCCAAGAACCATGCAATTAAAATCATTTTATGAAACACCACTTTACAGTGGATGCTCTGCTCATCTGCAATCTTAATTGCTTTGAGTTTCTTATATTTTCTAGTATAGTAATCCATTGTGTGGTTTGGACTTGGTATGTTAGTGGTATCATTGTCAAAGACCATTAGATCAAGCATTCCACGAAGGCTAATTCCTTTTATGCTACTAAAATCTTTTATCTTAAACCATTCAGGTTTTTAGTTTTTACTACCATTTTATTTGTGGCTCCATGCCATGTTAAAGACCATATTAACAATTACAAGTTGTTGAACAAGACTCTTGAAGACAATTGAGATGAGTAATATGCGATTATGAGCATTTTGGAAACCTGATCATGTTGAGTAGAGAAACCTCTTTTTGCACATGTTCTGGTTCTATATTATTTTTGCCAGCATTCCACTTGTAATGTTAGTTATCTTTCCTGTATGATTAGTGCTAGATTTAAACATGATCAAAACTAGTTTCTGAATGTTAGGAGTTAACACAATCATACATTGTATAGATTTTCTATTTCGGCAACCTGATCAAAGTTCCTTGAACCTAAACTGAAGTGATTCATCTGGCTTAATTATGAGGATTTGTTGTCGACTTTTTAAATTATGAAATCATTTTCCTTGTTATGCCTATCACTTAACCTGTATTATGTTGGAGTTCGAGTCAACTGCTATACCTTGAGAGGCAACTTTAGTGTATTCTCTACATATTCAACATGTAGGTGTCAATTTAATTATAGTTGAAGGTTATCACTCTGCCACAGTCATCATGTGGCATTTCAGATGAACCACAAAGGATATCTTACTGAACTACCTTGCACCTTGTACATGAAGAGTTTATCGAAATGCTTCAAACTTGGTAGTTCTCCTCTGAAAAGTGGACTACCTGAATTAAAGTAAGCTGACCTGCTGTCTTGGGATCCAGACTGGATCATGTCCGATATGATTCTTCTAAATGCATGATTTAAACAAAACTGATCTCCAATTAAACAATGATATATTATGAAAATCTATGTTTTGTTTTTGCTTATGTGATATATGCTAATATCATGTTTTGTAATATGTTCATGTTAAGTGTTACCTCAGTAATATTTTAAATTTTTAGCTCACTGATACTGAGGAAGCAGATAGAAAGAAGCTTGCAAGTGGCATAAAATGTTCATTATGTTATGCACATTCTGATTTGCGACTCATGTTATAGTTCGGCATCAATTTGAACCTAGTGCCAAGGCCTTTTTGCCACCTTACTGGCTCTGTACATTTCGTTGGCAAATTCTGATCATACTACATGCCTGGCATAACAAGTTTTGCAATTTGAAATTTAACTTAATTTTCTTATGTGTTCTATATTTCTCGAGTGCTTGCTTTGTTATTTTGTGAACTATTATTAATTTCATTGACAAATTTAATATTATTACCTTTTTTTGCATTGATTCAAGGTTCTTGGTCCTTCTTGCATATGTCCATATTTTTATGAATTCTTTACCAGGAATATATTCAAGATGGCATAGACTGGGCGAAAGTGGACTTCGAGGATAATCAAGACTGCTTAAATCTTTTTGAGAAAGTATGTGTTATTTCTTGTCTTCCTTAAGCCTTTATATATATTTATTATTCTGTCACTACTAATAGATATCAAAGTAAGTTCCATTTCTGTTTGAACCATCACTGTCTTTTTGTGAATTATGACAGTCATAATATGGTCAAGGCAACCATGGAAGTAGAATTACTGTGGTAGCCTTCCTATTAAGAAGTTTTTTTTCTTCATGTTTTTTAATTATTTTAAAGATGAAATGGAGATAAATTAATTATTAGAAAATGGAGGGTTCGAACTTTTCACCCACTTGCAGTAATCATAGATGTATGATAGGTAATTCATAAAGATTCTAGGGCTAAAGGGGTTAGAGAATGGTTCTTCTATGCTGTTTCTGTATGCTTTCTGGCAGTGCAGGATGTTTTAGTAGAAACAAGATACAAATGTGTCAATTACAAACCAATCCTAGATTTTATATTTGACATGCAAATATAAAGAATGATGGAATCAAAATGGATATATCATGTATTTGATGGGCTATTATTACGTAATTTAAAGATCTCAAATATAGAAAAACCCTCTTTTTGAATCTGGTTTTCAATTTATCATTATGTTTGTGATTGTATATCTTCAAGCACTCTAGTTGTTTGATTATAATTTAGGTAATACTTGAGAATGCAATAGGCAAAAATATGAGGGGCTTTTATAAATTTATATAAAGAGCTTAAATATCAAAGAGAACCTCTTCATTGGCTTTGGTCATAATTTGATCATTATTGTCTTCGCAGTTTCTTATTGAAAGCAGATAGTTGATTGATTTTAACTACGAATGATCTTATCCTTGCGAATGCAGTACAGATCTTCAACATGACTTGAGATAAAAAAACAACTGTTCTCTGAGCTTCTATCTTATTACTTATTAGTAAGGATAAACAATATTTTGGTAGGACTGTGTCATAATTTGATATGCTTTAGAAATATCCATGTCATTTGAATTTTATCTCGTGTGATTTTTGAAACATGATAATTAGTAGTATTGCATTCTAAGTTTAAAAGGCCTATAATATATTTTGTCACATGTTCTATTAGTTGTCCTAAGGGTCATGTTAGAAATATTACATTAGATATTGCAGTCTAAGTTTAAAAGGTCTATAATATATTTTCACATGTTCCATTTGTTGTCCTAAGGGTCATGTTAGAAATATTAAGTTAGATTATACAATCATAACAATATGTGACTGTGCTTGTTGCATCGGGAGTTCAACTATCTTCTCTTGCCATCTTTATTTCAAACACTTAATAAGACCATTGAATATTTTTCATTTTAATATAATTCTACTTGATGCAGAAACCACTCGGGTTGTTATCTCTTTTGGATGAGGAGTCCACTTTCCCAAATGGAACTGATCTTACATTTGCGAATAAACTTAAGCAACATCTTAATTCTAGTCCTTGCTTTAGAGGAGAGAGAGGCAAAGCCTTTACAGTACATCACTATGCAGGGGAGGTTGCTATTTAAACTTTATTTATCTTTTATTTGACATTCTTTGGTACTTTGTTCAAAACTTTCTGATGGTGCATAATTTATTTAGGTGATCTATGACACAACTGGGTTTTTGGAGAAGAACAGGGATCTACTACACATGGATTCTATCCAGCTTCTTGCTTCTTGTACATGCCATCTTCCTCAAGCCTTTCTTCCAAAATGCTTTTTCAATCCGAAAATGCAGCATCGAATCCATATAGATCTGGTGGTGCAGATTCCCAAAAGTTAAGTGTTGCTTCGAAGTTTAAGGTAAAGAGCTTATTCTTGAATACAAAATTCTCATGTTGTGCAGTGGTAGGAGATTGTTAACTATTTGGTTTTCTTTCGAAACAAAAGAACCAGCATAGCTAATAAAAGGTTATATGACAAACTCACTGGAGCTGGCACTGACTTTAGTAGCATGTGATGGCTAAAACTGTTTGCAGACCTGTGCCACCACCTTATTATGGTCAAAAATCAGTTTCTCAGTCTTTTTATCTTAATCCATCAGTTATTTATAAAATCCAGATTAAAGCAAAGAGTGCACAAACGGGAATAAGGTGTCCAGGGCTTGATTCCCTTCAAGGTGTCATCCATATGGACAGTAGCGAATTGAGTAGTTGTTTGCCATATGGGTAGTGTCTTCCACATTGACAATAAGAGAACATTATGTCTGACAAACATAAATAAGTAAAGGCAACATCTTCTGAAAACCTACCCAAGGCACTTATGCAGCCCCTCTCTATGTTGTCTATGAAGATAATCTCTTTGGCCAACCTTTTCTTTTAAATGAGATGAAATTATTGTTGTTGCTTAGGTTGTTTGAAATTACTCTCCAAATAATATATCTGCTTATAATGTTTTTCTAGTTTCAAATTTTCTTACAATAGCATATCTCAGACTGCAACTTTTTCATGTAGAAATAATAGTTAAGTTAGATTATCATCTGTGACCATTTTTTGTAATTTGGACTTGCATGTTAATCTGTATGATGATTTGATCCCGCTCCAGAAATGATAGTTTTTTGGGGCCATTTTGATCCATTTTATTGCATTTTATGTTACATTAAAAATGATGTTCTACCTTCTTTTGCAATTAAATGCACTGTGAAGAGCCCTAATTTTTGCTGAAATTCATTTTGTTAATTATTTTGGTTTTCTAAACCAATTTTTTATCATTAAATTATTATCAGATTCTTATGTGCTATGTGAGATGTGCTTTTAATTCTAACATAATGAGGACTGATATTTAAGATTATTTAGTTCTGGTTCTGCCCTTAAGGAACACTAACCTTGCCACTAAGATTTCAGGAACCAAGTTTGAATCCAAATGTTGCACAGGAGATCAAAGTAACCTGCCACCATGACTTGTAAACATATTGTTAAAACAAAATTGTAGCTTGTTCATCATGTATCTTAATTTTTTAATTCTTCAACACATTAAGGATTCATAATCTATCGAACAGTATGCAAGACATGATGATTGCATCCTATGTAAAGCAGCATTACATGCCTAACTTGGGAATATTTTGGCAACTTCTTGTCATCCAGTTCCAAAACCAAAATTTCATGTCAAGGGTGCCAAAAGTCATCTTTCAAAAGGTTTAAACTGGTAATACAAACTTGTAATCTAAACATCCAAATTTTTTATTTGTTTTTGAAAAAGTATCAATATGGTAGACATCTTTCCTGTTGATAGTCAAGGATTTCAATGATCCTGTTGAATGATAATAAGTGATTGAGTCTAAATTGGACTTAATATATAAAATTATAAATAACAACTAGTTTATAGTATTATAATTTAACATAAAGGCCTAAAGTTGTTAATATGAAATGTGCTTCTGAAACTAATTGTAAGGTATAAAAATTATATCTATAAATAATTGTGAAAAAAGACTCATTCTAGGAAGATGAGGTGATAGTGAGGTTTATGATCCTGAGTTGAAGACACAAACACAAAGGTGTTGAGTTGGAGACAGTCAGGGACATTGGATGTGTGATTCAGAAGTGCCGCAGCATGAGACAAATTAAGGATTGAGTCTCTGGGCAAGGGTATTTCATGTGGAAATGAAAGAGCTTTTTTTCTAGTGAATACAAAAGCCTGATTTTTTATTGAAAAATTCTCTCTCATGATCTTTTTTAAAAAAATTTCCGACATGTTTTGGGTGTATTTTGACTGAAATAAGAAATTTCTTTATTTTTTTCTGTTCCAACTCTTCATGAAAAGAAGAGATCATGATTCTATGATCTTATACCTGGAACACAGCTCATCAGCTTGAGGAGCGAAGGTTAGATTTGTTTATCAACACTGATGGGGCCCACAAGTGGTGCAAAGGTGACTGAAGCTGCAAAAGGTTTATTGATATGCAAGTAGATGATGGTGCCTAAATAAGCATTGCACATGAGGTTGGGTCCATGGCATGCAGGCCTCAGGGGTAGCGGAAGTTCATTAATTTGGCATAGAAGCATTCTGGGACACATGCTTAGAAGCATTTTTTTTTTCTTTTCATTAATTTGGCATAGAAGCATACTATCTCAGGTGTTGGTTGAGTAGTGTATGATTATCTTTGAGTCTTGTGCCTATAATTGTACGTGATCTTTCTCTAATGGCATGCTAATTGCTTTGTCTTGTGGCCCACTGACCCGATTCAGCACGTAGTGGTCAGCCATCATGGTTTGTGCATGCGACACGTGCTTTAGGCATAGCTCCAGACAAGACATTTTTTTGCAATTTTCTTTTAATTTTCCCCCATGTGTTGACATCTTTTCTAAAGTCCCTCTGAAGGCTTTATTCTTTTAGGATAAGCAGCATAATTGCTTTTGTTATAATTGATGCATCTTCTGAAATATCACATATTCTCTTGATGCATCATTGTGCTAAGTTTTGTGGTAGAGTTCGAATGTATTTTTGCACCCTTTTACCGTAAACATTTTATATATGTCTTTTAATGAACTTTCTTTTGCCTTCTGTTTTTATGGATGTATTTTTAATTTTTTCCTTTCAGATGGTTTTGTTTTACTCTACATTATTCTTCTTTTCTCTTTTTTTGTTCAGGGGCAAATTATTTCAACTGATGCAAAGACTTGGGAATACAACACCTCATTTCATACGTTGCATTAAACCAAACAACTCACAACTTCCTGAAACATATGAACAAGGACTTGTATTGCAGCAGCTTAGGTGCTGTGGTGTTTTAGAAGTGGTTCGTATATCAAGATCTGGTTATCCTACGAGAATGTCTCACCAAAAATTTGCTAGGAGGTAAAGCAATAATTCATTTTCTGCATTTCATGTGCTGCATGATCCTTTTATTTATTTGTTATTTTAACTTCTTAACTCTATCAGGTATGGTTTTCTTCTTCTTGAGAATGTTGCATCTCAAGATCCATTAAGTGTCTCAGTTGCAATACTTCAACAGTTTAACATTCTTCCAGAGATGTATCAAGTGGGTTACACAAAATTATTCTTCCGAACTGGACAGGTGAGAGGAAAGCCTAATGTTTATATCATGATTCATCTTACTGGTCCGTACTAATCAGCCATCATTATGGTATGTATCGAATCATACCAACGTACTAACACATGGTATGATAGGATGTATCGACAAACTGGTATGTATCGCCTATACCAGTCCCTTGTCGAACCGATAGGTACTGGATATACCGAGTGGCATGCCGCGGCATGATGAACCTTGATTTATATGTATGGAGTTGAATGATGCAAATTGCTTGTTTCATTTTATCCTACTCAATGTTCCTTTATTCTGAATAGTTTTAAACATTTACTTTTGCTTTTCTATTGGGTTTGGCAAGTACCAAATTTTGTTCCTTCCCTTCTCTATTGTCTATTTTCCATTCTAAACTTACTATGAACAAGTCAGTTTCATGCAATTTAACAACCTTAACTTTTTTAAAATCAAATCCTGTAGGGAAGGAATAGAGGACATATATAGTTTATGTTGATTAAAAGCAAAAAAATGAAGCTTAACTTTTTTTTGTTGTGGTATTGTGCATAGATTGGTGCACTTGAAGATACAAGAAATCGTACTCTCCATGGCATTTTAAGGGTTCAAAGCTGTTTTAGAGGCCATCAAGCTCGTCGTTATGTGAAAGAGCGTAAAAAAGGAATTGTTGCATTGCAATCATGTAATTTCTTCTCCCTTTTATTATAAGGAGCGATTCTTCTTGCAAGAAACTAGACTGTTATATTTAACTTAGTGAAGAAATTTTTTATAGGGTTAACAAGCAAAAAAATCTGACAATTATGTCTTTGTATCATCTTATAGTCATTCGGGGTGAGAAGACGAGACAGACATATTTAGTTTTGCTTCAGAGGCACAGAGCTGCAATTGTTTTGCAGAGAAATATAAGATGTAGATCTGCTCGGAGAGACTTGGTCAGTGTCCGTAATGCTTCAATAGTAATCCAATCCGGTACATTTGTTCACATATTGGGTTTGATTGGGAATACTTGTTTCTAAAATATTCTATTGTATACTGATCGTGCGTTTATTGAACAGTTATTCGTGGGTGGCTTGTTAGGAGGTGTTCTGGAAACATTGCTTTGCTCAATGCGACCGAGTATATTGGGGTAACAAAGGTAATTCGCTGACACTTGTTTAATTCTGCTCCAGCGTGACAATCTATACTGCATTTGTCTAATATGAAGCCCTTTCTTATACTCCAGTTGATTATTGGAATCAAATTTATCTGAAAGAATCCCTATCAACACTGTCGATTTATATGGAGGTTTATTTAGATTATTAATAGTAGCACCAGTAGATTTGTCAACTGTAGGCCTCTGGTTTCCAAAGGGTTGGGGTATAATACATGACTAGTTTTTTTTTTTTTTTTTCATAGAGAGTTTAAAGAAATGACCAATCTTGTTAACCATAAGAAATTAGTTTTGATCATAAGTTGTGCATTTTGTATCAACTTCTAAGTTCTGGTTGTTTTGCCATTTGTGGAGGGCCACAGATATTTTGATGCATGAAATTATGACCTATTTGTCCAATTGCTGAAGTCATGTTGTAACACAACACATAAATTATTGCACACATCTTTGTTTCCTCATATATGATGCGTTTGATGCAGTTAAGGTATGATTGGGAGAATGTGGATCACATTGGGTCTCCACACAATCATCATGTGACCATAGAAGTGGTCTGAAAACCGGAACCTGCATGACTTGCAGTTATCTGTTGCAATTCCATGTTGTGCTGCAGTATATTTTTTTCATGTTTATTTAATTTTCATTTATGTCCTTTGAGGTTAAATATATAAGGAAATGTTCGTTTCGTGTTATTCCTGGACATTATATTTCTCAAGTACCTGTCAAGATGATACTTCAAAATTTTCAGAAGCAACTCGATTTTTCTGTTACTCTTTTTTTTGTTGTTCTGCTCTCTGAAGGTACATCTGTATATATTTTCAGGGTGGAGAATCAGAACAGGTTTCGGTGAAGGCCACTGTCCTTGCAGAATTACAAAGAAGGATCCTAAAAGCTGAGGCTGCTCTGAGAGATAAGGAAGAAGAAAATGACATACTCCACCAGAGACTCCAACAGTACGAGAGCCGATGGTCAGAGTACGAGCAGAAGATGAGATCCATGGAGGAAGTGTGGCAGAAGCAAATGATGTCGTTGCAGTCTAGCCTCTCAGTCGCAAAGAAAAGCCTTGCCGTCGATGATGTTGAACGGAGTTCTGATGCCTCGGTTGACCATAGCTGGGGCGGCGCGGACCACGTTAGGACCAAAGGGCGGGAGGAGAATGGAACACCACAACTGGTTTCGCGAGCGCTCGACAGAGAAATGAGTGCTGGGCTGAGCGTTATCAGCCGCCTGGCGGAAGAATTCGACCAGCGGACGCAAGTGTTTGCTGATGATGCGAAGTTTCTGGTGGAGGTGAAGTCCGGTCAGTCGGAGGCCAGCCTGAATCCTGACAAAGAGCTGAGGAGACTGAAGCAGAACTTTGAACTGTGGAAAAAGGACTTCAGCTCTCGGTTGCGTGAGACCAAGGTGATCATAAACAAGCTCGGCACCGACGATGCGGGTTCGGACAAGGGGAAGAGGAAATGGTGGGTGAGATTGAACAGTGCCAGGATAATTTGAACGGCGATAAAATTTATTATATTTGCTGTTCCATTGGCCTTTGTGATTTTTGTATTTATGTTGGAAGAAGAGAATTCTGTTGTGCATCTCTGCACGGTAACAAAGAGTCGGATGGGTAAAGAAGGTAATACCGTTGAGGTGCTTTTGGTGTATCAGTTGTATATGGCCACAAAGCATCATGTTCATGTAGAGTCATCTACATATGATGTGTCAACTGGTATTGAGCATCTGCTTTGTAGATTTTTCCACTTGAAAGATGATGTACTTATCTCTCAGCAATGCTGCTGCTATCAATTCTTATGATATAGTAGTAGTTTTCTGCCTTCCATTTGGTGATGAGATGTTAGAGAGGTGTCTACACAGACAAAGATCAGTGCTCTTCAGCATCAAAATGTAGAGTTTGTTGTCTTGTGTGATAAAAAGGGTCAAATCACACACTCAACAGAAGATTGCAATCATCAGCATGCATCATATTTCATAGTTTCGACCAAAAAACTCAAAAGGTAGTGTAAGAAAATTATGGCACATTGTAGCATTTGAAACATATAATTTTGTGACAACATTTCCAAAACTCACAACAGATAATAGTCTTTAAGACCAATGGATTTTATGAAAGAAATGTGTCCAACATTTAAACCAAATTACTGAAAGAAATGTCAAAATTGGATGAAAAATCATGCATAGCAGCAGATCAATGGTTAGTATGCTGTCACACAATTCTTAGGTCAAGTACTTGTTGAGAGCATCTTATATGCAGTAAATTAAACTGTCTTTTAGAAAGTAGGGCGCGACACAACATAAGACAAATGATTGATGAGAGATATGGGCACAGAGATGACTCCTGTTGCAAGTCAGGAGCCTTCTCGTACAGGAACTCCCGCCGGAGCAGCTTCACCACTTTACAGCCCAACTTCTTCCCGACCAGCAACTCAACAGAGAAGAGCTCCAGTTTCAACCGAGACTGACTCGGCTGACTGCCATGATGATTTGAACAATAAGGAGATGTCCGAAAAGGAGCTGCAAAGGAAAACTAGGAGGGAAATAATGGTGCTAGGCCAAAAATTGGGTAAGACAAACATAGCTGCATGGGCCGGCGAGGAAGAAGAAGATACTGATGCATCAATTTCAACTATGACTGTGTCGAAGGATCAGCCAGACAAAAGTGTTGTCGAAGTGCGTGCAGCAGCCTGGGAAGAAGCAGAAAAGACCAAGTATCTTGCTGGGTAGTATTGTGCAAATAAACTCATGTTGCTCCTCAGAGTTGTTCTCCTTTAATCGCTCGAGAAAGCTCGTTAAGCATTTGCATTTTTTTTCTATATTTGCTCTCTTGCTATTTTTATCTAAAAGAAAATTAATTTTTCAGGTTTAAACGAGAAGAGATCAAGATCCAAACATGGGAAAATCATCAAAAAGCTACGATTGAAGCTGAAATGAGGAAGATTGAGGTACATACTATAGTTTCTACAGATGATATGTTTTTATATTTCTGTAAATCTTAATTGTGTTTCTCGTGGTGCAACCGCTATTTGTTCCGACTTCAGATGTGTCCTGGTACTCGCATAATTTCAAGTTTGCCTCCATCTCTTAGAATTTATGTTAAGATAAATTAAGCATAATTCTAAAGAACAACAATCTGGCTTCGTTCAATTTGGAATATGCATGTTTACAAAATTTGCTTTGGTGCTATTGCTGGTTTTCAATTCCCACAACCGAAGTTTTCTGATACGATGATACCCCATCATTTGCAGGTTGAGGTGGAAAGAATGAGGGCCTGTGCACATGAGAAGTTAACGAACCAGCTAGTAGCTGTAAGACACAAGGCTGAAGAACAACGTGCTGCGGCCGAAGCCACAAGGAATCAGCAAGCTTCCAAAACTGTTTAGCAAGCAGAGTACATCAGAAAAATAGGTCGAATTCCTTCTTCATTTTCCTACTGGAGTTGGTGCTCCTAGTGCACCTCAGTTTGAAGGAACAATCCAAGTTTTGTGTGACAAGAGGAAAGTTTTCATGGCTCCATGATGCTGTAGTCTCGGGTAATTCCCCCCGCTTTTTTTTTTTAGATTTTTTGCCTTCACTGTAAAGTGATATAATTAACACGTCATCTGTTCAACTAAATCATGGCCTCTTTTAACTGAAATCAAATCATCATTCTTTATGGCCTTTCTTATCATACTTTTATTTAGTGGGAAAGAACTTATGGTTGACAAACTTTCACAGTTTTCTCAAGTCATGACCATTATATGATCTACCATGTAAGTCTTTGCAGCATTGGTTTAGACTCATATTGTCTATTTCTTCATGCTCAGTCTGGTGTCCCTTGATACATATTCTATATCTTCATAGATGTGCCCATATCTTTATATAATATGATGTGAATGGAGAATTGAGTAGGCAATGACCCCATTAAAGAAACCAAGATTGGAATGTCTTCTTCATGGATATCATGAAGAAGGATTATATTATCAGTCAAAAAAATTATCCTTAGGTTAAATTAGAAGGATTCTTCTCAATCTTGGTACAAAGCTTCTTGTCCATCTTTTAATGATGACTCTGATTAATAAATATCTAAAAATGACTCAAGTTAGATGATATAATACGATTATTATGATTGCACATGATCATTTTATGCTATCGATTCATTCCCTATAATAACAAGCGAATCTTTTTTTGCATCTTATCGTATTAACTCTAAGACGTAGGATAAATGAGATTATATCAAGCAGGTTTCTTCCTTCGTAAGAATTCTTTTTGTACTTGAATTCTTGATCATTAAGAATAAGAATAATTCTTCCTTAGCACCAACGATATAATTATGTACTTTCCTTTTCTATCTATTATATTTATTTTCTTTTATTAAGAATCTTGGAAACATTCACTTGTGTCTGTAATATGCCAATTCCTTATTTAGTTGGGCAAAAGGAATATCATCTAAAATGACATTAGTTGACATAACGTGTTTATATGCACATATTGACATCAAATCAGTAGAGACATCTTCAAACAAGAGAGATTCCTAATTTAAAATGGATATTTATTCATGATACTCAATTATGTCTTATAATTGGTGCAGATGGATATATTTTTCTTTTTATTTTTATTTGTATATTCTTCCACTATTAAGTTGAATTCAAGGGTCGCCTAACACTATAAAACCCACTCAGTTTCGGTTCTTCTTCTTCCATCTCTTCCTCTGATTTGCTTGTGGTGACGCTGTTCTTGAATCGATCTCTGTCCTCCTTCAGCTTCATCTCTTGAGTTCTGTCATCAAATCGCGGAGCAGATCATCACGCGAAGAGAAGATCCGTCTCTCCTCGCCTAGTTCCTCATGGATCGGAGGTCGATTAGTAGGTCTGGGCAAGGCCGCGGGGCAATGTCATCCGATGGTGGCCGGATACCGAGCCGCCTGCTGGTGGTGAATGTGGGGGCCCTGGAAGTAAACATTAGTGGTCACAACTTGATTACGTCCTCGATTACGTTGGCGAAGGTGCTTTCCCCTTTTCCTGTTTTCTTTAATGTGGAGATTGGAGTTATAGTTTTATATTTCTTGGGAAAGCATACATGCAAAGCTATACTTGCGTTTCTGTAAATTTTGTTTTACGCAAATATTTTTAGTATCTTTAAACAATCTATTAAAGATGTTTCTTATACAGGGAAGTAAATTGGAGTTTCGTCCCTGCAAGGGTGCCAGGTTTAACCCCAAGGAATGCTCGTGCTGGTTAAAGGGAAAATACTTGAATCCAAGGTGTACTTGCGGTCATCAAGTGAGTCGCTTGTTTATTACTGAATGTACAATTAGCAGTCCACATAATTGCATGAGTCATCACAGCTTCTTGTTTGATCGCATTAGAAATTTTGAGCACTTCTCAGTCATTCTTGGAAATTACTTTCTCCTTATAGTATCTTATGATGGTAATAATCTTGTGAATGCCTCGCTGAATGGTATGCAAATGTTTTCATTGAAGTATTTGAACTAACATAATATAACCTTTGGCATGCAGCTTGTTGTGATGTGACATAATTCTGGTTTATTGACGGATGTTCAGTTGGAGACCTGATATTATTATTTTGAGTGTTTTTGTAGCCACGTGAATCGCTATTTAGAAATCCCAGGGCCATGGCAGTGCCTGCTGAACCTTCATCGTCAACAGCAGTTCAAGTTGCAGATCGTCCACCTCCTAATAATATTAACAGGTATATTATTCCCTGCTATTTTTTCATGAAGGGGAAAGGCTTAAAAGGTGTTGAATGTCCTTTCAGACATGGGCGGCAGCCAGTTGGTTCTGCATTAGACCTTCACAAGGACCAGTAAGGCACTCCTAGTGTAAGTGGTGTCATAGGTGTTGAAATGCCTCCTTCCCTGGAAAAGCCTATCCAAGCTGAAAAAGTTGGCCAGTATCGGTTTCAGTCCAAGGCAGAGGCCCTTGAGTGTTTTAAGAAGGCTAAAGAGCTCAAGGGTGAGTCTTCTCATGATCATATAGAGGATTCTGATTTCTTTCGAGATGTAGACGAGTGTGTTGCGGCATGACTTCAAGGTGGAAGGACTACAGATTTTCTAGATCATTGTAGTGATCCCCAGTCAGACCATCAATGGGAGAAAGACCAGCTCACTGAGAACAGGGAGTTTGAAGTGTACGGAAGCTTACATGGGTGGTAACAGCAAAAAACCTCCTCTGAGAGGACTTTGGATAGATCATCAATGATCAAGAAAAGAAAATTGAGGGAGGAGAGCTATAATGAGTTAGATGATGATGAACCAGTTCCAACATTGGAGACAGATCAGCACAGGGGCTTGCTCGGACGGGATGAGAAGCTTTTGGAGGGACCATCAATGCGGACGAAAAGAAATCCGAGGGAGGAGATATTTCAAAATTTCTAGTTTTATACTGAAGTACCACGACTTGGTTATCATGATAGTACATATATAATATTTTTTTATATATTTTAAAAAGGTATATATATGATTACTAATGATAGTATGCAATATTTATCGTTTACTCCTCCAAATATTTAATACATAGTAAGCTATCTCAATCCATGCATAAGCTTATTTCAAATCATTGGAATAGTTATTCAATGTTTCCTCAAGCATGTAGTCCCACACTACTAATGATAGTTTATTTCTTTTAAAAGGATTCTTGTTTTATATGTTTTTAGATCGGAGCAAAACACAACAATGATATAACATCTATGGATGCTTTTATTATTCTTCTTAGTCATAATCTAATATCTTGGAGTTCTAAGAATTATCATTTTGTTACTCAACATTTTATGGAGACATAGTATAAAGACATTGTTTCTATGATGATTGAATTTTGTTATACTGTCTTTTTCTTTGATCCTTTAGTTATATATTATTATAATATCCAAGCAATATATTAGACCAACACTAGATGAATAATATGACAATTAATTTTTACTTTGTTCATGTCAATGTTTAAAATCATGAGTCTCTCCTCTCTTGATCAATTTGTAAATATTCTTATAAAATTTTTATCTAGTTAGTAATTTTTTTAGCTGAATGCATCTTATTAGGTTATTAGGGTACATTAGAAATGATAATATTAAGAAAGTAAATGTTAAGAAGGAAGAGAAGTTCTTGTCATGATTCTCTTAATTATATGAATTACGTTAAAAAATATATAATTATGATTTTCCCAATCACAAATTCCTCCTCATAACATGAATGGAACATATATTTTATATTTATTTTTATTGACAAAAATCATCTAATTATCCTATCTTGTAATCTTTCTTTGTTTATATATTCCATACACAATATCAATGAAAATTTAAGATTCTAATATTTCCATATATATATATATATATATATATATATATATATATATATATATATATATATATATATATATATATATATATATATATATATATATATATATATATATATATATATATATATATATATATATATATATATATATGAACGAAGGAAAATTGAAAACAGAAATGATATTAGATCAAAAGTGTTTTTAAATTCCATTTACGAACAAATAAACTTAATCAAGAAAAAAAATTATATGGGTACATTTTTATTTTAATTTGTATATTCCAGAAGTACTACCACTATTCTTGAAAAAAGTTTTAAATATAATTTTTATTATTTTAATTTAAAATAAAAAAAGCTTTCACCTTTTTTATATATGGTAATCTTACAATTAACTAAAATTGGAATCACCAATCGCATTCCCTTTTTCTTTTCTTTTCTTATATAAATTATAATTCTGAAAATTAAGGGAAAATTATAAATTTCTTACTATCTTCTTTTGATCTTTTTCTTAATAACACCAAACATATTTTTGGAAACAAAAAGCACAAACCAAAATGAATTACTTGAAAATGATTTCAAGGGTTGACGTCTATAAATGGCGCGCGGTTCGCCTAACAATATAAAACCCCCTCAGCTTCGGCTTTTTCTTCTTCCATCTCTTCCTCTGACTTGCTTGTGGTGACGCTGTTCTTGAATCGATCTCTGTCCTCCTTCGGCTTCATCTCTTGAGTTCCGTCATCAAATCGCAGAGCAGATCATCACGCGAAGAGAAGATCCGTCTCTCCTCGCCTAGTTCCTCATGGATCGGAGGTCGATTAGTAGGTCTGGGCAAGGCCGCGGGGCAATGTTGTCCGATGGTGGCCGGATACCGAGCCACCCGCTGGTGGTGAATGTGGGGGCCCTTGAACTAAACATTAGTAGTCACAACTTGATTGTGTCCTCGATTACGTTGGCGAAGGTGCTTTCCCCTTTTCCTGTTTTCTTTAATGTGGAGATTGGAGTTATAGTTTTATATTTCTTGGGAAAGCATACATGCAAAGCTATACTTGCGTTTCTATAAATTTTGTTTTACGCAAATATTTTTAGTATCTTTAAACAATCTATTAAAGCTGTTTCTTATATAGGGAAGTAAATTGGAGTTTCGTTCCTGTGAGGGTGCCAGGTTTAACCCCAAGGATTGCTCGTGCTGGCTAATGGAAAAACGCTTGAATCCAAGGTGTACTTGCGGTCATCAAGTGAGTCGCTTGTTTATTACTGAATGCACAATTAGCAGTCCACATAATTGCATGCGTCATTACAGCTTCTTGTTTGATCGCATTAGAAATTTTGAGCACTTCTCGGTCATTCTTGGAAATTACTTTCTCCTTACAGTATCTTATGATGGTAATAATCTTGTGAATGCCTTGCTGAATGGTATGCAAATGTTTTCATTGAAGTATTTGAACTAACATAATCATAACCTTCGGCATGCAGCTTGTTGTGATGTGACATAATTCTGGTTTATTGATGGATGTTTAGTTGGAGACCTGATATTATTATTTTTGAGTGTTTTTGTAGCCACGTGAATCGCTGTTTAGAAATCCCAGGGCCATGGCAGTGCCTGCTGAACTTTCATCGTCAACAGCAGTTCAAGTTGCAGATCATCCACCTCCTAATAATATTAACAGGTATACTATTCCTTGCTGTTTTTTTATGAAAGGGAAATGCTTAAAAGGTATTGAATGTCCTTTCAGACATGGGCGGCAAATCGATCGGTGACATCTTGTATTAGACCTTCACAAGGACCAAACAAGGCACTCCTAGTGCAATTGGTGTCAAAGGTATTGAAATGCCTCCTTCCCAAGTGAAAAAGTCGACCAATATCGATTTTCATCCAAGGCGGAGGCCCTTGAGATGCTTTTGGAGGGACTATCAATGCAGACGAAAAGAAATCCGAGGGAGGAGACCCATGTTGAGTTGGGCAAAAGTATAATATCTCGGCCTACTTTACCAGATCGATCTATTGACTCATCTCCGATGGAGATAGACTGAGAAAAGAAAAGAAAAAGACTATTGATATTGTGCATGGAATATAGACAAATGATTGATGATTATTTTATATCTTCCTTCTGATGCTATTTAAAATATATGTGAAGGTACTTCTTTCGGACAATTTATACTTATTATACAATGTAACTTCATGACAATCATTTGCAAAATACTTCATAAAATTTTCATGACAGTCATAGCAAGAACATCCGTAACCCATACATAAAATTACACCATTTACTATTCAATAATGTTTTAAGAGGACTCTTGCAAGTATGCAACTTTCAACACTTAAATTCCGGAAAAAAAAAATCAAAGTTTATTGTGATAAATTAAATGGTTAGAATTGACCAATCGAGAAACCAAACACACCGTACATGGATAAATTCAAAATATAAAAAAAAGATAGTCGAATCTTGAAAAGAAAGGATGTGGCCATGTAGAAGCTCCAACATGTAGCTGTAATCAATAACGTGACGCCTCCATAGATAGGCATATAAACCCTCGGCTTTGAGCATAAGCTCAATAAACGAATCAAATAGGTTCCCGTAAAGACAGCTGGTAGATGATGATGATAAGACAGCGAATAAACTTAGATTGGTGGTTCTCAGCAGACCAAACGAAGAGAACTGTGAACAGACTTCTTTGATCATAGCATTGTGGATGATGATAAGCATGGACAGAAGCTGGTCAATCTAAGTTTCATAACAAAGGCATAATATAGGTGATCGAATTCAACTTAGTTGACCATTAAACCTTCAAAAGTCATGCATGAGCCATAGATTAAGCGCACAGTTACGTCCCTCCGGAAGCAACAGATGACTCGTTCTCCTCTTCATCTACTTTTATCTTACATGGTGATTAGAGTAACAATAAGAGTGGAAACACAAGTGCTGTAATGGAAGAGAAGGATGATGATATTTGGATAAAGTAATGAGCTTCCACTTGGCTTAAAATCCACGTCTAATAAATTTCTTGTACTAGATTGCTTGGTGAGCTAGATAAATACTTTTCTATCTATATCTAATTCAAAGCTGTCTTCTTCATCAGCTTCCTGCAATTCTGCAATCTCGGATGGTGTTCTACTTGCCTTTCGCTTTCTAGAACGCAAAATGTTCATTGCAGGATCAGCTTTTGGTTTCTTGTGAACTCTACTCACCTTTAGCACCTACTTAGCGTAGTATAAATACTGCCTTTAATTTAAAACAAGGAATCTCGTTGAGAGCCAATCACTTTGTTTTGCAACTTCAATGATAGTTGAGCCTCAACTATTGGCTTAGATAGAAACCCAGTGTAAAAAAATAAGGAGAACGTTTAGATAAGAAATTTTGTCGCAAAAAGTAAACACAACACAACACCACAGAGTAGAAAAGTCAGTTTTGCTGATCAAATAACTACCGGAAAGAACAACCCATGTATTTGCCTATCTTGAAAAAAAATACATTGCAAAATGAAGGTGCAGTTCTTAAAAGTCCTGGTGACAAAAAGTGTTGAAACAATCTGAACTTATGTACTTGCGGATGCCTGCCTGAGTTTTGCTTGTAACAATAGACCAGCTTCGTCTGCCATGTGTTTCTTCTTCGTGGTCATCTGCGTATCGGGAAATGAGGGTTACGTGGTGGAGGGCATAGAAACATGCAACCGTATATGCAAAACTTCCAAATTCTAAAAGGAAAAATACTTGTAACAGAGAAAAGATGCTAGAGAGCTGAGGCTAATGACCTACAAGGTACATGTGATGTAGGCCTACCACCAATAAAAATGTTGAACAGGAGAATGATACTTGTCGATAATGACATCATAAAAGATTCAACAAGAAACTAGATCCACAAACAAAATATCATATCAATTGCATGAGGATCTTTGGACATGTAAGGTAACGTCAAATTGCAAAGTTATGTTGAACATAGAGGGGAAAAAAGAGTTCAACCCTAATATTGGCTTAACTAGGCTAATTTTGTATCTACAAGCCACTTATTTCACGCAAACACAACTTGTAGACAGCTTTATTTCAAATCTAAACCAATGAACACTACACGAAAGACAAAACATGTTTGGTTTGATTTGATCTCAGTCTAAATGGATTTGATTTTCCCAAATTTGAATGATGACCTCGACGACTCTAGTCAATTTTCCAGAAGCACATAGACAATAAAATTTTCTAGATAAGAACATACCTCCGTGAGTTCATCATGGTTTGATTTTAGTAAGGAAAGTTTTCGTTCACAATAGTCTTTGCCCTCAACCACGGTCTTCTGCTATGAATAAAGTGACACCAATTAGAAAGGCATCACAAGGAAGATCATGTAAAAATCCACAATATACAAAACAGAAAATGTATGCAACAGTTCTTAGTTAAAATAGAAATGTGGATGATGAGCAAGGCAGACTAGCAAAATATGTTTCATCACGTGATCTAGATCAGTATAATGTACTCAAAAGATGGAATCATATGGAAGCTGGATGAGTTTTCTACTCTTCAAAACGCTTTAGTGGTGATCCCTTCCCTAAACTCAAAAGTCATCTCCCATGAATATTGACAGCCATATACACATTCCCTTTGTCATTGGAAACAAAGATCCCTTCCCTAATATCACGCAACTTACATCGTTGTGATATCATCAGAACATGAACATTAACAAAGCAATTAAATTATTATTACCTTATAAACTCCAGGAAGTAGAGCTAAGTGGTGTTAACAATAATAAGAGCTTCCATGCACCATATGACATTCCCTCTTCCCATCAATCATAATTTCTGAAGTGATGTTCACTGAATAGAAGATTCATCTTTAAAAAAGGTTTTCCTAAAAACCTTGGTGTCAATCAGAATTCTCGCTACATGTCCAATACTTTATTAAACTATCCTTTTCACAGAGTATATAGAAGTTAGGCTGCATATATTGACCCTTCCCAGACCTCACATTGGCAGGAGCTTCGTGTATATGTCATTTTTGTACAGATCTTCAAAATGATGGATATTTCATGGACACTTCTTCAGTAGATTGTTGACACTATGATGTTAAATCTTTTGATGAAGGATAAGATAGGCTTATGTTATGGATATATTGTTTGATGCTGTTTATATTCCATATCAGAATATGAATAATCAAATCTAAATGTTAATGCCATCTTACTTTGTCATTATGAGGGTTTGCTTCCTCATATTTTTTTGTTAAATTATTAGACCCAACTTCGTTCCTAATAATAGTCTATAATGAATGATATTTACTTGTAATCATTTATCAATATCCATAACTACATATTTGAGTGTTATACGCAAGTAACAATTTTGTCATATAAAACCAATGTATTTGAAATATTTCTAGTTGTCGTATTTATGTTATGCCATATGTTAGATCCTTAAGATCTCATGAATTGGCACACCAATCTATGTAATCAAACCATTCCACAAGCCCAACATCTCTCCAATTCCACTTCTCAGCCTTTTTATTTTGCAGTTTCCATGTCCATCAACAAGTCGAAGCAAATGATCCATCTAAATCCTTTCATGTCATGTTCTCATTATCAACCATAGCTTCATCAATCCCATTAGAGAAACTGTCCACTGGTCGGTGTAAATGCCAATCGAAGTGTATTAAAATGACATTGCATTTCAAATCATGGTAATAAAGAGAAACAAGATATTAAAACTTGGTAATCCAACAAATTCCTTATAGACTGTAGGACACTACCATTAGCTCATCCATTCAGATGTTGGGACTTAAACAAGAAAGAAAATGTTACTTCGCAAGTAGTAAAAAATGTTGGTTTCTTTGCATGGCAAATCGACAGGCAGAAGATGGGTATCTTCAACATAATTCCAAGGAATGCAGATGTTTTCTTGATTGAGATCAAATTATTGTTTAGGTCTCCAACTCAAATAGGACGCAGAGGACGCAGAAAGGAACCAGCGCGAAGACTAACTATTTGATTCTGCTTGTCTTTTAACTTTGTTTCAGGAACCTAGGCAACAACAAAGAGACAAACAAATTTTTGGCAGAGGCATAGTAGTAGGATAAAAGGGCTTCCCAACAACCCAGTAGTGGCGCCAAAAAAAATCCAATATTTACATAATAGAGAGCAAGAAAGCAGTTGAAAGATTGCATCTTTATCTATTAGCAGGAGAACAGGAAGAACCTCGATGAAGTATCCAGTCCCGACGTCGACAAGAACCTTCTCGGCATCATCGAGCTTACCAGGAACATAGAGAGACGCCGTGAGCGGGACCAGCAACTTCTTCCCTACGTTGCGATAAGACGGGTCACGCTTCAGAACGATATGGGAACGGAAACAAAGAGAGAGAGAGAGAGAGAGAGAGAGAGAGAGAGAGAGAGAGAGAGAGAGAGAGAGAGAGAGAGAGGCGGCGGTACCTCGAGGTCGGACGGAGAGGTCGTGGAGGGCCGCGGCGGCATTCTCGAGGCGGGCGGCGGCAGTGCGGATCTTGGTGAGGCTGTCCTGGAGGAGATTGACCTCGAGATCGGACTGCTCCTTGAGGGATCGGAGCTGCTCCAGGCTCAGCTTCTCCATGTCGGAAGCGCTAATCGTGGTACCCGTCGCCGCGGCTCCCTTCGATCCTCGGCTCGCCATGCTCGAACTTTCTCAAGTATCGAGAGACGAGAGACGATCGAACGGTCCCAAATTAGGGATGTTATCGGGTCGGATCTGGCTTTGGCTCCATTACATTGTATAATGATAATTTTAAAACCATTTAGTTTTAAAAATTTCCTTTTATTTGAAATGCAAATTAAATACAGAAAAACGAAAATTATTATAAATATATTTTGACTAAAAATCACACTAATACAAAAAAAAAAGAAAAGAAGAAAAGATAACGATTAAATTTATAAAAAGACATATCTTCCTCTAATTCATAATTTTAAATTTACTAAACTTAAAAGACTTAAATGCGGTGAGCGTGGATCGAACACGCGACCTTCAGATCTTCAGTCTGACGCTCTCCCAACTGAGCTATCCCCGCGGTTGAACGTTTTATCGATATACATAATATAATTAAAATAGAATCTTCAAATGTTTAATTATACGATCAAAGGAAGACGGGAATGATCCGATGAAAAGCTTGCATTACACTCAAATCATTTGCCCTTCTGGGCCTGTCCACTGCAAGACCGCAAGTCCCGAAGGAGAAGAGTAGGGGGAGGACTTCAGCAAGGCCAGTGTTGAAAGCAGCACAAGCAGTATCTGAGTAGGGCAGCCAGGGCTGCAATCCCAGTGAAACATCCGCAGAACACCCCCTCCCTCACAACGCCCGGCGGCGTCGGCACTCCGAACACGGGGGAAGGTACCAGGTACTGCTGGTACGAAGCGGGGGCGCCAGAATGGGCCGCCGACGTCAAGATGGACGTGAGGTCCAGCGGCGGCGCCACGCCAGGAGCTCGGAGCGCCTCGGTCGCGCGAGCTGCGGGGTCGAGCTCCGCCCACGGCGGCAGCAGCAGCGGAGCGGTGGGCTTCCTGGCCGAGCAAGAGCAGCGGTGGCCGGAGTGCGGGCCTTGCTGAGTCGCGTTGGCCGGCCGCCGTCTCTTCTTCAGCCTGGACCAGATCTTAAGCTTCTTCAGAGACCTTATCATCTGCACAAGCTCTGGTGGGAGACTTGGAGAGAAATGGCTCGAGAACAGAAGATACAAAATATAAAGACGATTAAAAGCTAGAAATGCTTCCCACATGGCGTTTTCAAAGCAAAGGGAACGTTGCATTGCAGACCGTTGGCTTTTGTCTCCCTCACATGGTCGGACACTGTGGCTTCTGACTTGGCCATGAATGGGAAATGTGGCTCACTGACCAAAAGCCACCGTTTGCAGCGTCATCATGTCACCTTTCATGTTCTAAGAACTAAGCAGAAACTTTTCCTAATCATTATACGTTTAGATGCATTCACTTATGTGCATTTTAACTAAAAAATTTCTCATTTTTTTTTACTTAGGAATACATTTTTTAAATAAAACTTAATAAAATCATTGAATTAAGTTATTTTAAACCATGCTTATCTAGTTTTTTTTTTTTTTTTGTCCTTCAAGTTGTATCAGCATGTTTAAAAACAATAGCATCTCATCCTTTATGATTAATGAAAGGAGACCAAGTTGAAGCAATTTGATGTTTCGGTTGTTCACAATTAGGATAAGATGTTGATTACATTCTCCAAAGCTTTTCTCTCCTACCATGCCGTATAAACTTCAATTCTTGGCGTTTCTTGGAGGAAAAAAACCCTGATCAACTGATCTTTACTGTACATGCATCATTTGATAATATATATTTGGGCATTTTACCTAATGAAACAATGGAGATCAATTGATATTAGTTTACCTAAACTCATCTTTTTTTTGGTTAGCTAATAATAGTTTTCTATTACTTTGTTTCTTATTAAATTTGTAATACTTAATTACCATTAAATTATTTTAAGAAACTTTTGATTTCCTGTAATGAAAATATTATTTTATCATTGTTGTATTGATATTGTTTTACCCTTGTCCTATTGATAATATTACTTTTTGTATATAAACAGAATAATTTTGTGTAGATTCCTTTGACTCCAAGGTGATAAAATAAATACATATGTGAATTATAATATGTAATATATTTAATTACTCATTGATATATAGTAAGTATTATTATGTTATTTGCTTCTTTTTTTTTTGGGCTAAATGTGAAGTCAATGATGCCTTCATCATCCTTCCTTCACCACCTTGTGCTTCATCACCCAGCACCTCATATATCACATAATATATAATTAATGATCGTAATTATATCGATCTAAGTATTAGGAGTAGAGGTCATATGATCAAGTATTTCGATATGTCGATATATCTTTTTTTAGTATTATGGAACATTGAACGAAGGGTTACATTTTTATGTTCGTTGGTGTCCTAGTTGACTTTAACACCATCGATGTTACTTTGTTTTTTTATGTTTTTAACCATAGAGAAGTAATATATGGAAAATACTTTATAAATTAGTTGTCAAATGGACAAAATATATAAGACCTCATGTGTAGGCTTGTTTCAAGTGATGATAGTATCCAGATCGACTTTTATCGATTGTATACTTTGTATATTTATATTTATATTTTATTTTGTCAAACAAATTATACTTCACCCTTATGTTACTTTTTTTTTTTTTTACATCGATTTGCATTCATTAATAAACTACAATTGGGTGATGGCTATGTTTGCTACTAAGATTTCAACTATTGATGATCATATGTAAAAATGAAGCTAGGTGGTAACTCAAAGATGATTTGATTTCTCAAAGATTGTATACCAATATTTATAGTAAGCTAAATTTTATCTCAATGTATATACAATTTCAGTTATAGAATAATTCTGAATCTTGTCTTTCCTAATATTTTTAAAGGTATAACTATTCGAGCATATCAATTTATTTACCTCACTCATAATCCGGCTCACCCCCAACTATGGCAATAGGGTCAAGTGGAGTTTTTTTTAGATTGAAGTAAATAACTATAGATAATATAACTGTTTATTTCTAAATATGAGTTTTTTTATAATTTTGTATGCATTTATTATGTAGGTATCTCGAGTGCTAATTTTGACTATTACTAAAAGGCTTCTAATCCCTCTTGATCATATCATCAAGGCATAATATTTTATATATTATGTTATTTGCATAAAACTTTAGGTACATAATAAGAATGTGTCAAATGTCAAAAGTACAAAAAAAAAATAAAAAAGATTACATAAGATCATTTAAGGTGATGAACTTACCCATCTTGTCACCTGATACCTTACTTAACATATTACATTTCTCCAAAATTAGCCATTGTCTTTTTTTAATACCTTTTGTGGCACCTAGCATTAGAAATAATCAATCGGGGCCTACTCCATCAGATGTTCAAATATTGTATCAGATTAAAATATATTAAATTTTAAAACATGACTTATATTTCTTTTGGAAGAGAAATTTATCTTAAAAAAATATATATGATATTAAAGTTAAGTAGTGAAAAATTCATATTTTTGAGACATCAAAGACAAACTGTGTAACTCCTTACTCAGCATCTACAATATCTATAAGACCTGAAATATTTTTTATAAAAAATATAATACATGTATTTTACTTGTGATTGTCGGGTGCAAATATTTACAGGTCTTTTTACACCGATACCACCTTATACCTGACAATCATATATAATATACTTGACAATCATATCATCACTATTTTATCTGTGATTGTCATGTATAGTGTGTGTCATGTTTTTACAGATATAAATATTCAATAAGACTTAGCTCTAATACCATAATTTAAAATATTCTACCCATAATGTCGTCTATACCCTACATACATAACTAAAGTTAATATGCTAACTTTTCAGTTTTTTTACTCAATAAGACCATAGTGAAAAAATAAATAATTTTAAGAGTAAAACATACTAATTTACTAAACAAAATGATAAAAATTCCTCATATACATAATGATTTTGACACCTTTATATAATTATAACCTCTAAAAGTAAAACACACATAGCTACACAACATATCTGCACTAGCATGAACTCACACGTGCTCACTTTCTTGTCCAATCACTTAGGTAAGGTATTAACATCTTTACCTATAAAATAAGATTTATAATGAATAATCACTCAATAAGTATAAGCATTTTCATGTCCTGTACACATTACTTAAAATCATTAGCGTAAGACATTTAACAGTAACTTTTTAGTAAGTATAGTCCTACAACAACATATGCAAAAATAAGGAGATAAAATTTTGTGTCAAAATATTTCAAAATGCTTATATGAACACATCAAACTTCATCGAATAATTCGATGATGCAACGAATGATTTGCTAACATAGCTGAGGCTTTAACAATGTAGTGACAATGTCTCCTCAATAGTTTGGTGCCAGCAACAACACTCACAAATGCTTTGTGAATACAATGGTAAATGATGCAACCTTGTTCGTTATGAATGCAATGAAGGATTAGCTAATACAGCCATACAGTCAAAGCTTCATCGACATTGCTAACGCTTCTACGATGTAGTGGCAATATCTTCTTCCAACAATTTGACGACACAACGATAATGACCACAAGGGCACTAATGATACAAATAGTGGTGGAAGAGGTGAAGGAATCGGATCGAGTGAAGAAGAAAAATCGAGAGGAAAAGGAGAGGCGAAGGAGAAGGAGGAGGAGAAGGCACTTAAGGAGAGTAGAAGATAGTAGAAGAGAGGAGGCAGAGGCAAAGAATGAGAAGGTGGAGGAGGAGGAAGATAAGGAGAGAACAAGGCAAAAAAAAAGATGATGGAGGCGAAAGAGATTGGGGAAGGAGGCAAAGGAGAAGAAGACAATCGAGAGGGAGAAGAAGACAATCGAGAGGGAGGAGGCGGAGGATGAAAAAAGAGGAGACAAAGGCAAAGGATGAGGAGGTGGAGGAGGAAGATAAAAAGGAGAGAACAAGACTAAAAGAAAGATGAGGAGGAGAAGGAGATTGGGAAGGGAGGTGAAGGAGAAGAAGACAATCAATAAGAAGGAGGAGAATGATAAAAAGAAAGGAAAGGACATACATACAAAAGAGGAAAAAGAGATGAAAAAAAAAAAAAAAAAAAAAAGAGCGGACGAGAGGAAGGAGATGAAAAGAAAATCGAGCAACAATAACTGAATGAGATCAAGCCGTTTCACCATATATATATATATATATATATATATATATATATATATATATATATATAACTTGTTTTAAGAAACACCCCAGGTACAAATGAATTAGGGAATCATCATCCAATAAAAAATAAATAATAGAGATTTTTTTGATAAATTGTCCATTAACTTTTCCTTAGTGGACGCTGGTGATTTACATCTTTGGATTTTGACATAAAACAATAAATTGACATAGACATAACTGCAGCAAAGATTTTAGCTGCTTTCTGGAAGGACTTTTATGACTTACAATGTAGATAATTTTCACCAAAGGCTTTGCCAGCAGTTCACAATGATCACAACGAGAACATAATACAAGCCCAAGCAGACATCTTGAAAAACTTGGATAAGCAAAGTTGGTTCTTTAGTGGTAATGTTGACTAAATTAAGATATAAGCAAATATCTTTCACGTCAAAATAGGCCGTGAGATCTCTTATGTGACATTTTTCTGAATTTACCAGGAATCAGTGTTATATATTTCATGCTGTATGTTGACAGCCTGCCTGGAGAAACATCTCAAAGGCAACACATGAGATAACAAACTAGAATTACATTAAAGTCACCTTCTTGAACAAAAAGGACAGTTATAAGTTGATCATAACATTTTATCCTGCTGCTGTATATAAGTAGATCATAAATAGACCAACACAGAGTCCAAGAGACATGTCCAGTACGAGCAATCAGGAACTTCACAACCATCTGAGTAAATATACATAAGCAGCTTCTAAGTAATTCGTAGTCAAAAACTAGGTAAAGAAGATTAAAACATAGTTTTCTCGTTTGAAGAATGCAGAATCCAGCAATGAATCAAAGAAAATTATTCTGTAAGTCCTAGAATCTGATACAGATTCAAAAAGCAGACATACACCTTAACTGGGATAAAAAATAGACAAAATGGCCATATCAATATGGATTGATTAAATTATGGCAGTAAAGTTGTCATGAGTTCGGAGTTAAATTTTGAAGGTATCTAAATATGACCTAATAAAAAAATGTGACTACTTGATCAGTATTCTAAGCAACATGGCAGTACTGGAAGAGTAAGTAACATAAAACCTAGGAAGACTAGTTCAATTTCTCTACCTATAATTGATATAAAAGTATGCATGTTTCATATCTACTCATGCATTATAATGTACTTAGCCAATGTAAGTAATCCAAACAAATATGTCCAGTGAAAGAACTGTTTGCTAATGTAGCCATCGATATACTGTTGGTTTTATGATGCATTGCTATTTGAGGGGAAAAAACTGATGATACCTCTCAGAATATCCACAACTGATAACAGGCTACAACATGTCATCCGTCTATAAGCTGGAGTACAAGTATAGAAATACCCATGCAACCCGTACAAAATAAAAAAAAGAACACTATAAATGCCTCCAATATCCATACAGGTTTTATATTGACGGCAAGTGTTTATATTGGCATTTCAGATTCAGACAATATAGAAGTTCCAATTTTCATTGACTGAGTTCTTTCATGGAGATAATTGGTGCAACATATAAAAGATGCTTAGTTTTACAACACTTCTTCTGAGCCTCTTTGCCCATCAAAGACCTTTAGATTGCCACACTTCTATAAAAAATTAACTCTCTCAGGGAGATGACAGATGCAGCTTATTTAAGGCTTCCTAGAGCTTCAAACTTTTCTTGGACAATGCATCTTCACCAGTGCATTACTTTTCTATTGTAGGCATACTGTATCAATTTACTGTAAGAAAAGCCAATATTTTATCATCATAAAGATATATTGTGTCAAGCTTTTTATTTCACAATTTTCCAGTGGTTTAAAAAGGCGCTCGGGCTCTCGCCTAAGCGTTCGGGCGAGGCGAGGCGAGGCCCGAGCGCCTCGATTGGCTTCCAGGCGACACGCTTCAAAGAGGTGCCGCCTGGACGCTCGCCTGAGCCCAGGCGTCCGGCGCTTCGAGCGAGTGCTTGGGTTAAATCGAGCGACCGAACCAGATTTTTACATCTGGTTCGGTCTAATGTGATTTAGTTGGTTCAATTGAACCAACTAAATCACCGATAAATCGATTTCCCCAACACTAAACCTCGCGATTAGCCCTCTGCTATCATTGCTCGCCGCCGCTCTCGCGCTCGCCGCCGCTCGCCGCTTCGCTCGCTGCTCGCCGCTTTCGCCATTGCCCGCAGCCGCTCGCCGCTTTCGCTCTTGCCTGCTCGCCGCTGCCTGCTCTCGCCGCTCCCACCGCTGTCGACAAGCTCAATCTTCTCCTTCCTTCTGCTTCGAGCTCGACAAGATATCTTGTTAAGTGTTAAATGTGATATCGTTATTATATTAATTTTTATTTATTAAAATAATAATATATTATTTTATTTTTAATACTGTTAATTTTTATTTATTTGAAATTATTGTTAGGTTTCATGATAAATGGCAAGTGTTCAGAGCAACTCAATTGATTCTATGATGACATCAAAAAAAGATCTTGCATGAAAGTATAATTATTTAAAGGATCCGAAAAATCCTAATGCAGTGACTTTGATGATGAATGACTTTGATGTAAAATTTTATTTTTTGATTTTTGAAACTTTTTAATAATGTGACATTATGAGTTTGTACCTTAGATTTTCATTTAATAGTATATTTTTTATTTAAATAATTATATTTTTTTATTATATTTATAATTTTTTATATTTTAACGCCTTGCTTCGCTTGGGCTAGCGCCTGGGCGAGCGCCTAGTGCCTCGGGCGATTTTAAACCTTGGCGCCTAGTGCTTTTTAAATCACTGCAATATTCTAATCTTGACTCCAAGTTATCTAGAAGTTCCTAATGTTGTATTTATTTTCCAGACATCTGATAACTTCTTCATTTTGTCCTCTCTTACTTCAAATTACTCTCTATTTTTAAGTTGATCATTCATACACAACCAAATTTTGTGAAGAGTGGTGTAGAGAAAGAGAATAATGCAACATATCCAGTGGATGTTTCATACTGATATTTAAACACACTTAAAGCCTAACATCATGATACAATCCTATTCCATATTGTCTACGAAGCATAGATAATTGTCTTGACCAACAACTCATAACTATTAGAAAGAATTTATAAAGGAACTAAAATAAACAGCAAAATCCATTTAGTTACTTTGGGCAGAAATTTATTATAGATGATATTAAAACATGTAGACCACTGAACAATAAGAGCAGAGAACTTGTTATATAGTTATGTTACAAAAGATGATGTCTTTCTAATTTCTAGCACTTTTCCCAAAAGCTAACTGCTCTGTCATTTGCAATCATTTGCCAAATCCATATCAACATGCGGATATTGATGAAAACTTTACCATAAGTTCACCTTAGAAGTTGGGAAGTCCTCGCACAAGTCTATAATTCACTGTAATGAAGTGTATCTTCCTCAAAGTTGGGTTGTGCAGAAGAAAATAGGAGATTCTCAATGCCAAGTCATGCATTCCCAATGCCAGCAAATCATTAAGTGTGCAGCATCAAAATGACAAGAACTGCAAGAACTGCAGTTAGTACCTGGGTGATCCGAAGAAGAAAAGGAGTTAGACCACAGGTACATACAATCAGATTTTTTGGAGTTCATGGACTGTTGCTTCTGATTGAGGTGGTTAATAGTCTCATAGTGCCAGGATGGTGCAAAGTACCAAACATCTAATATAGCATGAATAGCAAGGCGAAAAACATAATGGCTGCAGACAATGTTGAGTCCAGTAATAATTAACATAATATAGTAATTAATTAATTTGAATTGAATGGTAATATTACCTCACAGCAAGGTAAATTTTCCTATTCTTCCTCCTCGCAAACAACAAGTTTACCTTCTGTAAATTCACAAGGTTGGATCCCTACACCTAGATGCCTCCTCAATTTTTTCACAACAAAAACCTCAGGTTCTTCACAAATAGTGACCACATTTCCCTTGCGACCAAGGCGTCCTGTCCGACCTGCCCTATGAGCATAATGAATAGAGTCTGTTGGCAAATCCAGATTGACCACGAGGTCACATTCAGGCACATCTAGTCCCCTTGCAGACAACTCATTCGTCACCAGAACTCTGAGTTCACCTTCCTTGAATTTCTTCAGAGTTGTTGCTCGAGCAAGCTTGCTAAGATCGCCGTGCAGTTCTGCCGCTTTGATGCCACGAGCCTCCAGCTTAAAAACAACATCCTTTAATGGCTTGGTATTGTTCATGAACGCAATCACAGTTTGTGCGTCCAGTGCATGGACACATCTCCTTAAGGTGTCAACTTTGTGTTGTATTTTAGAAACACAATAGTAATGTTTCAAGGATGGGGGCAAGCTTTCAGTTGCTCCTTGAGTTACTGAGCTAGTGGTAGAAGTCATCTTGGAATCGGATGCTAAAACACCAGGACCTGGAGCAGGCAGTGAATCAAGAGGTACCACGCTCTTGGCCCTGACAAGTAGAGGATCTCGTCCCCAGTTCCTAGCTGCCCGCACAACTGAAAATGGTATGGTTGCAGAAACCAAGATTGTCTGACGCTCAGTTCGCCTCGCAAGCGGTCCCATTATTCCACTGGGTTTAGTTCCTGACCTTCTTCCCACATGCTCCAGAATTCTATGCATATCCTCACGGTAATTGAAAGACAACAGCTGGTCCACTTCATCCAATACCAGAAACTGGCATCCATGAGTGTGTAGCTTCCCAGCTGCTGAAATCTCAGCGATGCGGCCAGGTGTACCAACTACGACAATTGGCTTGTTCTTCTTCAGTGCCTCCTCCTGTCTTGACCGATTCGCGCCCCCGACAAGCTGCTGAACGAGCTTCTTATCCGCAGGACCAAGCAACCTCTCCACTTCCCTCACTATTTGCATGCCCAACTCCCTTGAGGGGGCTACGATAACAGCTTCAATTCCCGGTTTCTGTTCAGGCGTCATTCCATCATCGGACACCTTCTTCAACGGGCCTACTTCGGAGAGTATGGGGAGAAGGTAAGCCAATGTCTTGCCGGAGCCTGTGTACGACTGAACGACAACATCGTGCTTCTGCGCGATGGTAGGGATGGCAACAGACTGGACGTCGGTCGGAACGGTCAGGCCGGCCTCATTTAGCCGATCGATCAGCCGCGGCGACAGGCCAAGCTCGGCGAACGACTTGGCCGAGAACAAAGACTCATCAATCTGAAGCTTTGCCTTTCTGTGTTTGATCGGCTTGTCCCTCGCCGGAGAGACCTTCGTAGCGGCGGGTTTCAGCGTTCCAATATCAACAAAGCTTCGATCTTTCTTCCTACCCAGCTCGATTTGAGGTTTGAATCCAAGGCTTGAGAGGGAGAGGGAAGAGTCCGGGGCTTCGGTGCGGTTCTTGGGGTGGGTCGCTTTATGGAACCCCGCGGTGCGGAGCGCAGACAGACACCTCAACGCAAAGCGGCCGCCGAGGAGGGAGCGTGAAGACGCCAATGCAAGCACGCCGCTGTGAGTTTGCCCGATGATGAGCTCCATTTGAGCCCTCCAACAGAGGAGCAGATACAGAGCGAGGAAATGGTGGCAGCGGCTTCCCGCGCGTGGAGATTGGGGCGTTAGGGTTTTAGGATAAGAGAAACCCGAAGCTGATTCCAAGGAGCGGCGGTGAGATGAGACGAGATGACGTCAGCTTAAATGAGCCCAAACTGTTGGTAGAACCAGACTGCTATGCTTTACACTAAAGCCCAAATTTGACCCATTTTATCAAACATGTAGTGGGCCTCTTAGTAAAATGATAGACAATCTACTCACTTTCCTTTATTTTTAGTTATTTATTAGCGACAAGTCATCAGGCCTATTAGAGGACAGATTAGATTATGGCATTTAATCTTCTTATAGATCCACATGAATCTCCTCCATCAACAAGTAAATAAATGTGTATGATGCTGGAATCATGGCATCCATCAGGAATGGAGCATTTGAGACATTTATTAGGTGGACCAGGGAAAACGTTCGGACAAAATCATCAAAATCTTCATAGATTTCTTCTTTTTTTCTACAATAAATTTTTTGATTTAAATAACTAATAGTCATATCTAAAAATACCCATCTGAAATCAGTTTGATACTATATTTGACAGTTAATCAGAATTATTGCATACAACGGACCATTTGAGGCGTATATTAGATATGAGTGGGGTAATATTTGAATAAAATCATCAAAATCTTCATAGATTTCTTTATTTTTTAAATAAAACATTAAATTTAAAAAATTGATAGTTATAATTGAAAATAGCTTATTGGAAGCTGATCTAATATGACCATACTTGATAGGTAGTCAAAGCTAAAACCACACCAATCAAGTTTTAACACATGTAATCCCAAATTATCATAAGGATCGATTATATCAGAGCTAATTATATATTCTCCTATGTAGTTAGACCTCTTTAGTATCATGATCCTTAAACTTAAAATTTTACATTGAAATTCTTATAGTTATGAAAATAAAATATTTAACCTTATTTACCATAACGTCATTGGTTTTATCGACAAAAGATACAGCTTGTGACAACAAATGTATGAATGACATGAAAATAATAAGCAAAAAAATAATTTTAATAATGGTGGGTGGCAGGCTAATTATAATTTATCCATTATAGTTAGACATCTTTAATATTCCAACCTTTATAGTCAAATAATTTATATTGAAATCTATAAAGTTATAAAAGTAAAATATTTAACCCCATTTACCCTAATATCGTTAGCTGACTAAAAATATAACATGTAACAGCACATGCATTAAAAAAATTTATATTAAAATCTATATAATTATGAAAATAAAACATTTAATCATATTTATCCTAATGTCATTGGTTTTATCAATGGAAGATATAATATGCGATAGCACGTATATGAATGACACGAAAATAATAAATAAAAAGGTAATTTCAATAATGATGGTGGACGATGGTACTGTGAGTATCTATTGTGATGGTGGTTGATAACAATGACATGGTGGTTGGTCTTGTCGACGTCCATCTGAACATTGATAACGAGGAGATAGAGAAGACAAAGCGGTGAGACATATGCATCGACATTGGAGGAGGAAGAGAAGGGAGGTGAGGCATTTGCATCAACATCGCATCGCTCTACCTCCTTTTCCTCATCCAACATCACTCTACATTTGTGTTAGCGTCGGAGGAGGGAGAGGATGTAAGTAAGGCATTTGCATTGTTGACGATGAGAAGAGGAGAGGAAGAGAAGGTAGGCAAGGCAGAATGGTGTGGTGTCATTCATGCATGTGATGTTGCATGTTGTATTTTCCATTGGTAAAGCTAACGACATTAGGGTAAATAAAGTTAAATATTTCACTTTTACAATTATAGGGATTTCAATGAAAATTTTTGAACTGTAGGGACCATGACTCTAAAGAGGTTTAAAAATATGAGATAATCTATAATTAACCCATCACCATTGTTGAATTTTTTTTTTGTATATCGTTTTTATGTCATTCATACATGTGCTATCACACGTTATATCTTTTATCGATAAAATCGATGATGTTAGGATAAATGAAATTAAATGTTTTACTTTCATAACTATAGAGATCTTAATATAAATCTTTTAAGTCTAAATATCAGAATGCTAAAGATATCTCATTTCATAGGGTAACATGTCGTTGTAGGATGATGATATGATAGTATCTAGGTTTACCTAGTCAACATAGCAATCATGGGATATAGCTTATTCATGTCCAATCATTATGAAATATTCCTTACTGACACATCAGCTTAGCTTATGACTATCGAAAGAATACCTGTCATAGAATATGTATTCGCGTTTAAACACTCAGAATTACATTCATCATTCGAACTCATTACGGGCGTTATCGAACATGATATAATTCGACATGATATAATTCATTAAGATAGGACAAGGAATAATCAACTCAACCATCTCGAGAGGCATTTGGTTTTCGGACATAATAACATTTGAAAATGGGTTAAGTCGATCAACTTTATCATGTTGACACCAAGATGTTGCCACTTTCTATTCGATGAAATGTTGCTTGCAGTTCCATAACCTTGGATGCTTCAAAGGAACTCGAGTTCTCGAGCAGCATGACTTCCTCACCCCGCTGTCTCATATCTCCGCTGATTGGATTGGATGCCGTCTTCCTTACGAGCACGTATATAAGAAAGCAATAATGGTGAAAAGCCAATGAGACGCATTTCCGACGACGAGTTAACAGAGAACCAACCTTCCATGGGCCAAACAAGGATCAGCTTGCCTTCTAAGGATCTCAGGCAAGCAAACCACATGTTGTTGCCTGATCGCCATGATTTGGGGTGGCAAGTTGGCCACTCCACCTCGCTCTCCCCACCAGATGCGTTGTGCAGGTCGATACCCCCGGGGTGTAGTGGCTGGAGGGCTTCCCTTTTGGTGCTGTGGTGTCTGCTTCACGTACACGGGAAGGCAGTGATGCAGCACACCCTTGCATTATTGCCTCGTGGCATGGGGTCACTCATGCCGAGACTCTGTGTCAGCTTAGCCCACTTTTCCTCCTCCCCTCCCTTTTTCTTCTGATTCTTCTTCTTCTTCCTCCCACCTCCTTCCCCTTTTCAATTATGCAACTCATATGCTCACACATGGATGGGGCAGCTTCTTGTGCTCCCTCCTCCACTGTTCCCTGCCTTGACACTGTTTGCTTTCATTCCTTCGAGTTCGAGAACCATTTCCATGTGTTACAGAAAAGGCATGTGGCAAGCTCAGGTATTCGACTATATTGCTTGATGCAGTCGTCTTCGTCGGGCCTGGACCTGGTCCAAAGTCTACTACGACCACAATACTTTTCTTGGTAGAACACAGCTAATGAACGTTATCACCACTTTAATCTGCCTCAACACCATGGTGCTTGCAGCGAGAGTCAAACTAGGCTGCATGTCAGCTTTGCCTTAGCCTTTTGAGGGGGCCAGAGGTTTGGGTGAGATTGCAGAGTTCTCTGCTACCACATGGCCTTCAGGTCTTTTTCCCATCCATGCATGCATGTGTGGCTCATGGCAAAACACACAAGCGGTAACTGCGTACAGCTGAATGCAAGCCATCTGCAAGCTATGCCACAGATTTAAGTGGCGAAGGCGTTCCGAGGATAGACTGTCTCATTCAAGGCTGTGGTAATTGCCGGGTGGTTGTGCAGAAGAGGGTTTCATTGTCTCTAATTTATGTCAGCTTCAGTCCTCTTCTCCCACAAAAGGAGGAATAGAAAAAGCATGGGAATGACAAGAGCCTCCCTGTTCTTGAGAGGCCTCAACTAAAGAAAAGAGCAAGACAACTCATTCGGAGATGGACACAACGGATCGAAGCGACTAACCCAACTGTGTTTAACCGGAAGAATAAACTCTTGATTTGATAGTCGAAGTAAATTGAATGTGAGCTTGCGGAGGAATGGGTGCATGGATCATAGATGATGTCACTGACATCTGTCAGAAGGCAGACACTCGTTGCTGTGTGTGCTCTTGTGCAGGCAAAACGGCCTCTCGCTGGGTACAAGGATTACAGAGGAGACTTAATATTAAAACCTGGAGGTTTGGAGGACCATACCATTACAAAAGATGCACTTCTTTTGAAAGATGCCATGGTTTTTTATGCTTCTTGTTTGATTGGGTTTGTGTTCGATGTCATAAACAATATCATGAGAATGAACTAGTATGGTACAAGCTCAAATAATGTGTGATTAGGTGAAATCTCGACACTAAAATCCTTGCCGTTGAAGCGTAGGAAGGTGAATACTTGATGTATAATCTACAGGTATGCACGCATTTTAAAGCCTACTATCTAATCGGTGCTTTCTTAAACTACAAACGATGGGATGGCGGACTTGGCAAGCATTAAAAGTCATTTACTCACCCAAAAAGAAGACGAAGCGGTGACCGTACTGGAGGTGACGGAATCCGTTCCGAACGCGACGGCAACAGCGGACAATTCAAACGGTGGCCAAGCCTTGTGCAGGGCCACTTTTGCCGGCTTTCCATCAGAAAAGGCGGCAGTAGAGCCGTCCGATTCGAATCCAACGTCTGTCATTTAAAACGGGCCCCTGACGTTAGCCCGTCAGCTTCCTCTCTTCCCTCGCTTGCCTCTTTAGTCAAAGATGCGCTTTTGCCATATCCCTCGGATTGCCCCTTTTACGCCCTTCTTATTAAAGGAATAACATGATCGTTCCTTCTTTATGCTTTGGGATTTTAGAGATATGTAGGGGTAGATCAGTCAATGTATAGTAGCCGTTTAACTCCGTCACATGCTCTCCAAGGGTTTTGTGGTCGGAGGCCGCGTTCGCCCTTTCCCATTGAGAGATCTCCATAAAAGCGAGCTTTTTTGGCAACAATTTAAACAATTATTATATCCACCGAACCAATTTTTCCCATATTTTATGTGGAAAAAGAAAAGAGAGACGGCGACAGCCATATGAATTTTATATGGTGGTTAAAAAATAATAGAAGAAGCGGAGGATTTTGGTCTCACAGCGGAGGAAGAAAAGACCGCTTCTCCCCCCACCTCGACGTCCCCCTCTCTCTTTCCATCCGTTAAATCTCATCCAGTTCTTTTGTCATTGTTGTCTTGAAGGCCACCAAGATCTTGCAAATTGCGCTTTTTCCCCCTTTTTTTTTTGCTTGGATTCTTGTCAAAAAGTTCATTTTTTGGTTGTTTCTTTGATTGTTTGTTCCTGGACGACGTTTTAGACTGAGGGATCGTCCGAGCTTGTTTGATTTGGATCGCTGGCTTCCTTTTTCCCTTTTAGGTTTTCTTGATTTTTTTAGGGGTTAAGATATGATGGACTGTGGTGAAGATTAAGTATTTCCGCCCGGTGGAGGCTTTCAAGATTTGTTCTTGGGATCCCTAGATCAGGCTGAAGATGGCGTCTGTGAGAATGTCGTCGCCCAGAACGCGGGAGCCGAAGAAGTCGACCCGGCCGGAGCGGCCGAAGGTGAAGCCCCGCACGCCGATCTCGCTGCAGTCCGTGAAATCGCTGCCGCAAGATTTCAGGTTCACTAGCGGCTCGCCTTCAGCTGCCGAGAGCAAGAAGGTCGACTCTGGTTCGAAACTTGCTGTCTTGAAAGAAAATGATGAGAAAGAGAAGGGTGCGGAGGATGACAAAGGGGAGGAGGATTCACCGTATAGCTCGAAGGCCAGTTCTCGTGAGGAGAGACCTCCGGAGGAAGCAACGGATGTTGAGGGGAACGATGATTCGCCGTACAGCTCTAAGACCAATTCTCGTGAGGAGAGACTTGAGGAAGAGGAAAAAGGAGAAGTTATAATGTCCAAGTTATCGACTTCAAGAATGCCCCAGATGTTGCCGTCGAGGTTTGAGTCTAACTGGGGAGATACCACCTTTTATGTTGCAAAGAAGGTTAGTGTTGTGCTTCTTTCTTTAGTTAATCATCTGTGATCATCACATTCGATTCAGGATTATATATACACATTATGATTGTTCACCCTAGAATTGTTCTGCTTAAGAATAAAATGTGTGACTTTAGTCATCGTGGGTTATCCTTTTTTTTCCAACAATGTAACAAAGCACAGTGTAACTAATAATAGGTAGCTGGTGCCTTTTTTTTGCTTAATTATCAGGATGTTAGCCATAAAAAATGTGAATGGATTGAAAGGACAACTGGAGTGATTTATGATTCTTTGTGTCTTACTTAGAACTCTATGCTAGGATTCTCTAGTTCAAAAGTTTGAGCTATAGTTAGTTTGTAGTTGTGAGGTTCCATATTTACATTGTTATCTTAAAACAGTGAATGTATAATGCATGCCATGGCATACCGACGGTATACTGTAAAACCTTAAAAACACCTCCACCTACCAGGTCAGTATGGCTCGATAATGGTTGAAATTTAGAGCGGTACTAGTCAGCATGCCTCGGTACCAATTGGTATGCCTCGATACTGATCAAAACACTCGTATTGCTTGGTGGAGGACGGTCCGCATACTATTATCCTCTCGGATTGGTATATACCGCTTGTACCGGGCAGTACACATCGAAATTGAGAACCCTATATTGCATAATTACTCTATGTATGATATATGGTAGTTCTCTCTCTCTCTCCTCTTTTAGGATTTTCTTTCTTTAGATACAGGGATTTTTATGCCTTGGCTTTTTATGATTTGAAAAATCTCACATGACAGGCTTCTTAGAAATAATATTACTGCTTATGATTTTAAAGTTCCCTTGGCCTTTAGGGAACTTAATACATCTCTTATTTTCTCAACTATGCCGTGACATAGAAGATGCTGGGATAATTTGCATCAAAATTATGTTACTTGATAAAAAAAATAAAGCCCCCATTTTGCATTTCAAATACAACCATGCATAAGCACGTCTCTTGCCTTTGGTATCATAGACTAGAAAATCTTATGAAAGTGGCAAGTGGCAAGTGGTTGCATCTCTCATACAACCCATGCATAAGCAGTTAAGCACTCCCCTACAACCATATTCCGAATTTTTTTTAGTTTGATGGATCAAAGGTGAGATCTTGACATTATGCTAATAATATTGTTTGTATGGTTTGGTTTCATAAACAACATCCAACATGATTGTTGGTGTTGCAATTTTTGACTGCTAACATGGTTATTAATGTTGATGTTTGATCGAGTGATGTTCTAATGCTATTCTAATTCTACCACTACTGCCTTGGAACCAATTAAAATTTTCACTGTCATGAAGTTTTCAGTTAGTTGTTTCAGCTGCTTAAATACACATATGCTACCCTTTACATGACTTAATAACTGGTCTGATTGTATTGGATACGTAGAATATCTCATTATACCCATCCAACAATTTCTTCATAATTTCAGTTAAAGTTAATTAGAAATGTTTTACATGCATGCTTGGACTTTTTTGTAGAACAATGCTGTGTGCAATATTGCTTTCTTACTTTCTTAGATGGTCTCCACCACCAAGTAAATGAATCTGGCAGCTGATATCTCTGTTTTGGAATACCTGGAATGCATCACAATAGACATATCTGCTAAATACATTGATGCTGCCTCTCTAACTTCTATAATGTTTGTTGGTATGACATGATCAACATGCCATCTATTGATTCAAATAACCACAAGTTCAAGTTTATTCTTTCAGAAACATCAAGCTTGGTGTCGACTTTCTAATGGTGACTGGGCACTAGGGACCATATTATCATCTTCTGGATCAGAGTCTGTCATATCACTTCCTCATGGTGGAGTAAGTCTTTCAAAATTCTATATCAGGAAAAAGAATTGTTCAGGCTTCTAGGTGTAATGCTCTATTATTTATTCTGGATACTTGAATCAGGCAACTTCTTTCATTTTCAGGTTATAAGTCTCAACACTGAAACATTGTTACCTTCGAACCCTGAAATACTTGATGGGGTTGATGATCTTATGCAACTTAGTTATTTAAATGAACCATCGGTCTTGTACAACCTGCAATTTAGATACTCCCGAGATATGATATACGTGAGTATTTACACTCAATTCTATCTGTCTCCATTAAGAAGCAAAGCTTTATTGATTACCTCAATTTATTTTATCGTACACTTTCATGTTAGACTAGAGCAGGACCAGTTTTGGTTGCCATCAACCCATTTAAAGAAGTTAATCTTTATGGGAATGAGTACATTGAAGCATATAAGCATAAATCTATGAACAGCCCACATGTTTATGTGATAGCTGATACTGCCATCCGTGAAATGATACGAGGTACTCCAATCATGGTTACGATTTTCTTTGATGTATAATTCAGTTATGTACATTATTATCTGATTCATGCTTTGATTACTTGAATTGCAGATGAAGTCAATCAGTCAATTATAATCAGGTTGGTATTTATTTCGTTAATTAGAGCCTGGTAGTCCTAATTTATTATTCTTTAGGGATTGTTATTCTTTCAATTTATTCCTCTTATGTTACATTGCATTAATGTAACATAGAAACACGTCTATCTCAGAGAACAAAATATTAAACCTTGCACTCACTATGTATTAAGCTGAACTCAACTACAAATTAGGTCCATAATGCTGTGCTATCTTTTGTAGCAATAAGTAACAACCACTGGTTAAGAAATAAAAAATTCAAGATAAAGCAGTTAGTCATTTTACCTTTTTGATTTTTCCTTCCCTGTTGAGTAGCAACCAGTCAAGAAATAAAAATTGCAACACTAAACAGTTAGTTCTTTCTCATTTTAATTTGTACAGCTGCCTTCTGATAGAATCTTCTGTTTAACTATTTGGGGGAACTTTCAATCATCCAGGACTTGGACATTTGTTTACCTAATTGAAGGAATATTTAGCTGTTGAAGGAATTTTTCTCTAGCTTTTCCTACCAAAGGTGTTTCCTTCTTTTCATTGAAAGTGATGTTACATAAGAAGTTGCTAGAAGTCTGCGGGTGTCTCATGAAATAAATATGAAGAATCTTCATCTTCACTGCTTCTAGCTAATTATTAACTTATATATAAACATTAAAAATCTTGACTTGCATTTTGTATTTTGTTATTTAATCTTGAACCTTTACATCTGTTATATTCTTTTTGTGTATTTTTCTTCCCATAGTAACAAGGGTTTTGTATACTGATGTTGGGTGGTAAAGGGAAATAGTGAAATTGAAGGATGAATAATGTTATGGCGTAACAAATTTGTTTTGTATGTATTGCTTTCCCTGAGAGTTTTTTTAAAACCTTGCCTTCTATTTGAGTCAAAATTACATCAACCTTGATCAATCCTGAGAGTAATATAGAATCTTGGTTTCTTCTTTCTTCATCAAAATTACATCAACCTTGACACATTCTTTCTAATTTGTAAATAAGTTATAGGCAACACATATTCTTGGGAAATGAAATTGACTAATTCTGATCGGCTTGGTAGTGGTGAAAGTGGGGCTGGGAAAACTGAAACAGCAAAGATAGCTATGCAATATTTGGCTGCCCTTGGCGGAGGTAGCGGCATCGAATATGAAATTCTACAGACAAATCCAATTCTTGAAGCATTTGGGAATGCAAGAACATTACGGAATGATAATTCCAGTCGCTTTGTAAGTTAATTACTTCTTTATAGGCTACCGTTTTCCATTTAAAAGATTCTTTTTTAAAGAGTTTTTTTGGGACACTTCTATTGTAACATAATTGAAAAATATAATGATTTCTGGAATGCACAAATCAGATTTTCATATTGCGTATTTTGGTTATGAAATTTCTATGAAACTCTTTTCCATCCAATATGTTTCACAAAATCCTGGTTTGTTATTACAGGGCAAGCTGATTGAAATTCATTTCAGTGTGACTGGAAAAATATCTGGTGCTTCAATTCAAACATGTAAGTGCAGTAGCTTGCTGTGATCTGTTAAGTTCCATTATGAAAATTTGTTCTTTGCTCCTCCATACCGGTCTTATTAGTTTCATTCTTTTTGTTTCTTTCTTCTATGAATGTGTCGGCAGTTTTACTTGAGAAGGTACTTGATCTGCCTGCTTTCCCCTTTCCTTGATTTTGTTTACTGTTCATTTCTGAATTGCCTTTCTATTATGCAGTCAAGAGTTGTACAATGTGCAGTGGGTGAGCGATCGTATCATATATTTTATCATCTATGTGCTGGTGCTCCCCAATCTCTAAGAAGTATGCTACTTTGTCCAAAACTTTGCTTCTCATATCAGGAGTCTTTTGTACTAGTAACCTTATATTCTTACTTATTGTTAGCTACAGGCAAGATGGTACATATTTTAAAGTGCATAATACTAGATAGTCATATAACAGTTAGCTATAATGTTGCCAGTTGTTTGGGAAAAAAATGTGAATATTGTTATATATGACTGGAGAATTTATGGCATAGAATTTTGCAAAAGCAGTCATTTTGAGATCCTTGGATGCTGAGGTTTGTTTATATTATATACTGCAGGCAATATAATCAAGACAATTAGAGGTTTGGATTAGTGTGTCTCATGTTTAACTATTTGGCAGCTTGTGAAATGTCAAGGATCCTTCAGACCTTCACCAACAAAAATTGAGAAGTGGACCTGTATATACAACTTCATACTAAGAATCCTGAGCTTAAACATTCTGGGCCATGTCGTTGAGGCTTATTTCATATAGTTATTAGCATTGTAGTTGATTTTGCTTGTGACAACTGATCGTATAGCAATTATTTGATTCTTCTATTAGAGCTGACAATGCCAAGATTGTCGAGGTTTCCTATTCCTTGTCCTATTACTTCTACATCCTAGGTTCCTATGACATGTAATCCAAGGTATCATACAATGACCCATAACATATAATGTTATCCTAGATTGATTCGGTATATCTTGTACCTACACCCATACAGTGACCGTCAAGTAACTGTGCTTCAGTTCTACATATTGTTGTGGTGGTTGAGCACTGGTATATAAGATTTCTCCTCTAGGACTTTGATGTTAGTAGCTTGATTGTTGCAAAATGAAATATTGGCAAGTACGGTGGAGGTTTCATACATTTGACTGTTTTGTAGTACCCTAGTGCACTTTGCTGATCTATTTATATTAGAGTTGTGTACACATATCATCTATGTATGCAGACATCACAGCATGAGCTGTTATCCAAATATTTGTGTTTATTAATTTTATAATCTATAATTCTGCATTTGGTACTTATCCACAAAACTCTCAATTGTCTGTTGAAACACATTTCAGCATGTCTGAAAATAGAGGCCCTTGTATTGTCCATGAAAGTTCTTATGTCCACTAATCATATAGATGCCAATTTGTGCTCATCTTCCAGTAAATCAGCTTAACACAAAATTATTGCTAATATTTGCTGCTATTTGTCGAGCCTCATTGTTGACCCTTCATTAAATTATGTAATTAGATGAAAGGAAGAGATCATCTAACCCTATATAATGATATCGTACACCCGATAAATTTCTTAAATTATCCGTATAGTCATTCACTGCTAAGTAATGTCTTCTGATGTTTCTGTAATTAGTTATGGAATCTTCAATTTGCGTATTATACTGTGAGATTGGTTGCTTCTCGTATAACTTAGATTTTACATTTGACTATAATCTTTAGAAGCAGTTTTCCTGCATATATATTGAATTGTGCTTTTAGTATTGAGAAATAGTTATCCTGAAACCTTTGATTAATTTTGCACAATTGGTCTTGTTTTTTAGATTGCATTGTTTATGTCATGCAGGGAATTTTGCTCAAATTTTATCTGCAGATACATTCTCATGCTATCATGTCTTGCTAACCTGTTGCATTTCTGGATTCAGCAAAATTGAATTTGAGGAAAGCAGATGAATATAAATATTTAAAACAGAGCAATTGCTATACTATTTCTGGCGTTGATGATGCTGAAAGGTTCCATCTTGTTAAGGTAAATCTTCCAATTGCTATAAAACTGACTTACCTATAATCTTACAAGGAACAGAGCTTCTTTGGCTAACGTGCTCACATATTGTTACAGAAAGCTATGGATGTTGTTCATATCAGCAAAGAAGATCAAGAAAGTGTATTTGCTATGCTTGCTGCAGTTTTATGGTTGGGTAACATCTCTTTTACGGTGATTGACAATGAAAATCATGTTGAAGTTGTTGCAGATGAAGGTAAACCTTTTAGATTTAATAAGTTAAATTAATTTATATATTCTTTTTCTTGTTTTAGTTTTTTCCTGTTTTTAAAAAATTTAGTAGAAATGTTCCTTGTTATTCCTTTTTGCTTTATTTTCTTTCTTTTTTTTAATAATTTATAGGAAACTACCAACTTGTACCCTTTAACCTCTTTTGGTCCTTTTAATTATTTGCTACTTATTATTTGGCCATGACAGTTGCCATTTACTAATTGAGTCTCACTAACTTATTGTTTAGACATATTCCCATGCTTTCATGTGTAATGCTGCATTGTAGTGATGGATTCTAGAGCATAGATTCCACAACACATTACACATTGTTGCCCATTATACATTAGGCCATTTTAATGAATGATTCTTAATGAACTAATTGGCAGTTTAATATATCTTGCCGACTTTTTTCCTTATATTGTCTAAGATTTCATATATTTGGTCATGACACTACTAATGTGATTCTATTGCTATTTCTCCGGTTAGAATTAAGGAAAACCATGACGTTATTTACTTTTTTTCTTCTTCCTAAATTTGTTCCTTTCCTGCAGCTTTTTCAACTCGTAATATCTAGTTATTTATCTACAAAAGAATCAATCTAAGTAATATTTAGCAATAAATGAGTTCAGTAGTCTTCTGCAGAAACTTCAATTTTTCTTCTTGCACCCTCTGTTGAAGCCTCTGATAAGTGTAACATTCATCAATGTTAAAATTTGTTACTTATGGTGTGACATTTTTCTTTCTTTTTTGTTAACACTGAATGTTGATTTAGGTGCCCAAACGGTTGCTAAGCTCATCGGATGCACACTTTCTGAACTCAAGTTAGCCTTGTCAACACGGAAGATGAAGGTTGGCAATGATAACATTGTCCAGAAGCTTACGCTTTCGCAGGTTTGTTGTACTCCTCTCTTTGAAGTGACATTTTCAACTATGGGTGACTCATTTGCTTCTCTTTCTGTTCTGTAGGCAATTGATACAAGAGATGCACTGGAAAAATCATTATATGCTAGTCTGTTTGAATGGCTTGTAGAACAGATCAATAAATCACTTGGAATAGGAAAGCGTCGCACTGGCAGATCAATCAGTATTCTTGATATCTATGGTTTTGAATCCTTCGATGTAATGAACTTCTAACATGTTGTACAGCTTCTGCTCACTGTTTCAGCTGAACTCATCATAATACATTATGTTCTTGCAGAAGAATAGTTTTGAACAATTTTGCATCAATTATGCTAATGAAAGATTGCAGCAGCATTTCAATCGCCATCTCTTCAAGCTGGAGCAAGAGTACGTTTAATCAGATTGATAGATGATATATTGTAGTGGAGTGTGCACACAGAGGTAGGGTGTTATGTTTGATAACAGCTTGGCAGGTTAAGGCTGATACATTGACCTCAATTTTCCTGTTACAGTTGAAAATCTCCATCCGACTTTCATAATTGTTCATCTTCTGCCCAAAGCCACTGATACTTATATATGAACCGATAAAGATGCTGTAGTAATCCTGGTTATTCTGATTTTTTTTCCTGTTAATCTAAGGAAAAAGCTCTGGCATCATGTTTTTAATGCTTGCTTGCAAAAATCATTGATTTTAATTTGGATGAATTGAAACCATATAAGCTGAAGTAGTTTTAAATAACTGAAAAATGTGAAAATTGCAAAATAAATGAAATTGCTGAAACCAAAATGCTTCTGATGGGCCAAGAACCATGCAATTAAAATCATTTTATGAAACACCACTTTACAGTGGATGCTCTGCTCATCTGCAATCTTAATTGCTTTGAGTTTCTTATATTTTCTAGTATAGTAATCCATTGTGTGGTTTGGACTTGGTATGTTAGTGGTATCATTGTCAAAGACCATTAGATCAAGCATTCCACGAAGGCTAATTCCTTTTATGCTACTAAAATCTTTTATCTTAAACCATTCAGGTTTCTAGTTTTTACTACCATTTTATTTGTGGCTCCATGCCATGTTAAAGACCATATTAACAATTACAAGTTGTTGAACAAGACTCTTGAAGACAATTGAGATGAGTAATATGCGATTATGAGCATTTTGGAAACCTGATCATGTTGAGTAGAGAAACCTCTTTTTGCACATGTTCTGGTTCTATATTATTTTTGCCAGCATTCCACTTGTAATGTTAGTTATCTTTCCTGTATGATTAGTGCTAGATTTAAACATGATCAAAACTAGTTTCTGAATGTTAGGAGTTAACACAATCATACATTGTATAGATTTTCTATTTCGGCAACCTGATCAAAGTTCCTTGAACCTAAACTGAAGTGATTCATCTGGCTTAATTATGAGGATTTGTTGTCGACTTTTTAAATTATGAAATCATTTTCCTTGTTATGCCTATCACTTAACCTGTATTATGTTGGAGTTCGAGTCAACTGCTATACCTTGAGAGGCAACTTTAGTGTATTCTCTACATATTCAACATGTAGGTGTCAATTTAATTATAGTTGAAGGTTATCACTCTGCCACAGTCATCATGTGGCATTCAGATGAACCACAAAGGATATCTTACTGAACTACCTTGCACCTTGTACATGAAGAGTTTATCGAAATGCTTCAAACTTGGTAGTTCTCCTCTGAAAAGTGGACTACCTGAATTAAAGTAAGCTGACCTGCTGTCTTGGGATCCAGACTGGATCATGTCCGATATGATTCTTCTAAATGCATGATTTAAACAAAACTGATCTCCAATTAAACAATGATATATTATGAAAATCTATGTTTTGTTTTTGCTTATGTGATATATGCTAATATCATGTTTTGTAATATGTTCATGTTAAGTGTTACCTCAGTAATATTTTAAATTTTTAGGTCACTGATACTGAGGAAGCAGATAGAAAGAAGCTTGCAAGTGGCATAAAATGTTCATTATGTTATGCACATTCTGATTTGCGACTCATGTTATAGTTCGGCATCAATTTGAACCTAGTGCCAAGGCCTTTTTGCCACCTTACTGGCTCTGTACATTTCGTTGGCAAATTCTGATCATACTACATGCCTGGCATAACAAGTTTTGCAATTTGAAATTTAACTTAATTTTCTTATGTGTTCTATATTTCTGGAGTGCTTGCTTTGTTATTTTGTGAACTATTATTAATTTCATTGACAAATTTAATATTATTACCTTTTTTTGCATTGATTCAAGGTTCTTGGTCCTTCTTGCATATGTCCATATTTTTATGAATTCTTTACCAGGAATATATTCAAGATGGCATAGACTGGGCGAAAGTGGACTTCGAGGATAATCAAGACTGCTTAAATCTTTTTGAGAAAGTATGTGTTATTTCTTGTCTTCCTTAAGCCTTTATATATATTTATTATTCTGTCACTACTAATAGATATCAAAGTAAGTTCCATTTCTGTTTGAACCATCACTGTCTTTTTGTGAATTATGACAGTCATAATATGGTCAAGGCAACCATGGAAGTAGAATTACTGTGGTAGCCTTCCTATTAAGAAGATTTTTTTTTTCATATTTTTTAACTATTTTAAAGATGAAATGGAGTTAAATTAATTATTAGAAAATGGAGGGTTCGAACTTTTCACCCACTTGCAGTAATCATAGATGTATGATAGGTAATTCATAAAGATTCTAGGGCTAAAGGGGTTAGAGAATGGTTCTTCTATGCTGTTTCTGTATGCTTTCTGGCAGTGCAGGATGTTTTAGTAGAAACAAGATACAAATGTGTCAATTACAAACCAATCCTAGATTTTATATTTGACATGCAAATATAAAGAATGATGGAATCAAAATGCATATATCATGTATTTGATGGGCTATTATTACGTAATTTAAAGATCTCAAATATAGAAAAACCCTCCTTTTGAATCTGGTTTTCAATTTATCATTATGTTTGTGATTGTATATCTTCAAGCACTCTAGTTGTTTGATTATAATTTAGGTAACACCTGAGAATGCAATAGGCAAAAATATGAGGGGCTTTTATAAATTTATATAAAGAGCTTAAATATCAAAGAGAACCTCTTCATTGGCTTTGGTCATAATTTGATCATTATTGTCTTCGCAGTTTCTTATTGAAAGCAGATAGTTGATTGATTTTAACTACGAATGATCTTATCCTTGCGAATGCAGTACAGATCTTCAACATGACTTGAGATAAAAAAAACAACTGTTCTCTGAGCTTCTATCTTATTACTTATTAGTAAGGATAAACAATATTTTGGTAGGACTGTGTCATAATTTGATATGCTTTAGAAATATCCATGTCATTTGAATTTTATCTCGTGTGATTTTTGAAACATGATAATTAGTAGTATTGCATTCTAAGTTTAAAAGGCCTATAATATATTTTGTCACATGTTCTATTAGTTGTCCGAAGGGTCATGTTAGAAATATTACATTAGATATTGCAGTCTAAGTTTAAAAGGTCTATAATATATTTTCACATGTTCCATTTGTTGTCCTAAGGGTCATGTTAGAAATATTAAGTTAGATTATACAATCATAACAATATGTGACTGTGCTTGTTGCATCGGGAGTTCAACTATCTTCTCTTGCCATCTTTATTTCAAACACTTAATAAGACCATTGAATATTTTTCATTTTAATATAATTCTACTTGATGCAGAAACCACTCGGGTTGTTATCTCTTTTGGATGAGGAGTCCACTTTCCCAAATGGAACTGATCTTACATTTGCGAATAAACTTAAGCAACATCTTAATTCTAGTCCTTGCTTTAGAGGAGAGAGAGGCAAAGCCTTTACAGTACATCACTATGCAGGGGAGGTTGCTATTTAAACTTTATTTATCTTTTTATTTGACATTCTTTGGTACTTTGTTCAAAACTTTCTGATGGTGCATAATTTATTTAGGTGATCTATGACACAACTGGGTTTTTGGAGAAGAACAGGGATCTACTACACATGGATTCTATCCAGCTTCTTGCTTCTTGTACATGCCATCTTCCTCAAGCCTTTCTTCCAAAATGCTTTTTCAATCCGAAAATGCAGCATCGAATCCATATAGATCTGGTGGTGCAGATTCCCAAAAGTTAAGTGTTGCTTCGAAGTTTAAGGTAAAGAGCTTATTCTTGAATACAAAATTCTCATGTTGTGCAGTGGTAGGAGATTGTTAACTATTTGGTTTTCTTTCGAAACAAAAGAACCAGCATAGCTAATAAAAGGTTATATGACAAACTCACTGGAGCTGGCACTGACTTTAGTAGCATGTGATGGCTAAAACTGTTTGCAGACCTGTGCCACCACCTTATTATGGTCAAAAATCAGTTTCTCAGTCTTTTTATCTTAATCCATCAGTTATTTATAAAATCCAGATTAAAGCAAAGAGTGCACAAGCGGGAATAAGGTGTCAGGGCTTGATTCCCTTCAAGGTGTCATCCATATGGACAGTAGCGAATTGAGTAGTTGTTTGCCATATGGGTAGTGTCTTCCACATTGACAATAAGAGAACATTATGTCTGACAAACATAAATAAGTAAAGGCAACATCTTCTGAAAACCTACCCAAGGCACTTATGCAGCCCCTCTCTATGTTGTCTATGAAGATAATCTCTTTGGCCAACCTTTTCTTTTAAATGAGATGAAATTATTGTTGTTGCTTAGGTTGTTTGAAATTACTCTCCAAATAATATATCTGCTTATAATGTTTTTCTAGTTTCAAATTTTCTTACAATAGCATATCTCAGACTGCAACTTTTTCATGTAGAAATAATAGTTAAGTTAGATTATCATCTGTGACCATTTTTTGTAATTTGGACTTGCATGTTAATCTGTATGATGATTTGATCCCGCTCCAGAAATGATAGTTTTTTGGGGCCATTTTGATCCATTTTATTGCATTTTATGTTACATTAAAAATGATGTTCTACCTTCTTTTGCAATTAAATGCACTGTGAAGAGCCCTAATTTTTGCTGAAATTCATTTTGTTAATTATTTTGGTTTTCTAAACCAATTTTTTATCATTAAATTATTATCAGATTCTTATGTGCTATGTGAGATGTGCTTTTAATTCTAACATAATGAGGACTGATATTTAAGATTATTTAGTTCTGGTTCTGCCCTTAAGGAACACTAACCTTGCCACTAAGATTTCAGGAACCAAGTTTGAATCCAAATGTTGCACAGGAGATCAAAGTAACCTGCCACCATGACTTGTAAACATATTGTAGTTTGTTCATCATGTATCTTAATTTTTTAATTCTTAACACATTAAGGATTCATAATCTATCGAACAGTATGCAAGACATGATGATTGCATCCTATGTAAAGCAGCATTACATGCCTAACTTGGGAATATTTTGGAAACTTCTTGTCATCCAGTTCCAAAACCAAAATTTCATGTCAAGGGTGCCAAAAGTCATCTTTCAAAAGGTTTAAACGGGTAATACAAACTTGTAATCTAAACATCCAAATTTTTTATTTGTTTTTGAAAAAGTATCAATATGGTAGACATCTTTCCTGTTGATAGTCAAGGATTTCAATGATCCTGTTGAATGATAATAAGTGATTGAGTCTAAATTGGACTTAATATATAAAATTATAAATAACAACTAGTTTATAGTATTATAATTTAACATAAAGGCCTAAAGTTGTTAATATGAAATGTGCTTCTGAAACTAATTGTAAGGTATAAAAAATAATATCTATAAATAATTGTGAAAAAAGACTCATTCTAGGAAGATGAGGTGATAGTGAGGTTTATGATCCTGAGTTGAAGACACAAACACAAAGGTGTTGAGTTGGAGACAAAGTCAGGGACATTGGATGTGTGATTCAGAAGTGCCGCAGCATGAGACAAATTAAGGGTATTTCATGTGGAAATGAAAGAGCTTTTTTTCTAGTGAATACGAAAGCCTGATTTTTTATTGAAAAATTCTCTCTCTTGATCTTTTTTTAAAAATTTTCCGACATGTTTTGGGTGTATTTTGACTGAAATAAGAAATTTCTTTATTTTTTTCTGTTCCAACTCTTCATGAAAAGAAGAGATCATGATTCTATGATCTTATACCTGGAACACAGCTCATCAGCTTGAGGAGTGAAGGTTAGATTTGTTTATCAACACTGATGGGGTCCACAGGTGGTGCAAAGGTGACTGAAGCTGCAAGTAGATGATGGTGCCTAAATAAGCATTGCACATGAGGTTGGGTCCATGGCATGCAGGCCTCAGGGGTAGCGGAAGTTCATTAATTTGGCATAGAAGCATTCTGGGACACATGCTTAGAAGCATTTTTTTTTTCTTTTCATTAATTTGGCATAGAAGCATACTATCTCAGGTGTTGGTTGAGTAGTGTATGATTATCTTTGAGTCTTGTGTCTATAATTGTACGTGATCTTTCTCTAATGGCATGCTAATTGCTTTGTCTTGTGGCCCACTGACCCGATTCAGCACGTAGTGGTCAGCCATCATGGTTTGTGCATGCGACACGTGCTTTAGGCATAGCTCCAGACAAGACATTTTTTTGCAATTTTCTTTTAATTTTCCCCCATGTGTTGACATCTTTTCTAAAGTCCCTCTGAAGGCTTTATTCTTTTAGGATAAGCAGCATAATTGCTTTTGTTATAATTGATGCATCTTCTGAAATATCACATATTCTCTTGATGCATCATTGTGCTAAGTTTTGTGGTAGAGTTCGAATGTATTTTTGCACCCTTTTACCGTAAACATTTTATATATGTCTTTTAATGAACTTTCTTTTGCCTTCTGTTTTTATGGATGTATTTTTAATTTTTTCCTTTCAGATGGTTTTGTTTTACTCTACATTATTCTTCTTTTCTCTTTTTTGTTCAGGGGCAATTATTTCAACTGATGCAAAGACTTGGGAATACAACACCTCATTTCATACGTTGCATTAAACCAAACAACTCACAACTTCCTGAAACATATGAACAAGGACTTGTATTGCAGCAGCTTAGGTGCTGTGGTGTTTTAGAAGTGGTTCGTATATCAAGATCTGGTTATCCTACGAGAATGTCTCACCAAAAATTTGCTAGGAGGTAAAGCAATAATTCATTTTCTGCATTTCATGTGCTGCATGATCCTTTTATTTATTTGTTATTTTAACTTCTTAACTCTATCAGGTATGGTTTTCTTCTTCTTGAGAATGTTGCATCTCAAGATCCATTAAGTGTCTCAGTTGCAATACTTCAACAGTTTAACATATTCTTCCAGAGATGTATCAAGTGGGTTACACAAAATTATTCTTCCGAACTGGACAGGTGAGAGGAAAGCCTAATGTTTATATCATGATTCATCTTACTGGTCCGTACTAATCAGCCATCATTATGGTATGTATCGAATCATACCAACGTACTAACACATGGTATGATAGGATGTATCGACAAACTGGTATGTATCGCCTATACCAGTCCCTTGTCGAACCGATAGGTACTGGATAGACCGAGTGGCATGCCGCGGCATGATGAACCTTGATTTATATGTATGGAGTTGAATGATGCAAATTGCTTGTTTCATTTTATCCTACTCAATGTTCCTTTATTCTGAATAGTTTTAAACATTTACTTTTGCTTTTCTATTGGGTTTGGCAAGTACCAAATTTTGTTCCTTCCCTTCTCTATTGTCTATTTTCCATTCTAAACTTACTATGAACAAGTCAGTTTCATGCAATTTAACAACCTTAACTTTTTTAAAATCAAATCCTGTAGGGAAGGAATAGAGGACATATATAGTTTATGTTGATTAAAAGCAAAAAAATGAAGCTTAACTTTTTTTTGTTGTGGTATTGTGCATAGATTGGTGCACTTGAAGATACAAGAAATCGTACTCTCCATGGCATTTTAAGGGTTCAAAGCTGTTTTAGAGGCCATCAAGCTCGTCGTTATGTGAAAGAGCGTAAAAAAGGAATTGTTGCATTGCAATCATGTAATTTCTTCTCCCTTTTATTATAAGGAGCGATTCTTCTTGCAAGAAACTAGACTGTTATATTTAACTTAGTGAAGAAATTTTTTATAGGGTTAACAAGCAAAAAAATCTGACAATTATGTCTTTGTATCATCTTATAGTCATTCGGGGTGAGAAGACGAGACAGACATATTTAGTTTTGCTTCAGAGGCACAGAGCTGCAATTGTTTTGCAGAGAAATATAAGATGTAGATCTGCTCGGAGAGACTTTGTCAGCGTCCGTAATGCTTCAATAGTAATCCAATCCGGTACATTTGTTCACATATTGGGTTTGATTGGGAATACTTGTTTCTAAAATATTCTATTGTATACTGATCGTGCGTTTATTGAACAGTTATTCGTGGGTGGCTTGTTAGGAGGTGTTCTGGAAACATTGCTTTGCTCAATGCGACCGAGTATATTGGGGTAACAAAGGTAATTCGCTGACACTTGTTTAATTCTGCTCCAGCGTGACAATCTATACTGCATTTGTCTAATATGAAGCCCTTTCTTATACTCCAGTTGATTATTGGAATCAAATTTATCTGAAAGAATCCCTATCAACACTGTCGATTTATATGGAGGTTTATTTAGATTATTAATAGTATGGTTTTCTTTAAATGGAGGTTTATATGAAAGAATCCCTATCAACCTTCCTCTAAAAAAAGGTCGTTTTCTTTAAACGCAAAAGCTATGAATGTCTTATTTTGTGCTTTGAACAAGAACGAGTTCAATCGGATTTCTATGTGCAAAACGGCTTTTGACATTTGGCGAACTCTTGAAATCACTCATGAGGGAACTAGTAGAGTTAAAGACTCGAAAGTAAACCTCTTGTTGTATGATTTTGAGCTCTTCCAAATAACACCAAGCGAATCTATCGACGACATGTACACCCACTTCACGGATGTCATCAATAGCTTGAAAAGTCTTGGTAAAATTTTTTCGGATTTTGAACTCACTAACAAGATCTTAAGATCCCTTTCAAAATGGTGGGATCCTAAAATAACGGCGATTCAAGAATCAAAGGATCTAAATAATTATTCTATTGATGAACTCATTGGGTCTTTAAAGACCTATGAAATGGAACATGATGAATATGATGAACATGATGAACACATGAACCACCTTCTAAAGAACAAGAAGGTTTTTGAACTCCGAACCATGAAATGCCACTTGAGTAATGATTCAAGTGATGAGGATAATGAAGACATTGAACACATAACAATGAATGTTAACAAGTTCATTAAACAAAAATTAAAAAATACAAATGAACTTGAACGGAGAAAGAGGCCAAGAAGAAGAAGAAGGCTTGCAAAGAAGAATCAAGGAAAGAAGAAGCAAACTACGCTTTAATGGGCTTCGACAATGAGGTAAGTAACTTAACTTCCTTGAATTATTTTGAAATTACTTGATGATTTCTATGAATGCTTAACTTAGTTAGTAGGAATTTTTTTATGCTTTTCTTGTGTTTTTAGAAATTAAAAAAAAATCAAAATTATGCTATGCTTTTCTTTATAGTATTTTGAAAAGTAAAAATATGAATGACGATTGTAAGATTTGTGATAATGCTTAGGATTAAACCATGCATGAGTATCTTGATGGTTTACATTGTCTCTAAACATGATGCTTGATGATTTTATATCATGCATGAGTTGTTGAAGTGATATTGATCTAAAAACTTCTACCTTGGATTAATGGGTCTTAACCTTTTTTTTTATGATGAAATTTTTAGATGATACATGTCTTCATGAAATCAATTATAAAGACCTAACCCATAAATTTTCCAAATGAAAGAAATGTGATTTTTATGTTGCCTTGTATTACATTTGGACTTGATGATTTTCATGATGAAAAGTATTTTTCAGATTAAAAAAAAAATGATGTATGAGTTTAGCAAAAATTTGAGCATTGATCATCTTGTTATAACAAATGAAAGAAAGATGGGAAATGATTTTAATGATGAATTCATTTCTAAATATGATGATGCTCTCATGTTTAAATATGATGTATGATATTGATCATTCTTATGAAAGATCAAATCACGTAAATTGAAACTCTTAAAAATAAGAAAATGCACTATCATAATGTATCATTTTTATGTATTTGGTCTTGACGGTTTTATGACTAAGCTTGTGTTTTATTTTGATACATGTTTTCATAAAAATTTTGAATATGCTCACATCAAATTGCTTAAAATGAAAATGTATTTTTTCTCATTCTATTGAGATGAATGAATTCATGTTATGAGTCTTGTGAATCTCATAAAAATAAACATGATGAATATTTTATAAAATGTGCCTCATGTTTTCGATCTTAATGATTTCTCTTGAAACATGCTCTTTGGACTTATATTAAAAACATGAGTATACTCATATGAACGTCAAATCACTTGAAATGGAACACATAAAAAAAGGAGAAATTGCACTATCATGATGCTTTACGTGTAATGCTTTTGATCTTAATGGGCTAAATGACAACTTGTATTTCAAATTTATACAATGATGGCTTCCGTATAAATATTTGAACATACATTATGAAATCATCATTGAAATGAAAATATTAGAAGTTTGTTATCATGCTTAATGACCTTGTGATATCATATCTTGATGACAAACTCATGTTTCGGTTTTAAAATTTGATACTCATCTTTTGAAACATGAGTACACTTACATGAAACAAATAACTTAAAATGAAACACATTATCATGATATATTGAAACTCATGTCTTGAAATAATGTGTTACATTTTTGTCTTGATAATGCCTTATGAGATTTTGCCTTTACATCTTGAACTTTCATGCTTATCTTGGTATATAAAGACAAAGGCATATTTAGATGAAAAGAATTACTTGAAAAGAGAATTTTCCAAATGAAATATAACTTATCTCTTGTTTCACGAAACTATGGTTTTGAATTACTTTTATGAGATCATCATCTTGATAACTTCAGTTTTTATCTCTATACTCTCTTATGTTTCTCCCATGTTATATGAAGAAAAATATAAATTATTTTTTCTTAACTTATTGATACTCAATTTGAGAAAATATGTTTTGATGATTGAAACATTGTATGTGCAATTTGAACTTTTCTCTCATGTTTCAATACCACTTTATATGCTTCATGACATGATAATTGAAATATTGATGTAGACTTTTGATATATCACTTGTCATGATTAATGCATATAGTTAGCATTTTAAATCTTTAAAATGATTTTGATTATGAGTTTCGAGTTGACAAATTGAGCTTGAATGATTTTTCTTTTAACGATTCTTGAATATTTTGGAATTATGACTTGTTAAGACATATTTAATGCTTGAATCAAGTTTTAAAAGATTTCATTTAGCTATAAAGAAATTTTATTGAAATCATGATCTTGCAACTATGACTTGAAACTCTTTATAAATCAAGATCTTTTACCATGCTCCTTCCGTCTTATCAAAAGAAAATTCTTTAAATGAAATGTAACTTGTCTTTTGATTTCTCGGAATTTAATACTTGAATTTTTATGAATTTGTGTCGTGATTCTTATGAAATATGATCTTGGTAAAAAATTCTTATGTATGAATCAAGATCTTGTGTTTGATCTCCTAAGACTTCCACTTGTTATTTCCTAAAAAGGAGATTTGTCAAAATGATTCATGAACCTTTTGATTTATGACTTTTGGATTCATGACTCAAGATTGAAGATTGAAACATTATATGCTAAAATTGATTTTTTTTATTGTTTCAATACTTCCTCAAATGCCTTATGTGATGATTGAAAATTTTATGAAAAAGAATTGTGCTTAATATTTGAATCATTGATTTATTCTTTTATTATGGCTTAAAAATGAATGAAAAGAAAATATGTTAGCACTTGTAATCATGATTTGATCCTTAATATTGATATGCTTTCATATATCATGATTCTTGGTTGTATCACATTTATCTTGATTTAAAAATTGATAAATATGAATCTAGATCTTGCTAAAATGAAAAGTTATGAATCATGGATGATATCTTTTGGTTTTGATTCTTGTTGAATTTACATATTGATATCCTTCATGACATGATTTCTCATGTTTCAATATCATCTCGTATGCATCATGTGATGATTGATATATTGATTGATGCAATTTTCTCATTGGTTCCTCCCTTCTTTTTGATATTGATAAAGGGGGAGAAAAATTGTTAACTTGTGTATCAAAAGAGAAAAATTTGCTAGCTTAAACATTGAGAAGCAAAAAGTTGCTATCTCAAGAGAGGCAAAAATCTTGCTCAACTTCATTTTTTCAACAAAATTACTTGCATCTTTGTTACAAATTATTATTGAATCTCATGCAAGATTATTTGTAGTATTAATCCTCCTTTTCTTTTTGATATTGATAAAGGGGGAGAAGGCTTTTACAAATGAATGCAAAAGTCCTAGCATGCAAAGAAAGCAAAACTTGCAAGCTTGCTCTTCTCAAAAGAGAAGAAAGAAATTATAAAATTGCATGCATATCGCAAAAAGAAGTCAAGAAAATGCATAATTTGTTTGTACTTCTCAAAGGAACATAGAAAAACTTGCCATCATCATGACAAGTACTATCTTGCTTATCATGATAAACATGCGATACCTAAATATTGTATGATGTGATTAATAGCTAGTATGTTTGTAATATTTATATATCCTTGAAAACTAGCTATAATGTTACTTCTCCTTTTTGTTGATGACATAGGGGGAGAAGTAGATTGATGACTTCATGCATTTATTGAGTATTTTATATTTACATGATGGTTTTTTGTTTTCTCACTACATGAATGATACATGTTACTTGGATTTGGGATAATCCAAGAAATCTATCAATGGCATATTGATAGGGGGAGTTTGTGTTAAACTCCGGGGAGTTATGATTAACTCCGTCAGCTCATCAATTAGTTGTCATCATCAAAAAGGGGGAGATTGTTGAATCTCGGATTTTGATGATGAAACTAATTGAGTGTGATTTGTGGTCTAATTACGTTTTAAGTTACGCAGGTCTACTATCGATCAGGATTAGACAGTTGACATTGGAGGAATTGACGTTGCACCGTAGGTGATCACGTCAGGATATTGGATGTCGAGCCAGAGGTTCGATCGACTATCGGCGAGGAGGCTTCGTGACGTCGGGCATCGGCCAAGAAGAGCGTGTTGCACCAAGGATATCGGGATTACGAGATCAATCACCGATTGGGCAATGGACCGCAAGAGAGGACGATGTAAAGAAGGATCGATCGGACGGCGCCACCAATGACGTCTTGGAGATGGCGAATGTCAATTCGTGTTGTAATAAGCTGTCTAGATTGAAGTAGAGTGTTTGTTGTTTGTGTGCGTGGAGTAACTACGATAAGGATGACGACGTAAAGCGAAACAAAGGGTCGAAGTCAAGTGCGATGGATCATTGGGAGTTCGAGTGTGGCAGAGAAGCTCTTTATGTAGCGGTAGTAGCCGCCTTGGGTTACTATAGCGGCGGTAGCATCGCTGGTCGGGCGGTGGTATCGCTTCTGTGTGTCGGTCGCCAGATCGACACAAGCTGATGGCATCGCCTCGACACCGCTTGAAGCAGGAACTCATTTGATTTCAAATTTGGAGCCCAAATTTAAAATCATTTTGGATCTATAAATACCCCCTCTTTCTCAGCTGAATGGAGTACCCTTTGAGAGCTAGATTTTGAAAATAAGTCTTAGGAAAGTCTTATTTTTCATTTGCTTAAGTGTTCACCTCATTTCCTTCTTCTTGTCTAATCTTGTAAGAAGGTGAACCACTTGTAAAGGGTTGTAAGAGGGGTATTTAGTCCTTCCCCTTCAAAAGGATTTGCTAGTAGAAGAAGGGAGCCTCATCGGAGAAGGCTTCGGAAGTGGATGTAGGTCACTTTGACCGAACCACTATACATCGCTGCGTCTTGATTGTGTGAGTGTTTAAATTTTTGTTTTATCTCTTTACTTTGTTGCAAGCCTTTACTTTACTTGCTCTACTTCCTTTTCATCGTCGTACGCATGCTTTAAAGTTAGAACGCAACCAAATCAGTTTCAAACGAAACGTTGCTTTCATCGTACAAAGTTTCGAAGCTTGATTTAAATCATTTGAAAAATCTATCATTTTATCCGTTGCACTAATTCACCCCCCCCCCACTTAGTGCCGCTCGATCCTTAACAGTTATGAATCGAACTCTTTTTGAGGCTTGGTATGGTATAAAACCAAGTGTAAGCCATCTAAGAATTTTTGGTTGTATTGCTTATGCTTTGGTGAATTCACAAAACTATCATAAGCTTGATGAAAAATCTAAAAAATATATTTTAATTGGTTATTCCTTACATTCCAAAGCATATCGATTGTATAATCCTGTTAGTGGCAAAGTTATTATTAACAAAAATATTATGTTTAATGAAAGGGCAAGTTGGAATTAGGAGTCCAATGAAGGTGAAACTCAAACTCAAATTCTAACAGAACTAGACACTCCACATAATCAAGTAACAGATCCAGCTCCAACAAGTTCATCGTCAACCTCACCTAATAGCAGTTCAAATTCTGATTCCTCAACTAAAACCCCTCTAGGAAGATTCAGATCACTAACAGAAATTTATAATTCAACATTTGCTTTATTTATTTCAGATCCTACAACTTTTGAGGAAGCAGTTGAAAAAGAGGAATGACGAAAAGCAATGAAAGAAGAAATCAAGTCAATTGAGAAGAATGAAACTTGGGAGCTAATGGATCTACCAAAGGAAAAGAAAGCTATTGGATTGAAATAGGTGTTCAAAATAAAATATAATGCAGACAGAAGTATCCAAAAGCATAAGGCTCGGCTTGTAGCAAAAGAATATTCGCAGCAACAAGGTATTGATTTTGATGATACTTTTTCTTCAATTACTATATTCGAAACCATGAGAACTTTCTTGGCTTTAACTGTTCACTTAAGTTGGCATAGTTATCAATTTGATGTTAAATCTGTATTTTTAAATGGGGATTTATATGAAAAAGTTTTTGTTACTCAACCTAAAGGTTTTATGGTTAAAGGATACGAAGAAAATGTGTATAAGCTAAAGAAAATTCTCTATGGCCTTAAACAAGCTCCAAGAGCATGGTATAGTAAAATTAATTATTATTTTTATCAAAATAAATTTAAGAGGAGCAATAATGAACCTACTCTAATGGTTTACCTTTATGTTGATGATATTATATATATGGGTTCATCTAACTCTTTTGTGGAAGAATTTAAAAAATATATGATGAATAAGTTTGAAATATCAGATCTAGGTCTACTGCATTATTTTCTTGGGTTGAAAGTGAAACAAGGATTAGATGAAAATTTTATTTCATAAAGAAAGTATGCAATGGATCTATTCAAAAAATCTAACATGATTAATTGTAAAGTTGCAACAATGCCTATGAATATAAATGAGAAACTGAAACTTAAAGATGATACATGTTTGATAAATGCAAGATACTATAGAAGTTTGGTCAGAGGTTTGATTTATCTAACTCATACTCGACCAGATATTATCTGTTCTGTTGGTGCAGTATCCAAGTTTATACAAAACCCCAACAAACATTATCTCGGAGTTGTTAAAAGAATTCAGCGTTATATTGCGGGAACTATAGATTATGGCATTTAGTATTCTCATAATTTTAAATGTAAATTATTTGGTTTCACTTATAGTGATTGGGCAGGAGATTTGGATAATAGAAAAAGTACTTCAAGCAATATTTTTAGCATTGGATCAGGTGCTATATCTTGGAGCTCAAAGAAGCAAGCAACAACTGCATTATCGACATCGGAAGCAGAATATGTAGCTGCAACATCAGCAGCTTATAAAACAATATGGCTTAGAAGACTTCTTGAAGATATTCATCAAGAACAAAAGAAAGCAATAGAAATATTTTATGACAATAAAGCTACAATTGTAACGACAAAGAATCCAACATTTCATGAAAGAACGAAACATATAGAGATACGTTATCATTTTATCGGGATCTTATAGCAAATGGAGCACAATGAAGTATCGTGGCACAGATGAACAAGTTGCGGATATACTCATCAAGTTACTTCCAGTTCAAAAACATGTTTATTTTATGTCTCAAATTGGTGTATGTAACTATGATTCAAGAGGCAGTGTTAGAAATTGATTCATAATAGTTATCTAGATAGTTGCCATGCTCTAGGTAGTTATAGGCATATTCTAAGAAATGACCCATGATCTAGAAGTTATATGGTAGTTCCTACACCTGACTCAATCATAAGTGACATGATGAAAGTAGATAGTTACCACTAGGTCCTATAAATAGGACCATAGTTCATGAAGCAATAAGGTAGGGTGTGTATTTGGGTAAATTTTGTAAGTGTTTTATATCTTTTCTTTTATTTTAATACTTCATCAATTTTTTTGATTGAAAATATTCTCTCTAAATTATATCATAATATTTTGTTTTTATCGTTTCCTCTTGAACCCGAATGGGCTAAAGGCATTTCTCGGTATACAAGCTGTTGATGATAACTGTGAACTCTAAAGTACGCAGCCATTGCAATGTTGCATGCCGGGACATCATCTTCGTTACTGAAGTTGCAGTGCTTCTTGACATCAGCGTAGACCTCATCGGAGATGACGGCACGGGTGGACCAGACCCATCTGATCGGTTTCATCGTCCATCAACGCGTTCCCGATCTGATGCATCGTCGAGAGTAAATTAGCCTGCATGATCTTGTCATGACACTATGAAACCCTTGAAGTTGATGTGATTCTCCTTGGAAGCTTTTTTGTTTCGTCGAATATTTTCTCCGAAAGTTGTGGTTCGTAATGCACTAACGAAGTGTTAATCTACGAGACTTCAAGGAGTTCATGAGCTAACTTTATCACCATATGTCGATTACCTGCGTAGCCTTCTCCGGCGATGTAGAAGTCATGAGATTTGGAACTGTGGGAACGTCTTGAACCGGTTGAGAAGAAATATGTAGGGAGTCCTCAGCTACAGACAGTCGCATCGGATAAGAAGTAAGCAGACAGCAACAAGGAGTTGATCTGAACATTTCATCGCGCAGAACTAACCGGTGACCTTATCTCCCCGGTCACGTAGATCAGAGGCCGTCTTAGTGTAAGAAAACCCCACGCCAATTGGGGACTCGAGTACTAGCAAATTGGCCTCTGCAATTAAGACTTGATGTTCTTAGGTTCCATTTTATGAGTGTCAGTGAAGAGGCTGAGAAGAAGCATTTGCCTTTGTTCCATGCATGCTCGTTGAATACGAGCTCCGGCACACCCTTCTGTATCAGAAAAGGTCCGAGCTCCCCTGCCGCTCCATACCCAATGGAAGAACAACCAGGCCCTGCGACCAGAAAGAATTCCTGGAGAATACAGAACACTGTAACTTCATTACAGAGCACAGGCATACCTCCATTAAGCCAAAGGAGAAGCGGCTTCTACTTGGGGGCGTGGGTGGCCTCGAAGAACCAGTAGAAGAGCGCCCGACCGTGGCTCTTGTTGACGGTCACGTAGCTGGCGCAGTGGCCGAAGTTGACCAGGGGCTGGCCGGGGAGTCAGACCACCCGGTCGGCCTGCTGTTGCTTCGACGCTTTATAGTCCACTTCACCTACGTCGGTGAGAGCAAAAGAGCGGCACAAGACGAAGAATGCAGCGAAGAAAACGTTGGAGCGCGAAGAAGATCGAGTGAACTCTAATTGCTGCATGCGGTAAGACCCGAGGAAGCAATAAATAATTGGTGTAAGATCCGGAGTCGAGGGGAAGGCACGCAGAAGACAGCAGCACAACCGCATCGTTGATGCCAATATCTGAAGCGAAAGTGCACGAAGAGACACCCAAATCGATCCGCTCAACCAAGGAATAAAAAAAATCAAAAGAAATCTTCTAGAATAAAAAATGGGGGTTAAGGTCCAGATAATCAACTAAGTCCTTATTATTTATTTATATCTAAAATAATTTATATATTTTAAAAAAATATAACATATAAGTTTCATCCATCAAATTTAAGTTAACACATTTGAGTCTGTTTATATGCTGATTGATAATAAATTATTAATATAATAATATATAATTTAAATTTAAAAAATTTTAAGGTTCATTTTAGCTCATGTAGTTTTTGGCTATGGACCATTTAAATCCTTATAATTTACTTATATCTAAAATAACTCATATATTTAAAAAAATATAGCATATAAGTTTCTCCTATCAAGTTTGAGTTAATAGATGTTTGAGTCGCTTATATGACATGCTGACTCATAATAAATCATTACTATAATAACACGTATAATTTAAACTTTAAAAAAAGTTAAGGTCCATCTTGTCGAGGAAGAAAAAACGACATAGGCCATAGAGACAAACAATGACGGAGAAGCAAAGGTAGGAAAGGTCGAAGGCAAAGATGAGGGAGAGCTGGACCACCACATTATAGGCATAACGAGTGAGGATGTAGGAGAGGTCGAAATGGGAGGCGATGGGGATAAATATGCACAGGAGGAGGAAGATGGACTAGAAGACCATTACGTACCTAGTGTCGAACTAATCGATGCACATCTACCTGAGATAAGACCAGAAGCTCATGAGCTCATCGTTAGCACGTGAGAGACTACGTGCGCACAATGGCTTACTAGGTAGCAACAACTCGGTGCTGCTATTGGTGATCGCTTCTATGACGACACCTCATCTTACTATTGATGGAGGTTTGAGTTTTTTTTTAAACTTATATTACACATGTCATTATATTAATAGTTTATTATGATTCATCATGCTACATAAGCAAGCTCTAATGTCTATTAACTCAGACTTGACGAGAAAAGCTTATATGCTATATTTTTAAAAATATATAAATTATTTTAGATACAAGTAAATCATAAGGGCTTAAGAGATCTATGGCTAAAACCATAATAACTAAAATAAGCCTCAACCCTAAATTACATGTGTCATTATATTAATAATTTATTGTGAGTCAACATGTCACTTAAGTAGATTCTAACGGTTGTTAACTCAAATTTGACAAGAATGACTTATATGCTATGTTTTTTAAAATATAAAAATTATTTTAAATACGAGAAAACCATAAGGATTTAAGAGGTCTATGATCAAAACCATGAGGGTTAAAATGGACCTTAATCATAAAAAATATATATGCTAAATTTTTATTTTGAAGTTAGTTTTTGCGAGGAATTAGATGGAATATGAAATGATTTTTTAAATAAAATGAAAATATAGTTAATGTTATGACATAAAAAAAGGGGTGCCAAATGAGTTGGATTTACGTATCATTCCCTCCCATTAATTAAGAAGTTTTATTAGTTGGACTTAGTCCAAATGGTTTCGCAAGTTGGCGGTGTTTGGGTTATTAAAGTCAAAATGTTGAATATGTTGCTGCAACAAAACCCAAAACTCGACTACAAACTTACACTCTGTGAAAATATGATGCATGGAATCCATAAGAAATCGATAACAATAGCTCCGAATTGAAATTGAACTAAAAATAGAAAGTCGATGCCATGCAAACTTCTAAAAAAAAAAATTAATCCTCAAAATAATTTTTAACTGTCAAATCATCTTCCAACCCCCACCTCAACTATTTTGGGTGCTATCATTGATTGGGCGCCCAAAGGAAGTGGAGCTAATTCTCATGTTCGTTATCATCTCCACCTAACTCCCAAGGATTTCACAAGCATCTCTGCATGGGTTCTTTATTAAAACAAAAAGGAAATGGTCTCTATCTGTCATAAAACACAATATGTTGCTTCCATTCCTCAAACGCTTTTCCTGGGTTCTCTTCACATGGCAGTTCAATTGCTGAAACCCACAAGAAAGCCCTACTTTTTGACCTTGATGTTGATTCTCCAACCATCAACCAAAAGAAAACAACAATAATAACTCGAACAAGTGACAATGGATTGCATATTCTAATCTCGGCTAATGGATGCTTTAGGCCAATAAAGTGACGGTCTACATGTTGAGAAGAAGATAGTATACATGGTTGCTTAATCATCCAAAAGTAATTATCCAGTAGCGCAGGATGATCAACTTTGTTCATCATTCCTGAAGCTTTCTTTCTCGGTAGAGCAGCCTGTGTTACTCCTGTGACAGAAACAAGAGAAGAAGGCAGCCGAGGCAGGTGTGTTTGGCCACCGTGCATCCTTAAGTCGCACCTAATTTCCACCCTCCACATCAGTCTCATCTCTCCGACCACCCTCACCTACCTCCATCCTCCACACTTGACACCTCCTTCCCGGCTTCCCTTGCATCATGTACTAACCAAAGCCAAGCATAAATCTGCTTAACATGAGACTGTCAAAGCTCCGCATGTTTGGCACTTTCAGCTCACCAAATCAAACAGCCTGAAACATCAAAACGAGACAGATTCTGTAAGAAATCTTCCCCCGCCATGCAAAAGTTCTATATTAATGGCCGCTCTCTAACACTCCAACGTCAGTTGTTGTCTCCTTTATCTCTCTCTCTCTCTCTCTCTCTCTCTCTCTCTCTCTCTCTCTCTCTCTCTCTCTCTCTCTCTCTCTCTCTCTCTCTCTCTCTCTCTCTCTCTTTTCTAAGCAGGTGGACACAATGAACTCCTGCAACTATACCACCATGTCGAACAGCCAAAGTGCTTCCTCTGGCATCAGTGGCTTCCTCTCGTTGTTGCCGGAGATCCAAACTTCTGAGCTGTTTCTGGCTGTGTCCATCTTCATAACCATTCACTCACTCAGACAAGGGAAGCGTCAGGGCCTCGCGGTGTGGCCGGTGGTCGGCATGCTGCCGTCTCTGCTCCTCGGCATACGCAACGACATGTACGAGTGGGTCACCGGCGTGCTCGACCGGCAGGGGGGCACGTTCACTTTCCGTGGCCCGTGGTTCACCAACCTCCACTGCGTCGTGACGGCCGACCCCCGCAACCTCGAGCACCTCCTCAAGACCAAGTTCTCCAGCTTCCCCAAGGGCGAGTACTTCCGCGGCACCGTGCGCGACCTCCTCGGCGACGGCATCTTCAGCGCCGACGACGAGACCTGGCGAAAGCAGCGCAAGACGGCGAGCCTGGAGTTCCACTCCGCCGAGTTCCGGGCCATGACCGCCCGGTCCCTCGTCGAGCTCGTCCACTCGAGGCTGCTCCCGGTGCTCGAGGCAGCCCACGACGGCCGCGCACAGATCGACCTCCAGGACGTGCTCCTGAGGCTCACGTTCGACAACGTGTGCATGATCGCCTTCGGAATCGACCCGGGCTGCCTCCACCCGGGCCTGCCGGAGATTCCGTTCGCCAAAGCCTTCGAGGACGCGACGGAGGCCACCATCATACGCTTCATCACGCCCACCGCCATCTGGAAAGCGCTGCGCTACCTCGACCTCGGGAGCGAGAGATGGCTCAGGCGGTCGCTGAAGCGGGTCGACGAGTTTGCCTACGACGTCATAAGAACAAGGAAGAAGGAACTATCGTTGGAGTCCGGCGACAAGAACAGTACGGCGAGAACCGACCTCCTGACCGTGTTCACTAGGCTCAAAGACGAGGACGGGAGAGCCTTCTCCGACAAGTTTCTGCGAGACGTCTGCGTCAACTTCATACTCGCCGGCCGCGACACCTCGTCGGTCGCGTTGGCCTGGTTCTTTTGGCTTCTCGACAAACACCCGGAAGTCGAGGAGAAGATTCTTGGGGAAATCAACACGATAGTGAAGGAAAGAGGATCAAGAAATGGCGGCGAGGGAGCAGAGGGCGAAGAGCTGGTGTTCAGGCCAGAGGAGGTGAAGAAGATGGAGTATCTGCAAGCGGCGCTGTCAGAAGCTCTCAGACTGTATCCTTCGGTGCCAGTGGACCACAAGGAGGTAGGACATGCAGATCAATTTGGCTCTTCGGTTTCTTCTCTTGCCTCACGATTGGATTACGATCCCTCAGGTTGTGGAGGACGAGGTGTTCCCAGATGGCACAGCACTGAAGAAGGGAACCAAGGTCGTGTACGCCATCTTCTCCATGGGAAGGATGGAAAGCATATGGGGGAAGGACTGCAGGGACTACAAACCAGAGAGGTGGCTAAAGGACGGCCGCTTCATGAGCGAGTCAGCGTACAAGTTCACGGCCTTCAACGGCGGTCCGAGGCTGTGCCTGGGGAAGGACTTCGCGTACTACCAGATGAAGTTTGTGGCAGCTTCCATCCTCCGCCGCTACCATGTGAGGGTTGCAGAGGGCCACCCGGTGGTGCCCAAGATGGCGCTGACCATGTACATGAAGTACGGATTGAAGGTCACGCTCTGCAGAAGGGACGAGATGTGAGCCCTGAGAAGAACTAGTGACGAGGAACTCCCAAGGTTTCATGGATCATAATAATAAACCTTGTCTACTTGTCTAAAGCAGTAGTAGCGGAAGACGGTCTGCTATTCTTCTGCAAATTATGTATGTTTCTTTATATTAGATTTTTCTTTGTTTTGTATTGTGCATGGGAGAGTTGAGTGACGTATTATTAAGGTCATATACTTGATATAATCGAGGGTTTCGTTTCCATCACCAATCAATAAGAAAAATGTTCATGATATATTGTTAATCCAGTAAGAGTCAGGTTGATTGAAGGGAAGAGGAGCATCGAAATCTGATGTGATCATTGAGTGCCCTTTAAAATTACAAAATATAAGGGCAATCACACTATATAAATTAAATTTTACGTGGTTAAAAATAATATATGCAAAAAAAATTAAGCTATTAGTTTAGATAAAAATTATTTTTGAATAATTAGGTATAATCTAATAGCGGATAAAATATTCTAAAAAGACTTCAGATGGTTACCATAAGAAATGCAAGAAGAGATAAAAAAGGAATCTAAATTTTTTTAATATATAATGATGCATGTGGACTTACATCCTTAGATGGGTAGCATATCCTTAAATTGCTTGAAAATGAGATAAGAATATTTGATTTTGTACCTAATACGTTTGTTTATTGATGAAGTATTATATAAATATCTCATATATTGTCTTTAGATTATTATTAGTTATACCATGAAATATGATACATGTTGAGATATATCCATTTGATGTCTCGTAAAGTGACGTGTTATCATGGACTTAGTTGATTTTGTCTGAGACATATTTTATCCATGTATGTCAATCCACAAAAAGATCAATCTTCTCAAATATGGGTTAGAGGAAATATTTCACTCAAAATCTAAAATCAATCGTTTCGACAAATATATGATAGTTAATACAAATTATAAACATAAATTTTATAATCTTTTAATGGTTGCACAACAAAAGATTCAAGATGATCCACCATAAACAAAATAAAATAGGACTATCAAACCTACTGCCAGCCCTATATATGTTGTGTAAAGCATGAACAAAATCAAAAAAATATGGATATATATAAATATCATATCAAATACCTTATTTACATTTTGTTCATGACATTCCTCCCTACATATTTCTTCGATGTTCTCATTGAAGTCTTTATTGTTAAGTTTTCAATCTTCTACTCCAGTTGCAACACGTCTCTTGGCTCCTAAAGGTTTTTTGCCACTGTTGTTGAATAGTCGAACTTTGATCCTTCATGCTATTTCAACTTGTTAACTCTGACTCTAGTATGGGATTGACTAAGTTATGCGTATCCTTATTAGTATCTACGGATCCTTCAGATGTAGGAAATTTTTTTTCATATCATGCACTAGTCTCTCAAATACCTTATATCGCTCGAATTGGATAAATATTTAATGAAGCTTTTAACGAGCATCACCTTGTAGACTTTGAAGTTTTTGGAATTCTTCATTTGCAAAATTTATCCATCGATTCTTCTTTCACTTAGTTGTCACTTCTAAATTAATTCACATCCTTTCAATTATCATTCTATTGAAAAATGAAACGAATAATTTACTTTTACTAGCATCGACCACTATTAATGATGATTTAATAATTATTATCTTTCAATAGATTTCTTCCAAGAGTTATGCAAAACTCATTATCTGGATAAATAAAAAAATATAATAAATAAAAAAATTATAATACTCAATTTCACTCAAATTCTCAAGAGTTGAGAAGAAAGATTACTCAACTTCATTCGCCTCCTCTAATGTTATCCTCCCTACATCAAACTAATTACTAACCTTGGCACATTTCCAATGCGAAGTATTTGGATTACTTACTGTAATTTATCCTGTTGCACTGATTTGCACTGGTTTCACGAGGTAGGAAGCACGTTAACACATCTGTGTCTTCTTTACCATCACAAGCAACATGAGATCTCTTATCGATTGACACATTTGCTATCACATAAAATTTATTTATTTGTTACAATTGCAACAACGCATGAACTATTAGTTTAGATAAAAGGGTGACACTTGAACTATAAGAGCAACAACACACAAGATCATCCATCCATTTCCTCCTTATCATGCTTACATTTTTACACACACACGAACGTTTAAATATAATGCAGTTTCAACCTATTACATGTTTCATGTCCTACAAAAAATTGTTCTAATCACAAAGACAAATAGTATTGGAAGGGTCATGCTTACAACATGTCCAACTTCTCTTGGAAGGAGAGCAGGCAATCTAGCAAACAGGTTTGGAGGATTAGTTAAGACATGCAGCCTCAAGAAACTTGGAACATGAAGCACTTGGCATGCAGTGAGCTCCATGGAATTGTTGGTGGCATTTCATAATGCGACTGCTCCTTTAGTTGAATGCATGTTTGACAGGCCTGGGTGCTGTCAATAAATAGTCCACCTGTTGCACAACTTGAGGACATCAATTTGTGATAGCAGCTTTGTTTTAGATGTAGGGGATAAGACCAGATTGATCACATGAACAAGGATAAACCCAAAGTAGCTGTCTCAAATTGGTAAGCATTGGTCAGTCCCCCCAGGTTTGTAGATTTTTTGAAGAAGCTGAAGAAAATAATAAACAACAGCCCATCAAAAGATACTGTAACAAAAGATAAATCTCCTCTGAGAGCATTACTATAACATGAAAGCAAACAAATAAGCAGTCCTTAAGCAAGCTAATGATTACAATAAACACCGATCCAATTAATATATCAAAATACCTTGTATTTGATCTATCCCCTCTCTCAAGATGAGAACATTATAAAGTTTGTGCAAACAATAACAAACACTGAATTATGGAAATATGCAAATAGCATAGGGAATTCTTCAAAAAAAAAATCATTTAACCAAATAGATGTCCAGGTATCATAGGATACGATGAGACAAAATCAGTTTTCCATTAACCTCTGGTTTCACTCCTTTGCATGTCAGATTCCAAGCAGCATTTTAAGAAAGAGAAAAAGAAATAATTGACAATATTCAGGTGGTCATGCCGTCAAAGTCATTCCTTTGCCTATAGACACATTAATTTCTAATTTTATTATGTCTATAGATCAATGATGTAGTTTTCATGGTATTACATAAACACTTCTAAGTTGAGCTTTGTTCTTTGATATGCTACCAACCAATTGCCAGATCCCAAATTTCCTGCAATGAACATTGGAAAAAATAAAGCATTCAGTAATCTTCCAATTACAAGGTCATAAAATAAAGCAACAGAGATGTGTTAATCCCTTTGGCAAACATATAAAGAAAATGTATATATGATCCTTAGTTTACCCATGAATGCATGATCAACTTAACCAGTCGATTAGATATAAAAACAAACCATACAACTAATTCAGAGCACATTTGCAGTGACATTTGGTATCTATTTAGCAAGTAACAAAAAAAACAAGAACAAATAATAATAATGCTTTAGATGAAGAATCGACAAGTATCCAACAGTATTGCGATCATACCAACATGATGACATACAAGTAAATATTATTCCACTGAACTACATTGACGTGCAAAAACATCGATCCACATTAGTGCCTTCAGAACAATTCAGCCCTCGTTAGAGACAGTGTTGCCTTGTGTGGTAGTTCATCAACAAAATTCCGCACCTCTTCCATGTTGTCATGCCAGTTTCTTGTTTGTTCTAGCGATCCAAACTTCAGCAGCTAATTCTATCTGAAACCCATCAACCCAATCTCTTTGGTTCCATCTGCATAGCAAGAATGTATGGCACTTCAGAAGACCTCCAGTTGGTCCCATACTTGATCATCTGCACTCAAACCAAGCTCCTTCTCGACCTTGTTCCACCGACGAACTAGATTCTCAGGGAACCGCTTCTTCACCTTGTCAACCACTGGCTTTGCCTCTTTCAGCTTCGTTCCCTTTACCAATCCCTCCACTAGAAGCTTCATTGTGCGAAAATCTGGAACCTTATTCAACTTCAAGCTATCCTTGAACACCTCCAGCTCCGTGTCGACATCCCCATTCCAATCGAGACAGAAAAATCTTAAACATCGTTGCGTTAGGACTGCAACCCTTCTCCGTGAGTCCTCTATATACCGCTTTGGCCTCTTCAAACTGGCCCGCATTACAATAACATGTGAGGAGATAAGCGTAGGTGATCGTATCAGGCTTAATTCCTGCGGCTTCGATCTCCCTAATCAGCTCGAGAACATCCTCCGGCTTTCCATGTCCAGCCCGATGCATAACCCTCACATTGTAAGGAGTAAGATCGGGCGCGGCGCACACCCATTCCCGACCATCTCCTTCCACAGCGCCTCAACCTCATCTGACTTCCCTTTCTTGTAAAGGGAATCGAGGAGCGTGGTGTAGATCACGGTGGTCGGCTCCAGATGCTTTACAGTCACCATCTCTTTCAAGGTCTCGATGGCTTTGTCGGTCTTGCCGGTGAGGCAAAGAGCACTGACAAGGACGCCGTAGGAGACAACATCGGGTGTGATGCCATGCTTCTCATAGAGCTTAGCAAATAAGCCTGGAACGCGGTTGGGCTTCTTGGCCCGGATGCAGGCGGAGAGGAAAGCGTTGAAGGAGACGAGGGAATGGGGGGCGGAAATGAGGACGGGGACCTCCTCGAAGGTGCGCAGCGCGTGGTCGAGGATGCCGGCGGTGCCATAAGAGAGGATGACAGTGGCGACGTAGGGCTCGGTGAGGCCGACGGCAGCGCACTTGCGGTATTCGAGGAGGGCCTCAACGTCAGAGAATCGACGGGATCGGGCGAGGCGGTGGACGGTGAGCTCGAGGGCGTAGCGGGCGGAAGTTGAGGAGGTGGAGTCGACAACGGAAGATACGATGGTGACAGCCCGATCGGGGTCGAACTCCTTCCGGAGGCGGGACTTGGCGACGGCGGCTGAGATCCCGGTGCGAGTTGCAGGAGCGGTGGTGGAGAGGCGGCGGGGGAGGTAGCCGAGGAGGGAGAGGTGGCGAAGCGAGGCGGTGAGAACGCCGATTCCGCTAGGTGACGGAGGACGGGTTTAGAGTTCTGGTTCGGAATGGAAGCCATTTTTGGATCCTCTAGGAGCTTCATAAGCCCAGCCCAATGGACCATATAATTTGTCGGTCCATTGAAGGAACGAAGCAAAAAGATCAGAGATCGTAACCTTACGATTTGGGATTTGCGTTGGTGGAGAACCTCGAGGACTAAAATTTCTGCAACGACTTGAGCGGTGCCGACTCGCTCAAGTCAACTCTCTCTTCCGTGTGCATCCATCGAAGAATCTACTAAGTCCCCCGATGGACAAACTCAACGGGGAGCTTGCGGATTAACAGCCACGTAGTTTTCGTTCCAGCAGCCACTCCGTTGCCCGTGTCTCGGACAACACGAGATCTGGTCGACGGCTTCGCCATGTGTTACATTCCCTGCGAAGACCAGCAATGGCACGCAAACAGAGTCATCGCTATGCGTCATCGGAGAACCTGTGTGCTGACGCGAAGAACCATTTACGGTTTCATCGTTAGTAATTACATCGAATAAAGAAAGAAAACGTAACACAGACTTGGTCAAGTACTTGAGGAGTTGGTGTCAAACACATCTTCGAGACGCGCTTTAAGCATTCTTATACAAATCATATGACTCGATCGAGACAGCCAGGTGAAACGTGATTTCTGCATTGTTTTCGCTGGCGAACCGGTGATGAACCCGTTCGAAGTTGAGCGGCAGCTGCAGCAAACCTACACCCGACGGATCGATTCTTTAATTCGGTCGGGTACGACCGGACAGACGTGGAAGTCGCTCGTCCGGGTGTGAACGGGTTGACCCGGTTTAGGACTTCGCATCTTTATCCAAACCATGCTCTCGATTTCATCATTGTATGACACCATTAACCTTATTATCCAGTGGACTCAGCGTAGACTCTTCCCCAGCGAACAAGATATCCATCCTGATATCCAACGTCGGCATGGGTACGTATTCACCCCCACCCCTTCTTCCCATTCTCTCCTCCTTCTACTTCAAAATTACGACACTTTGCCATTCTAGTCTGCCTCGTCAATACGAACCGTTCAAGGTGAAGGTGGCAACGACGTGGTACTGAGAATTCCCCGAGGGTAGTTTCGTCAATATAGAAATCCGGGGCCACCCATTGTTTTGCCGGCTCCTCCGCCTATAAACCCCAACAGCATACCATCCCTTATCCCGACCATGAATAGGAGAGCCTAAGCTGTATACGATATGTCTTCTTTAATTAGGCGTCACGAGTCACCCTTCCCATCGAAGCCGCCCTCACTGAAGACCTCGGCCACTCGGCCACTGGAGGAAGCCCTCGCCCTCCGCCTTCGCTCCCTCCTCCCGATACCCGGAAACTCCGCGGGAGTCCCCCTGCCTTGGCTCGACCGCGCCGTCCGCATCCTCGCCCTCACTCTCGCCGCCACCGCTGTCGTCGTCTCCGACCGTTCCCTCCCCGGTGGCGTCGATTCCGATGCTCTGACTGCCCACCTCGACGCCGGAGTTCCCTTCCTCGACTCCTGCAACGCTGCCTCCGCCGAGATCGCGCGATTGGAGCACCGGCTCCTCCCCCTTCGCGTCGCCCTCCGCCTCCTTCACCCTGATGAGGATGACGGTGACGAGAACGCCCTACGGCGGGCGCGCAGGGCGATCGCGGAGTGGGAGAGCACGCCGAGCCGCGAGATTGGGCGGTCGGCCGGGGAGCTGATCCGGAGAATGGCGCCGGATGAGCCGCCGCGCGGCAGCGCGTCGGCCGTGCGGAGGGCGACGTACGCGGTGGAGTCGTTGTCGCGCCTGGTGATGGCGACCGTGGTGGCGGTGCTCGGCGGCGGAGAGGGCAAGGTTCTGTTGGGCGAGATACGGGACTCTGGCGAGTGGCCGTGGGCGGAGGCCTTCAACGAGGTGGCAGCGGCGGTGTCGGGGCGACTACGAGCGGCGCTACCCGGCGAGCTGGAGGCGGTGGAGGCGGCGGTGAGGAGGTTGGCGGGCGTGATCGACGACGAAACGGAGGGATTGGGGACGGCAGTCGAGGCGGTTGAGATAGCGACGGAGGAGTTGACGGTGGGTTTGGACGGTTTGACGGACGGCGTTAACGGAGCATTTCACGCGGCGATGGGAGTCCGGAATGCTGCGTTGAACAGCCTACGGCGTCGTCTGCGAGGGTGTTCATAAATTGATACTGCTACTACATCAGGAATTCAAGGAAGCAATTGGTGCCATCTTCTCAAGGCACAAACAATAATTACTATTGTGAATTTGTAGTTCAGTTATATGAATAAAATCAATAAATTTGATGTGTGCTGTTTCATCAATGGAATCGTTGTCACTTCAGAATGGAAGAATTCTTGAATCGATTGCTCAATCGTTTAAAATTTTGAGCAAGGAAAATTGGTAAAACTAGTCGGTTAAATTTCTTTATCGTATAGGAGTAGAGTAGAAAAAGTGGAAAGGTAAAATTGGAACATTTTTGAGACGGTAACAACAATTTAACCAAAAGTGAGAATGTGTGGGGAAAAATTGCTTCTCGGAATCAGATTATTTGTGCTGAAGTTATGACTTTTAAGGGATGGGTTGCTACGATAAGAAATCATGTATGATTATAATGTGGCTTTATCATGAATTTTCCTTGTTTTAAGTGGCATCAGAGTTCCACTCATGATCAGTAGTGATGTATGAGCATTATTATCTATCAATAAAATAACATGGCACAGATGATCAATAATGTTTTAAACCTGAATATTCAATGAATCATACAGTGAAAAAAAGGATAGCAATAGTTATTGTCATCAACATTTTTATTCTTATTGTTTTTTTTTTTTTACCTTTCTATTGCTTTATGCTGATCTGATCCTATCTGTTAGTACAAACAACTTTTTACCGTGACTCAGGAGGGTGCAGTCGGGGCTCCGAGGCTCCGGGGTCGTCTCGGTAAGGTTCGGGGCGGTCGATATCTCCTGCTCCAAGCCCGAATCCCGAGCAGGCGTGTGCCGAGGTTCTGGGGGATGATACTCAGACAAAGCGCAGTCGGAGGATGCTCCGCCCGATCCCTCCGACGCTCCAATCAGACTTTTTCTCCCAGCTCCCAACTTTCCCACATTCCTCTCTTTAGGCCCGTTCACCTATCCAGGAGTTCAGAGAAGACAACCTACCTATCACCTTACTCCTCGGTAGCTTAAATACGTCGGGCGGTTGGCACGTTTCTGGTTGCGTCTGGTGAGGGTATACGGGCCTGGCTTCTCAGGTTGGTGCCGTGGTCAACTCCCGTACGGACCTGGGGCGAGGCAGAGACAAAGTGACATTGAGCGGTCAATCTCGACCATAATTGAGCGCAGGAGGGGCGATGACATCATCCAGGCGTGACACACAGGATCCGATGTCGCGTCACATTTAATACCCATAACACTACCCCCCTCGAAAAAAGCCCCTCCTGCGGGACTGACCTCGAGGGTAGGAGGTGGTGTTTTGGGGGAACACTGTAGCATGTGGGCGGCAGGCAAAGACCACGATCGAAGGTCTGACTTATCGTGACATAAATGACTGAGCCGCCGTTTGGGATGAGGGGTCGAGTCGCCGCTCAAGACCATGAAAACCGAACCGCTGTTCGGGATAAGGGGTTGTGCCGCCGCTCAAGGCCATGGAAACCGAACCGCCGTTCGGGATAAGGGGTCGAGCCGCCGCCAAGACCGTAAGATCGATGGTCGAGCCACCGCCAAGACCATGAAAACCAACCGCGTTCGGGATAAGGGTCGAGCCGCCGCCAAGACCATGAAAGTCGAACCGCCGTTCGGGATAAGGGTCGAGCCGCCGCCAAGACCATGAAACCGAACCACCGTTCGATAAGGGTCGAGCCGCCGCTCAAGACCATGAAAACCGAACCACCGTTCGATAAGGGGTCGAGCCGCCAAGACCTGAAGACCGATGGTCGCCGCCGCCAAGACCATGAAACCGAACCGCTGCGTTCGGGATAAGGGGTCGAGCCACCGCCAAGACCCGTAAGACCGATGGTCGAGCCGTCGCTCAATACCATGAAAACCGAACCGCCGTTCGGGATAAGGAGTTGAGCCGCCGCTCAAGACCCAGAAGACCGATGGTCGAGCCGCCACTCAAGACCATGAAAACCGAACCGCCGTTCGGGATAAGGGGTCGAGCCGCCGCTCAAGACCCAGATGATCGATGGTCGAGCCGCCACTCAAGACCATGAAAGCCGAACTGCCGTTCGGGATAAGGGGTCGAGCCGCCGCTCAAGACCCAGAAGACCGATGGTCGAGCCGCCGCTCAAGACCATGAAAACCGAACCACCGTTCGGGATAAGGGGTCGAGCCGCCGCTCAAGACCCAGATGATCGATGGTCGAGCCGCCGCTCAAGACCATGAAAGCCGAACCGCCGTTCGAGATAAGGGGTCGTTTCGGAAACCGTTCGCACAAGCACGGTTGCAGGAATCGAGGGGTCGCTGGCGTGCCGGACAAGTTACCCGTCAGGATGATGGACATGTCACGTCCCCATTAATCGTGTTGTCGTTTGGACTGCCCGATGAGATGCGGTTGGGTGGTACGCGCGGCGATATGCTATCGCCCACTTCGGGAGGTGAAAGGGCGGAGCCTTTCTTCCTTTAAATAGCGCGCGTTGCGACACTCTACAACTTTTTATCAGCGGAGTCTTTCTGTCTCGAGTCCTGCCGTTTCCTTCCTTCGAGCTTTCTTTCTTGGCCTCGGCGTCTCTTGCCACCCTCCAGTCGACCCCATTCGATGTAGGTCAGTGCAAAAATGACTTCTTCTTCTACTTCTTCGTCCTCTACTTCTTCTTCTTCCTCCCCTTCCATCACTACTTGTGTTGTGGCCTCTCCACCTTCTCCGCCTTCCAACCGTTCCTCAGATGGGGAGGCGGCGCGTGCGCTGGAGGTCACAATGTGGTCGCACGACCAAGACTCCACCCTAGATGAGTCTTCCGTAGGGATCCTCCGGAAGCGCTACAGCATCCCGAAGGAATACATCCTTGCGGCCCCCGAAGCGGGGCAACGGGCCTTCGACCCGGTTCCCAAGGGCTTCGCCCTGACTCTCGACGCCCTGGAGGCCGGTCTGCGTCTTCGACTACATCCTATCATCATGTCCTGCATATCTCTGTGGCAAATCTCGCCGTCACAGATAACACCCAACTCTTGGCGGTACTTGGTGGCCTTCCTGGAGGAATGCCATTACGCCGATATCACCCCGACCCGTAACCTCTTCCTCTCGTGTTTTCGCCTCTTCAAGGGGTGGGGGGATATTTCCTCGCTGCCTGGGCAGGGTTCCGCGTTGGCGGCGCTCCTACCAATAACAAGGGATGGAAGAGGCGCTTCTTCTACGTCCGATGCGAAAAAGACTGGGGTTTTGGGGTTCGATGGTCCTCAAGGACCATTGATAACACAGCCCCAAAGCTTAACGCCGAAGAGCGTACACACCTGGAGAGGCTGAGGACAATCCTTCCCTCCTCTCAAGCCATCCGTAATATGTCGGAGCAGTGGCTTGCGGAAGCGGGGCTTAGCCCGCGCTCTCGGGGTAGGTCATCGTTGTCCAACACTTTTCGGGGTTAGGGCCATTTTCTTATTCTGATTGGTCTTTTATTTCTCGTAGAAATGGTGAACCTGGATCATTCCACGGTGTGGGTACTTCAGCAGGCTCGTCCCCGCGCGCACCAGTGGTCCCTAAGCGAGCGGGGGGAGATTCCCGCTGCAGGTCGAGGGAGGACGACCAAAGAAGAGGTCAAGGGCGAAGGAAGTCCTGGACCTCGAGGCGCCGGCGACTCTCCCTGCAGGGGCGACCGACCAGCGCGCTGACCGAGCGGGTGCGCCCGCCCCGCCCGAGGGGGCTGGGCCCAGCCAGGGGGTGGCTGGGAAGAACCCTCGTCCTCCGGCTCTGAAGGACCTGTGCCGGGTTTCGCTGGGCGGGGATGAGCCCTTTTTCTCTCGGGTAATGGGCGAGATCCCTCCCGAGGGGGCGAGCGACCCTCTGGTCGCCCGATGGGGAGGACTGTCCCGAGGGGACAAAGTGTGGACTAGGGGGAACCCCTCGGCCACTTACCTCCGGGGGGTGCTTCATCCCGATATAGCTCAGGATTTGTATACGCTCCCCTCGGAGGCTCTCATCGCTAAATCGGCGAAGTCGGTGCTGTGGGTAAGCTCCGTCTCCGATGTCCCCTTCTGCATTTTTCCTTCTGTTGTTGTTCACTGTTTTTCTCCTGTGCAGAATCTCCACTACACCATGGCCTTGATCGAGCGTGCCCACGATGCCGGTCGGATCATAGGTGGCCTCGGCGAGCGCAATCTTGACTTGCGCCGTCAGCTAGAGGAAGCTTCGCGACCGGCCTGGGCTCGAGGCGATCGCCCGCGCCGAGAAGCGCGGCGCATCAATCGACACAGAGGTGGCCCGACTGACCGCCGAGCTCGAGGCCTCGTCCGCAACGCAGGCCAACGCAGGCCAACACCGGCTTCGTAGGACCGAGGCCTCTGACCTGGCTGCGAAGCTGGCCTCGAAGGAGGCTGAAGCGAAAGCTTCCCAGGAGGCACTTGCGACGGAAGAAGGCCGCCGACCAGAGAGGGATCGGGAGGCGATCGAGCGATACAAGAAGTCGGAGGGCTTTCTCCTCGGCTTGGACCGGACGGGCAGGGTATCCTATGAGTATGGGTACAAGGTCGCCTTGGCGCGATTCCGGACGTGCCCTCCGGGTTCCATGGTCGAGGAGGATCCCTTCAGCTCCCGTCCCGAAGATCAGGGGGCGAGTATGCCCGAAGAAGTTCCTTTTGATGACAGCCTACCGGGGGCCGACTCTTGAGGGGCTCCTTGTTCTTTTTGGAGGGTCTTTCCTCACTTTTTTGGGTTATGTATTGCTTTTTTCCTTCGTAGGGACTCATTTTGTACTTTGACATTTTGGTAATACAATTCCAACTTCAGAAAGTTAACTTCATTATCCTGAATCCAACGCTAGCCTTTCTGCTTGATCCTCGCATTCGTTATAAAAACTTTAAACAAAATATTTTTTGAGGTTCTGGATGTTCCACGTCCTCGGCACTTGCTGTCCCGACATTGTTGCGAGTCGGAACGTGCCCGGTCGGACAACCTTAGTGACGCGGTAGGGGCCTTCCCATTTAGGTGCAAGTTTGCCCCTCGCGCGTGCGGGGTCACTTACCTCTGCCTTGTGCAGTACCAGATCTGCCACCCCGAGAGGTCGAGGGCGAACCTTTCTATTGTAGTTTCTAGCGACACTCCGGTTGTAGGCTAAGATTTTTAGGTGCGCATCAGCCCTGCATTCTTCGAGCAGGTCCAGACCGGCCCGAACTCCCTGGGTTGATGTCGGCTCCTCATAGGCCTCTACCCGGGGGGTCGGAATGACCAACTTGGCTAGCAGAACCGCTTCCATGCCGAACGCCAGACTGTATGGTGATTCGCCCGAAGCCGTTTTCGGGGTAGTTCGCAAAGACCATAGGATACTCGGTAGCTCATCGACCCAGCTTGATCGGGCTCTCAGAGTTCTTTTCTTAAGCCCATCGAGAATAGATCGGTTGGTCACCTCGGCGAGCCCGTTGGTCTGAGGGTGGGCCACAAAGCTAAACCTCAACTGAATTTGATGATTCGCACAGAATTCCCTAAACCGAGCGTTGGAAAACTGAGTACCATTGTTGGTGATGATAACGTTGGGAAGGCCGAATCGGGTGACAATATTTCTCCATACGAATTGCTCGACCCGTTCGGCCGTGATGGTTGCCAGCGACTCGGCTTCCACCCACTTGGTGAAATAATCAATTCCCACGATGATGTATCTTCGCTGGCCGGACGCCGGGGGGAACGGTCCCAAAAGGTCCATTCCCCATTGTGCGAAGGGCCAAGCGCAATCCATGGAAGTGAGTGGGACCGCAGGATGCTGCGGGGCTCGGGCATAGCGCTGGCATGCGTCGCATCGCCGCACGTAGACCTTGGCGTCTCGGTGCAACGTGGGCCAGTAATAGCCTTGACACAGTATCTTGAAGGCCAAAGCCCGACCACCCATATGCTCCCCGCAGGTCCCGCCGTGGACCTCGGCGAGGACTATTTTTGCCTCGTCGGGATCCAAACATCGTAATAGGGGGCGAGAGAATGACCTTCTGTAGAGTTGATCGCCGATTTCGCAGTACCACGCCTGGGTTCGACGGAGCTGCCGCGCCTTGATGTCATCCGCAGGAAGGATGCCCTCGCGCTTATACCTCCGCTTCTCTTGTATCCATGTGAGCGGAGGGGCGGGGGCTCCGGATTCCCCTATCCCCGTGGTAGCCACCGTCCGGTGGGTATGCTCCTCAACTTCGGGATGCTCCCCGAGGTCGGCTCCCGAGGCTAACTTTGCGAGCTGGTCCGCCCGCTCGTTCTGGGACCTGGGGACTCTAAATAAAGTGAAACGAGAAAAGTTAGTGGTCTGGGCTTTTACCTCCATTAGGTATTTTGACATGGTTGGGTCCCGCGCCCGATATTCTCCGCCGATTTGTTCGGCAACCAGTTGGGAGTCCGTGAGGACGTGGACTACTCTTAGTTGCATCTCGGCTGCCAGGTGAAGGCCGGCTAAAAGGGCTTCGTACTCTGCCTCGTTGTTTGTGGCCTCGAAGCCGAAGCGGAGAGAGCGCTCAAAAGAGCGTCCCTCGGGGTCCTCCAAGATAAGTCCAGCTCCGGCACCCCTCGAGCCAGATGACCCGTCAACGCGTAGAACCCAGTCTTGGTAAACTTGTTCCGCGCCTTCCATTTTCGGCTGGGTTAGCTCCGAAATGAAGTCGGCCAGGGCCTGTGCTTTGATGGCCGTTCTTGGTTTATAGTGGAGATCAAATTCGGATAGCTCCACCGACCATTTTAGGAGGCGCCCTGCCACGTCAAATTTAGAAAAAACTTGACGTAATGGTTGGTCAGTCATTACCTCGATTGTATGGGCCTGGAAATAGGGGCGTAGCTTCCGAGCTGCCAGGATGAGCGCTAGTGCCAACCTTTCAATGGGGGGGGGTAGCGTTGTTCCGGCCCGCGCAGGACATGGCTGATGTAATAAACCGGGTGCTGTTTTTCGGTGGCCTCTTTTACCAGCACAGAGCTCACTGTGTGTTGAGACGTCGCCAGGTAGAGGCAAAGTTTTTTCGGCGTAGACACCGAGATAAGGCATGGGAGTGCGGATAGGTGCTGCTTCAGGCGTGCGAAGGCTTCCTCGCATTCCGCCGTCCATCGAAAGTTCTTCGGATCTTTCAGGACCTGGAAGAAGGGAAGACACCTATCTCCCGATCGGGACAAAAATCGAGATAAGGCTGCTATCCTCCAATTAAGGCATTAGAGCTCCTTCATTGTTCTGGGGGATCTCATGTTGATGATTGCTTGGATCTTTTCCGGGTTAATATCGATTCCCCTCTCGTGTATGATGAATCCTAGGAACTTTCCTGACATTACGCCAAAAACGCATTTAGCCGGATTAAGGCGCATTCTGTATCCCCTTAACGTAGCGAAGGTCTCCCTCAGATCGTCAAGGTGGGCGGCTTCCGTTCGACTTTTCATGATCATGTCATCGACGTAGACTTCCATGTTTCGCCCTATCTGGTGGGCAAATATCTTATTCACCGTCCTTTGGTAAGTGGCCCCAGCATTCTTTAATCCGAACGGCATGACCTTGTAAAAATAAGCTCCTTAGGGGGTGTGGAAGGCTGTGTTGCTGGTCCTTGGGTGCCATCCGAATCTGGTTGTAACCGGAGAAGGCATCCATGAAGGAGAAGCGAGCATGCCCCGCGGTTGAGTCAACCAGCTGGTCGATCCTAGGCAAGGGGAAGCAATCCTTCGGGCAAGCACGATTAAGATCGGTGTAGTCTACACACATCCTCCAGCTTCCATTAGGCTTCTTTACGAGAACTACATTGGATAGCCATTGGGGGTACCTGACTTCCTCAATGAAGCCGGACGCCAAGAGTTTATCCACCTCTATTTGCACAGCTTGTTGGCGCTCAGGAGCCTGAGCCCAAGGTCTTTGTCTTACCGGGCGAGCGGTCGGGAAAATGCTCAAGTGGTGTTGAGAGACTTCCGGGTCGATCCCCGGGAGGTCGGTCGCTGTCCAAGCAAAGACATCGACATTCTCTTGGAGGAGGCTGATGAGCTGAGCCTGCTCCTGTGCGTCTAGATCCGAACCGATCCCGACCGTCTGGTCAGGGCGATCATCCCGCAGCGGAACATTGATTGTCGGCTTCGTCGGCTCGGGACGCTGAGTCGGGTGTTGAGGCCCGTGCGGGTCTTCAAGGGGCTGTTCTGGCCTCTTTCTCTTGCCCAGGGAGATCGTCGTAAAGTAGCACCGTCTAGATTCGTGCGGATCTCCCCGGACCTCCCCAACTCCTGCACTAGTCGGAAATTTCAGGGTTCGATGATATGTAGAGATAACCGCTCTTATCTTGTTGAGGGTGGGCCGGCCCAGGATGGCGTTGTACGCGGTGGGGAGATCCACCACCAAAAAGGTCACCAATACTGTTTTTGTCTTTGGAGAGTCCCCGAGAGTTAAAGGCAGTGTGACCGCGCCTCGCGGCGAAATCGAGTCGCCGGTGAACCCGGTGAGCGCCGAGTGTAGGGGCTTCAAGGCCTCCTTCGGTAGTCCCAACTTCGAGAAAGCGTTGAAATAAAGGATATCGGCCGAGCTGCCCGTGTCGACCATGATCCTTCTAACTTGCGCATTGGCTATTCGGGCCGATACCACCAACGCGTTATCGTGCTCCGGACGCCCCAAGTCCTCCGAGGGGAAGGTGATTTCTGGCTCGGAGGGAGGGTGGTGTTCTCCCGTTGTGATGGCGCGGGCGTAAGCTTTCCGTCCCAAGGTACTATCCCCCCTGGAGGCTGGTCCCCTAATAATTACATCAATGTGTTGCTCGACCGGACCTTCGGGGTGCAAGGAGGGTTCCCGCGGGCGTTGGAGGTATTGGTCTAGGTGTCCCCTCCGTATCAGCTCCTCAATTTGCCACTTCAGCTCATAACATTGCTCCATGTCGTGCCCATTCTACCGATGAAAGCAGCAGTAGCGGGCGCGATCGGTCAGCTCCCGCCGATTCTTCATCGGGCGGGGAGGCTTGAGCATGCCCCGCTCCTTTATCTGGAGGAATATTTGCGTCCGAGACGCATTCAAGGGGGGAGACGGGAGCCCGGACGCGAAGTGGTCGGGACGCCGTGCCTAGCGCCCCGACTGCGGAGACCGACGCCTGGATGTTGTTCCCGCTCGGACTGGTGATGGGTGCCCCCTTTGTCGTTCTTCCTTTCTTCCTAACATCCAAGCCTCGGCCGCCACATACTGGTTTGCCCGCTGAAACATTTCCGCGATGGACACGGGGGGCCGCTCTACCAAAGACCAACAAAACCTCGAGGGTCGCAGCCCTATCATGAACGCCTGCATCAACAGCGAAGGGTGGGCGTCAGATAACCCTCGTATCTCCATAGTAAACCGACGTACGAAGTGGGAGAGAGGTTCGTCCTCCTTTTGCTTCAATCCCAGGAGGAGCGCGATAGAAGGTTTCGGATGCGCGAACGCTAGGAAGTGTAGCTCAAAATCCTTGGTGAGCTGTTCGAAAGACGTTATTGTCCTGCTTTTTAAAGTGTTGTACCAGGCACGGGCGGGCCCTTTCAGCATGGTGGGGAACGCTCGGCACATCAAGGCGTCTGAGGTTCCATATAGGGCCATCTGAGCTCGAAAGGCGGCAACATGCTCTGCGGGATCACTGGCTCCATCATAAAGGTCGATGGAGGGGAGGCGAAAGTTCAGGGGCACCGGGTATTCCCGTATGTCGTTGGTGAACGGGGATTCCCAGTGAGGCTCCTCCCTCTGCTCCTCCTTTGACTTCCGGACGTCCCTTTGCACCTCGTCCAGGCGCTGGGAAAAAGAACGGAGCTGGGCTAGAAATAAATCCGTCGAATCCGAAGATACCGCATCGGGCTCGAGAGGGATACCCAGGTTTTCAAGGACCCGGGTTCCGTCCAGGGCCGGGTGGGACGCAGGTGAGAAAGGTATGTGAGGTGAAGACGGTGCAGTGGGGGGCGCATCATGAGCCTGTGGGGCGGGACCCGATCTCTGGTGATTCGACCCTCCCGTTCCCCGAGGAAGATGGGGGACGATGGCCTGGACGACGCTTGCTAATGTGCGGACCTGCTGGGATAGGTCCTGAAAGGCCTCCGCGGTGACAGGGGGAGGGAGCGGAGGAACGCCATCTGGTCGGTGAAGTCCAGGGTCGTTGAACAAACTCCAGTAGCGCTTTGAAGTCGAGGCAAGATCATCCCTCCAGGCTCTGGAGGGAAGTGGGGCTTCCGCGGAAGTTCCTTCCGGATGGAGCCTCTCGTCCATGCGCCATGCCTGGCTAAGCAGGTGATCTCGGGCCCTCCTTCTAGCGCCAATCTGTTAGTACAAAAAACTTTTTACCGTGACCCAGGAGGGTGCAGTCGGGGCTCCGAGGCTCCGGGGTCGTCTCGGTAAGGTTCGGGGCGGTCGATATCTCCTGCTCCAACTGAATCCCGAACGGGCATGCCCGCCGAGGTCACCGGGGATGATACCTGCACAAAGGCGGGTCGGAGGATGCTCCGCCCGACCCCTCCGACGCTCAAGTCAGACTTTTTCTCCCAGCTCCCAACTTTCCCACATTCCTCTCTTTAGGCCCGTTCACCTATCCAGGAGTTCAGAGAAGACAACCTACCTATCACCTTACTCCTCAGTAGCTTAAATACGTTGGGCGGTTGGCGTGTTTCTGGTTGCGTCTGGTGAGGGTATACGGGCCTGGATTCTCAGGCTGGTGCCGTGGTCAACTCCCGTACGGACCTGGGGCAAGGCAGAGACGAAGTGACATTGAGCGGTCAATCTCGACCATAATTGAGCGCAGGAGGGGCGATGACGTCATCCAGGCGTGACACACAGGATCCGATGTCGCGTCACATTTAATACCCATAACACTATCTGATTTAGAACGTTTTCTTTTCATTGATATGATATTTTAACGAATTGATCGGATGACTGAACAAAATAGCATAAAACAAACTCATGTAGAGAAAAAAAGAAGAAATTATATGATGGGTAGTAAAATAAAGTGTGAGTCTAATTGTCATAATTAGATATGATGGGATTAAAATATTTAAAATATTTTTTAAACAATAAGTATATTAAACTAAATTAGGTTTAGAAAATGATCTGAGTACGAGTCATCACATATATAGAGGCAAAAAAAATAAGAAAGGAAAACTTGAGTTTCTTCTAAAATTGTTTAGCTTGTACGCCATGTCATTTGATGACAAAGATGCGAACAAAAATAATTACATTGAGACTAAAAGTGAGGATAGAAATTTGATCCAAAATTTTTCGGAGGAATCAATGCCCGATGAGGGATCCTTTGACAAAACGAACAAACTGGAAGAAATCTATTTTGACATAGATCTTCAAAAGATTTAGGTCTGTCAGCATTTATGTTGAGAAACCTAACATAACATCATTCACAATAGAAGATCAAAAAATAAAAATCTTAGATTTTTTTGTATAGAATAATTTCTTATCGTCATGCGATGGTTTGTGTATAAAAACCCATGAAATAGAAAACTATATTTATATAAAAGATATGTTACCTAGAGAAATCATATATTCCGAAAAGCCTATAGATATATGAGAGAGGATGAAGGAGGTCAATTATTCTTCTCTCTAGCAGTGATCCACATAGCATATGTGGTAAAGACATTCCTCAAATCACTACATAATCCTCCTCTCTACGTTATTAAGAAGAGGCTGACTCTTTTTGTTGTCCACACATCCCCTAACTAGGGTTGTCGACTAAGGAGGAGAGGGAGAGAGGAGTATAGAAGGTGATAGTCAAAAAGTATATAGCCTATGTCCTTTGATTTCCTCATATTTATAAAAGTCCATGTTAACTAAACCCTAATTGATTCTGTCCTATTGGGCATTGAATCTCTATCCAACTATACAAACCTCGTGGATTAGCAGATCTCTACCCAATAATCTCTCATTGGTTCCTATTAGATCTTATCCATAAGATCTAATAATTCAAGGACTTACTAGATGTCCAATAAAATGTGTTGGGAAATCCATAGGGGAGCGACATCTCATGCGCAGCGGAAGAACAAAAAAAAAACAAAAAACCCCTGATTTCCATAGAAAGTTTCCGTCGTCGTGTGAAGATCGGTGCGTCAAAAACAAATCCACAAAACTACACGTGTAAAAGAAGATACCTAGGGAGATTGTATATCCCTGAATTCCTATATATTTGTGGGAGAGGATGAAGGAGGTCAAGCGTCATCCTCTCTAGCGGTATCCACACGATAGGGATTACGACGATGCACCTCTCTTTGGGGAGAGGAGAACAGGAGGTGGCTACCAAAAGGAACCTTCAGCCTATAGAGCTTTGGTTCCCTCCTATTTATAGAGACCCCTTGAAAACCCTAATGGATCTTTTGCCCTATTAGGTATTGGATCTCCATCCAATTACCCAAGCCTCTCGGATTAGTGGATCTCTACCCAATAATCTCTTATTAGTAATTATTGGATCTCATCTCAAGATCCAATAATTCAGGGACTTAATGGATATCCAATAAGATAGGGGGTTCAACGGATATCTCATATCCGAACCTCTACTCATCGCAACACCTACCATATATGTGTGACTCTCTAGGCCCAATATCGAGCTGGCCGTGAGTCATACTTGTCAGAATTCCTTCTAACTTAGTGAATTATTATCTCTATAATAATTCACCCAACTCATCGACTGCGGACGTACCAGGCCACTACGCCGCGCCCCCAGACGATACAGGGGAATCCAATTCTTTGGACCTATCTATCCTCAGTTACCATGTATCTATAGTCCCTCATCCATCCAATATCCCAGAGACCCTATACCGGGCATGGTGCTATTAGGCCCATACGTTCTCTTCTCGAGTCTTGCTCTTGTCGGATTCTCCCGGAGAACTCTTTCTCTCTCAATTCGAATAACCTTAGCCAAGGATTTGTTCGAGCAAGAACACATGGGATATTCTTCTTATGATACCGAGAGCGGATGATCCTCTATTGACACTCAATAACCCTCGTAAGGTTGGCTACCACTCCCAATAACCGGTTGTACTAGATCTGGAACTTTCCAAACCTATAAGTCTGGTATCAAAGAGTGGAGAACACATACATGACATCCTTGGTGTCTCAAGTCTAAGGACCAGATACACTACTGGGACTACGGAATCGCTATTTGACGTGAGGTATCAATAACCATCTAGCATTCCGTAGGTGGATCAATCAGTGAACTTATTCCCCAATGAGCACCTGTACTGTACCCTTAGTGTCCCCACATGAGTAGCTATGAGACCAGCTACCTCCATTATATGGACGGGTATACAGCACACAAGTCTATCTGGTTATCTCGATGTCCATCTCGAGTAACCTATGACCAGGATAATTCAGGGTCTGCGTTTAAAGGTGAATCGATCTCATTATCGTGATCTCATCACGATCCGATTCCCATTACACAGATCCAAGGACATCACGATATATGCAACACGCAAGATAAAGTGATAAAACGCCTAATAATAAGCAAAGAGAAAAAGTGCATATCAAGTCACAAGTGTCATCACTCATGTGATTGGCTTGCAGGGCACATATGACTAGCAATCTCCCACTTGACCTAAAGCTAATCACCAATATGTCTGATCCCCATCAGACCTCTATGACGCTCAAAGACAATCTGAGTCAATGGCTTTGTCAATGGATCTACAAGGTTATCTTCGGATGAAACTCTTTCCATTACTATATCTCTTCAGGCCACGATCTCTTTAATAAGTTGGAACCTCCTCAGAACACTTTTGATAAGACCCGGGTTCCCTTATTTGAGTAATCGTCCTGTATTTGTCACAATAAAAAGGAATCAGCTCCTTGCTGCTCAGGATGACTCCTAGATCTATAATGAACTTCTTTATCCAGACTCCCTCCTTTGTTGCCTCTGCTACAGTAATGTATTCTGCCTCTATGGTCAAGTCAGCAGTAGTGTCTTGCTTGGAACTCTTCCAGCATACTGGTCCTCCATTCAGGGTGAACATATACCTTGAATTAGACTTGCTATCATCGACATCGGATTAGAAGCTCGAGTCCGTGTAGCCCTCAATCCTGAGGCTACTACCTCCATATACCAATAAAAGATCCTTAGTCCTTCTTAAGTACTTAAGGATACTTTTTATTGCTTTCCAGTGCTCCAGGCCTAGATCTGCCTGATATCTACTCATGACACTCAGAGCATGCGCTATATCAGGCCTGGTACATAGCATATCATACATGATAGATCCTATCGCTGATACATATGGTATCATATCCATGTGTGCCCTTTCTTTAGGAGTCTTTTGGGGGACATACTCCTAGAAAGTAATATTCCATGTCTCATTGGTATGAGACCTCTCTTAGAATTTTTCATGCCAAACCTTTTGACAATGATGTCTATGTACCTGGACTGGGACAAGCTAAGTATCCTCTTGGATCTATCTCTATAGATCCGTATCCCTAATATGCAAGACACTTCCCCTAAGTCTTTCATAGAGAAGTGCCTAGATAACCAAGTCTTTACTGTGGAAAGCATTCCTACATCATTCTCAATAATCAGGATGTCATCCACATATAATACCAAAAAAGGTGATAGTGCTCCCACTTACTTTCCTGGTGCTCATCTTCGTTCTTAACGAAGTCATAAGATCTGATCGCATCATCAAATCTTATGTTCCAATTTCAGGAAGCTTGCTTCAATCCATAAATGGACCTAAGCAACCTGCACATCTTATCTGGGTTATCCTTGGACACGAATCCCTTAGGCTGTATCATATACAACTCCTCCTCGAGGTTACCATTGAGGAATGCGGTTTTGACGTCCATCTGTCAGATCTCATAATCATAGTGTGCTGCAATAACCAATAGAATTCCTATGGATTTTAGCATGGCTACAGGTGAGAAAGTTTCGTCATAGTCAACACCTTGCCTTTGACGATACCCCTTAGCCACTAGCCTTTCTTTATAGGTCTCTACATTTTCATCTACTCAAATCTTCTTTTTGAAGATCCACTTGCAGCCAATGGGTACATACCCTCAGGTGCATTAACTAGGTTCCAAACCTTGTTGGAGTACATGGAATCCATTTTTGAATTCATGACTTCTTGCCATTTCCTGGAGTCTATGCTCATAATAGTATCCTCGTAGGTCTGAGGATCAATATCCTCAACATCCTCTCTTCTGATATATCCCACATATCTCTAAGGAGGATGAGATACTCTATCGTACTTATGTAAAGTTGGAACTTGTGTGTTAGGTATCTGAATAAACTTTGGCTGTGGAATGGTGCTTGAGCTAGGTTCTCCAACCTCACTCAACTCTATCATGCTCCCACTGTCTCCACCAAGAATGTGTTCCTTCTAAAGGAACATTGCTCTCTTGGCTACAAAAACCTTTTGGTCCTCAAGGTGATAAAAATAATACCCATAAGTTTCCTTGGGGCATCCCACGAACTTGCACCATTCCGTTCTGGATTCCAACTTGTCAGGGTTGTGTCTCTTAACATGGGCAGGACAGCGCCAAATCTTAACAATCTTAAGATCATACATCTTTCCATTCTATATCTCATATGGAGTAGACATCACTGACTTGGTTGGAATTCGGTTCAGAAGGTAAGCTGCGGTCTCTAGGGCATATCCCCAAAATGAGATGGGTAGGTCGGCGAAACACATCATGAAACGCACCATGTCTAACAGTGTGTGATTCCTCCTTTCTGATACACCATTAAGCTGTGGTATATAAGGAGGTGTCCAATGGGATAAGATCCCATAGTTTTTGAGGAATTGGGTGAACTCTGTACTCAAGTACTCACCTCCTCGATCTGATTGAAGAGTTTTAATACTCTTTCCTGTTTGGTTCTCCACTTTATTTTTATATTCCCTAAATTTCTCAAAAACTTCAGACTTATACTTCATCAAGTACACATGTCCGTATCTTGAGAAATCATTAGTGAAAGTAATGAAGTAGGAGTAACCACCTACGGCATGAGTCGACATGGGACCGCATACATCACTATATATGAGTTCTAATAACTCAGTAGCTCTCTCTCCAGTTCCACTAAATGGAGAGTTGGTCATCTTTCCCCGAAGGCAAGGTTCACATGTCACATATGACTCATAGTCAAATGGATCTAGATATCCATCTTTTAGCAACTTTTGAATCCTTCCCTCGTGGATGTGACCTAGCCTACAATGCCAAAGATATGCATTGTTCACCTCTTCTCGTTTCCTCTTAGACTCACTTACACTTATGATATGTGGAGCTGTATCTTACATAAATAAACCATTATGCAATGTTCCTCTCGTGATGATCTGATCATCTAATATTATTGAACAACCATTGTTCTCAAAAACTAATTTATACCCACTAACTGTCAAACATAAAATGGAAATAATATTTTTGATAATAGAAGGAACATAATAGCATGCATCTAATGCAATAATAGCTCCACCAGGCAGATGTAAAGTGACATTGCCAATAGCCACTGTAGCAACCTTTGCTCCATTATCCATCTTAAGGCTCATCTCGCCTCTGTTCAATCTCCTAGGTCCTGCTAGAACCTGCAATGAATTACAAATATGATAAGCACTCCCGGTATCCAATACCCATGTATTATTAAAAGATTCTGACAAATGGAGACTGATTATGAATATACCTGAAGCTTCTGCAAGCTTCTGTTTCGCCCTCTCTGCAAAGCGCTCTTTGTAGTTCCTCTTCCAGTGCCCATCTTTGCTGTAGTGGAAGCACAGGCCTTTGTCCTTTGTTGGGTCTTTCTTGGCAACCTTTGCCTTATCCATTTTGCCCTTGCCCTTGCCCTTGCCCTTCTTAAGGGTCTTCTCAGCCTTCATTTTCTCTTTGGTCTCACCAGCATAGAGAACTGGCTTCTCTTTCTTGATGGTGCTCTCTGCTTCTCTCAATATATTGAGGAGCTTTAGGAGGGTCACCTCAAGTTTGTTCATATTAAAATTCATTATGAACTGAGAAAAAAAATCTGGTAGGGACTAAAGCACAAGATCCACACACAGGTTATCCTTTAGGACCATTCCTAGACCTGTGAGTTTCTCGATCCACTCAATCATGTTAAGGACATGGTTCTGAACCGGTGTCCCTTCAGTCATCCTAGCACGGAAATGACTCTTTGATATCTCATATCGCTGAGTTCTTCCCTGTTCCTCAAATAGTTTGTGGAGATGCAGGAATATGAAATTAGCATCTATATTTTCATGCTATCTCTGTAGCTTAATAGTCATAGAGGCCAATATATAACACTGAGCAAGAGTGGAATCATCTAAGTACTTCACATAACGAGCGATCTCATCCTCGCTTGCCCCGTCGTCGGGCGTAGGGATCACTGTATCAAGGACATACACGATTTTCTTCGCCGTGAGAATGATTCTCAGATTACGAAGCCAATCCGTATAATTTGGACCAGTGAGGCGGTTGGCATCAAGTATGCCACGTAAAGGATTTGAAAGCGACATTTTTCAAATTAAAGATATAACAGAAATAAATAACATGCAGACTTTGCAGAAATTTAAACAATTAAGATAAGGACTTCTATCTTAATGTATTCCCACTAATTTTTTATGAGACACACAACACCCTCCGATATGTGAATCGGAGACCCTCGACGGATCTCTAGTGGGGATCAGGATCCAATCGGTATTTTAACGTAACCTTGAGGGACTCGACCAATCACGTTAAGCCCGTAAAGGTAGGCAACTCTTACTAATCATAACTCTTTATAATTCCCGTCCTGTTTGGCCTCCGAACCACCATAGCCTCGAGGGACTCGACCAACCATGATGTTCGGTTAAGTCATCACCATTGTTATAAGTTGAGTTTGATTCGGTGATATACTCTCGAGGGACTCGACCAAGCATAGCATGTCCTCAAGTCACCGGTGACATCTCTATGCCATAGATAAGATAGCAAGATGCGATATAGGTGAGTCTCGAGGGACTTGACCAACTCAACCTACACCGGGAATCGGTTCCTACCTATAACGATGGAAGGCCACGTTGGTCAATCTAATTGCCTTACGTTTACCGACTTAATATTATTAATGGAGATGATTTTTGATTTGGTCTCCTAACATAATGTGTCACACATATACGTATTTAATATATATATCTACATCGTATGCAAATATATATTTACATATCTAGTAGGTGTATATCTAATCATACATCACATGAGCAATCACACCAGATGATCATGGACCACATCCTAATATGATTAGGCCCGAGCCAGTGAGCCCAATCACTCACGTCAAGATCTATGTGTACTTCGGCGCATCTCTATGCCCTGTGATCGTCCATCTCGCTTCGTCGGATCCGTCGACATCTCAACGTATCTCCATGCGTCAGATCATCCGCTCGGCCTTGTGAGTCACGCTACCGCTGCGCCTCCTTATATAATTACAACATAATTACAAGCACGTAGGCCCGACAATAAATGAGAAAAGAATAGAGGCTCGTAGGCCCCAATAATAATAATCACATGTACACACATCACATCACAGGTCCATGATTATCTGTCCACATCATACATCACATGTATATATTATTTTATAGGACTACCAGATAAAAAAATAATAGTTAATTAACCTATTTAATTAACATATTTATTTTTTTTGAAATCAGGGACATAAAAGGAATTTTTGAATTCCCAGGGGTATTTTGATAATTCGATCAAAAGGGTATTTTGGTAATTCTATCAAAAGGGGGCAGAATTTGGAATTTTTGAAATTTCGAGGGGCAAAATCATCTTTTATCCTAAAACCCTAACTCCTCACCCCTAGCTGCCTACGTTGCGGCTAAGGCCGCCGCCACCTTGCTTACTGGTGGCGCCCTTGCGGGGAGGGCGGCTGCGTCGCTGTTGCCCGCGCAAGTGAGCGCATCGCCCGATGCCTCATGGGCGCTGGCGCGAGCACAAGCGCCCAACGGCATGAGATGTCGCTCCCCTGTGGATTTCCCAATAGTGGTATCAGAGCCAGGTTTCAATCTTGGGACTTGTGGGTTATGGGCCCACCACGCTTTCGCTTTAGTCATGCGCAACGGAAGAAAAAAAAAACAAAACACCCTTGATTTCCGTAGAAAGTTTTCATCATCGTGCGAAGATCGGTGCGTCAAAAACAAATTCGCAAAACTGCATATGTAAAAGATGATACCTAGGGAGATCGTATATCCTTGAATTCTTACAGATCTGTGGGAGAGGATGAAGGAGGTCAAGCGTCCTCCTCTCTAGCGGTATCTACACGACAAAGATTGCGATGATGCACCTCTCTCTCTGAGGAGAGGAGAACAGGAGGTGGCTACCAAAAGAAACCCTCAACCTATAGAGCTTTGGTTCCCTCCTATTTACAGAGGCCCCCTTAAAACCCTAATAGATCTTTTGCCCTATTGGGTATTGGATCTCCATCTAATTACCCAAGCCTCTTGAATTAGTGGATCTCTACCCAATAATCTCTTATTAGCAATTATTGGATCTCATCTCAGGATTCAATAATTAATCGGCTTAATGGATATCCAATAAGATAGGGGGTTCAATGGATATCTCATATCCGAACCTCTACTCGTCACAACACCTACCATACGTGTGTGACCCTCTAGGCCCAATATCGAGCTGGCCGTGAGTCATACTTGTTAGAACTCCTTCTAACTTAGTGAATTATTATCTCTATAATAATTCACCCAACTCATCGACTACGGACGTACCAGGCCACTATGCCACGACCCCTAGACGATACAGGGGAATCTAATCCTTTGGACCTATCTGTCCTCAGTTACCATATATCTATAATCCCTCATCCATCCAATATCCTAGAGACCCTATACTGGGTATGGTGCTGTCAGGCCCATATGGTCTCTCCTCGAGTCTTGCTCTTGTCGGATTCTCCCAAAGGACTCTTTCTCTCTCTCAATCCGAATAACCTTGGCTAAGGATTTGTTCGAGCAAGGACACATGGGATATTTCTCTCATGATACCGAGAGCGGATGATCCTCTATTGACACTCAATAGCCCTCGTAAGGTTGGCTACCACTCCCAATAACCGGTTGTACTAGATCTGGAACTTTCCAAACCTATAAGTCTGGTATCAAAGAGTGGAGTACTCATACAGGACATCCTTGGTGTCTCAAGTCTAAGGACCAGATGCACTATTAGGACTACGGAATCACTGTCTGACGTGAGGTATCAATAGCCATCCAGCATTTCGTAGGTGGATCAATCATTGAACTCATTCCCTAATGAGCACCTGCATTGTACCCTTAGTGTCTCCACATGAGAAGTTATGAGACCAGCTACCTCCATCATATGGATGGGTATACAACACACCAGTTTATCCGGTTATCTCGATGTCCTTCTCGAGTAACCTATGACCAGGATAATTCAGGGTCTGTGTTTAAAGGTGAATCGGTCTCATTATCGTGATCTCATCACGATCCGATTTCCATTGCATATATCCAAGGACATCACAATATATACAACACGTAAGATAAAGTGATAAAACGCCTAATAATAAGCAAAGAGAAAAAGTGCATATCAAGTCACAAGTGCCATCACTCATGTGATTGGCTTGCAGGGCACATATGACTAGCAATATGAGCTCTGGCGGATATCTTATATCTAAACCTCTACTCATCACGATACCTACTATATATGTGTGATCCTCTAAACCTAATATCGAGCTGGTCATGAGTCATACTTGTTAGAACTCCTTCTAGTTCAGTATATTATCATTTTCATAATAATTTACTCGATTCATCAACTACAGACGTATTAGGCCACTATGTCATAGTCCTTAGATGATATAAGTGAATCTAATCTATTGGACATGTCTGTCCTCGGTTATCATATATTTATGGTCCCTCATCCATCTAATATCTCAAAGATCGTATATTAGGCATGGTACTGTCAGGCCTATACAAAATATACTCGAGTCTTACTCTAATCAGATTCTCTTAAAAAATTCTAAGACTCTCAATCCGAATGACCCTAGTCAGGGATTTGCCTGAGTAAGAACATATAGGATATTCTTTTTATGACACCGAGAGTAGATGATCCTCTATCGACACTCAATTGTCCTTGTAAGATTGGTTGCTACTCCCGATGACCGACTGTGCTAGATCTGAAACTTTTAGACATATAAATTCGATATCTAATAGTGAAGTACTCATACAAGATATCTTTGATGTCTCAAGTCTAAGGACTAGATATATAATTGGGATGACGGAATCATTGTCTGACAATGAGGTACCATCAATCATTTAACATTCTGTGAGGGGATCAATTAATGAACTCATTCTCTAATGAACTTATATACTATATCCCTAGTATCCCTACACGAACAACTATGAGATCAGCTGCCTCTATCATATAGATGGGTATATAGCACACTAGTCTGTTTGGTTATCTCAATATCCCTCTTGAGTAACCTATGATCATGATTATTTAGGGTCTGTGTTTAAAAATGAATTGATCTTATTATCGTTATCTCATTACAATCTGATTTTCATTACACAGATCCATAGACATCACAATATATGCAATAGGTATGAAAAAAATACTAATAAATAATAATAAATAAAAAATACATAACGTATCAACACTTATGACTAATAATTTGTACTTTTTAGCGCCACAAATGCCTTTATGGTAAGGGTAATGTTATTCAACAATAATCACCTCCAACACTAATGATAAATAAGTCAGTAACTCGGGTTATAGAATTACAATAGTAAGGTGAAGTAAATGAGCCATCAGCATCAATCAAAAAATCTCATGACACTCATATGAAGGCACAAGCAATTAGAGGATAAGAGAGGAGCGACTCGATAAGGACCATAGTTGACGACAACAAATGAACGAATGTCGACGAATAAGGTTAACAAGTGTTGGGTGATCGGTTATGAGACAAAGGGGGACAATCAACGAGACCAAGGCACGATGGAGAGTGATGACCAATAGGAAAAAAAAAGAGATAATTTATAAAAAAATAATTTATGAAAATTTTTTAAACTTGAGACACTACCAAAAAAACATAAAATTAGAAATTTTTTTTTGAGAATTCACCTTTAATTTTACCATTATTTGATTTTTATTCGAACATCATTGGACGCTTATAGTCTTTAAAAAAATCTTATAATTAACAATAATATTATCAAGACTACTTCAGCAACCACACATGGACATGGTTTAACGGTTGTAAGGGTAAATATGCTATTCATGAATGTTTTGAAGGGTAGATATGAGCTGCCGAATAAAATACCGATGAATACAACAGTGCTCGGGCCCTAACTGGGACGATGTGGCTGATACACCCGTCACCATTTACCAACCCTCGGAGGTCTCTTCTGATTTGAGAGAGGTGTCCCGCAAGCATTCTAATCGGAGGGAGAAAGGGAGCGATGACGGCCTTCGTGACGTTGGAAGACTCCCCAATGTTCAGAAAGCAGGTGGTTTTTCTTGAATCCTTCTCTTCCCCCAAATGATTCCTCGCTTTCTGCTATGTTTTTTCTTGAATTGATTTTGGGAGATCTTGATCTGTTCATGGAGGTCTGTAGCCAATCTGAGATAGAAAGATCTGAGCTTGGGCCCAGGAGAGTGCGATCCGGTTCATTTTTCAGATAAAATTATCCGTAATTTTGGAAATTTGATGTAGGTACTTGGGAGAACCCTTATAGACAATTTCCATCAAGGGTCATAACATTACGGTTGATTCCTATAAGATTTGCTCTGCTGCTGTGAGACCCAATTGGAAGAGGGCATTGATTTAGGATTCGGAACCTGGGGTTAGGCTTGTGATGCAAAGAAAGTTGTGTTTATATGTCGATATTTGCTTATAATCAACAATGGGGCCTCCTCATAAGACATTGCAGGATACGTCCAACATGGACAATATACTGTGGATTGCTTGTGGTGCTAGTACATTCTTAAACTTGCAGAGATTTCGTTTTTGTATATCCAAGAAAGAAACTAGGAAGAAATTTTCTTCACAATGAAAAGACTCTTGCCTCTGAGGAATGAAAAGAACTAAGGTTTAGCTTATGGTAGGATTGCTTCTCTGTTGGCCGAGTACTTACAAAAACACTCTCCTTGCTTGCAGGGTCATGATTGCACACACTAAGCCTACCTGGTGCACTAGGCCATGTTTTGTAAATAATTTGTTAAAACTAATTTTTTTGTATGTTATTCATATCTAATACTGGTTTGTTTATATTGTTTTTTATATAATTTTTATTTTATACTGTTTTATTTTTTGCATTTTTAATTTTTTTTTATGTTATTATACTTTTGGATATCTGTGTACTCATATTATAATTTTCAGGCTTATTAATCATACTATATTTCATTAATATATTTCTTAGAAGTTTTCTGCTGATGTCGTTGAGTCCCTCTCAAGGCCTTTGGCTTCTGAAGAGACCTTTATGAGGTTTTCAAGTCATTGTGTTGCCCTTGTTTTCTCAACTTCTGACATGAGAATATAAGAAGGGGGTTGGTGCATTTGTACACACGAAAAATACCTTTTTGGCTTTCTTGCAATGTAGTTGAAATTGCACTAGTTTATTGATAGTAGTTCTGTCTTTCTTGTTGGAAATTTGGGATGATTTTGGAGTATACCATCTATGTAAACTGAAGATTTATTTCTTCTTGTTAATCTTAAGATTTATTCATTGGAGCAAACGACTGATGAATTAAAAGATCGATGTCACAAGTTTCAAAAAGGATGTAAGAGATTTATGTGAGTATGCTCTGTGCATATAGTGAATTTATTAAAAATTTTATATAGTATTTTATATGTAAAATCAACTCTCTTTGCATACACTGATCTTCCCAAATGAATTAATATTTATCTACAGGGTATCACTTGGTGAAGCCTATTATGGTGACCTTTCCTTTGCAGACTCATTGGAAGCATTTGGGGCTGGACAAGATGATCCTGTTAGTGTAGCCATAGGAGGTTGTTTAGCTATGCTTCATTCAATATGTCTAGCTTTATGTTGACCTATGCATTGTGATTCCTTGGTTATTAACTTCACAATGATTATCCTGTATGTTTTACCTTGTTATGATTTGGCAATTTGGCTATCTTATGTATTTAATGTTGTCCTAATCAACAAACAGAAAAAAAGTTATGATCAACAGTTGGCAAGCTTAGTCATAGGCTTTTTAGTTGTCGCTAGGCCATTGAATTTATGGAACTTTCTCAAAATTAAACATAAAAGCAAAATTAATATTAAGTTACAACAACAAGAAGCTGGTTTTTCAGTTACTTGGGATACATATAGATAACTATCAAGATATGTAACAATGAAGGAATCAAGTCATTGACTGTTCTGGAAATTTAGGCTGCTAGAAGATAAGCCAAGATACCAAAAGTGTAATAAGGAGAATCTGCTCCTCATGATGTTCTTAGCCAATGGAAAAAGAAAAGAAAGGGAAAATAATACAATGTAAACAACATTAACAACAAAAGCCCTTGTAGAGAACAGAATGACAACATTACCTGATGACTAATTCTGCTAAATACTGGTATACTGGTTCTTTTACTTGATGTGATATTATATGCTTTGATTCTGAACTGTAGCTAGTAGTCCCTGTTATGATGTCATGTTCACTCAAACTAGTATGCCTTTTCTGGTAGGACCTGTAATGTCAAAATTCACTACTGCATTTAGGGAACTTGGGAGTTATAAAGAGCTTCTTCGCTCTCAGGTAATTGTCTTTGTACAGTTTTTCTCATTTCTTATTCATCTATATGGCTCCAGCTTCAAACAACATTTTACAATAGCTTTGAAGGCTATTTTGTTCAACTTTAAAGTCATAATACATGTGGTAATCAGCAGAACTAATAAACATTCATTATTTTAAGATTTCTTGTCTTTAGTTAAATAACAGTTAATTCTTTCTATTAACTAATTTGGATTACCCCTGTTAACAGTGAAAAGACTTGATGGACCCTCAATTTATGTGGAGTTTGTTCCACATCCCAAATTATACTGTCATGAGTTGTGACATCAGTTCTTTTCCAAGTTGATCAGTGAACGCATGGCCTTAATGTTGGCTTCTAAATTATGTTATATATTTTGAAATAATGGCTTTGAACCCTTACCATACTTTTTTTTAGAAAAAAACATCTCTTTTATTATTGCAGGCAGCTCAAGCACTGAGTTTTATCACCAGTTATATACTACATTTGATTTTCTTTTTTGAAATAAATGTTTCATTGAGCTGGAAATTGCTTTGTATTTTCTTGTGCATGTTGTCAAAAGATTACTGTTAAAGGGCATACTACAATCATTTTTCTTTTTTGTTTTGGTTGCTTAAATATCAGTGTGATGATCGCTAAAAGAGAGTACTTTTTGTTCAGTGCCTTCTATTGAGTGCAGGCCGTTTGTTTGATTGACCTAAGTAAATGAGGGGAACTTTTGTGGATTGAACTTCCTAAGTTGTGTCCAATCGGACATGTTTGGCCATATATCTGAATCATGAGATCCTTTTTTGTGAATATGCAGGCAATCCAAATAATTTTGTTTCTCTTGCAAACAGGTAGAACATATGCTGAGTAACCGTCTGATGCAATTCATGAATGTGGATCTGCAAAATGTAAAGGTAATTCTTTTTTTATTGTGATTCATGGTCAAATGGATTAAAAAATATGTATGCCTACCCCCAACTTGTACTTCATGCAGTTGGGTTCTTGGCATCAAAAATTTGTAATAACATAATGTGCCAAGAACCAAAACATAATTGGAATAAGCCTAAGCACCATAAGCATAACAGGTCAGCATATGGGAATAAGCCTTGATTCATTTTTTTCCTAGACAACATTTTATGGTTTGCAAGAAATCTGTTTGTCATACATAGAAAGAGAACATTATGGTTTATAGAAAATCTGTTGCATCATATTAGACAGAAACACAATTTTAACACACATTGACCACTGATCATATAGGCATAGGGAAGGCATAGCTTGCATATTATTATTGTTTCAGAGGAAACACATTAATGAAAATATTCGACGTTCTCTGATGGCTAATCATGGATGTAGGACTGTCGCAGGCGATTTGACAAAGCTACAGCAGGGTATGATCAGGTTTGTATTCTCACCCATTCTTTCACTTTACCATATTTTACTTGCTTACTCTTGAAACTTATGTAACTACTATATTAATTCCAAGTCCTTGTTCTCATCATTTTCATTTAAGTGCAAATTTGGTCTTTTAACTATAACCTTTAAGGTGCTGATGTCATGTGGTTTGTGTTAGGCACGTGAGAAATTTATGTCATTAAAAAAGGGCACACGAGTAGACATAGTTGCTGAATTAGAAGAGGCAAGTTTCCTATATGAATGTGGTTCTGGATATATGACTCTAAGATGAAATTTACTGACACTTTTTTTCCCCTTCTACTTGACAGAATCTGCAGAACTCAAAGTCAGCTTTTGAAAGATGTCGGTTTAATCTAGTATGTATTATAATTTTTTCTTTTCTCCTGATACTAATGTAAATCAGTTAGTTATTTCTTTTCCCAACTTGCTTACGTGGTTTTTTAAGGAGCTTAGGTTAATGCTCTTGCAAATATTGAAGCAAAGAAGAAGTTTGAATTCCTAGAATCTATAAGTGCAGTAATGGATGCCCATATGAGATACTTTAAGCAGGTGGGTGGATATTCCTGTTCGCATTCATCTTCTTTGTATTCTCCATAGTTCAATTCAAGTTGAACATGATTTTTATCAGTTCTCTCATCTCTTTCAGGGATATGAGTTACTGAGCCAGATGGAACCATTTATTCACCAGGTAGCATTCAGGTTTCATACATTCCTTGCATGTGGTTGCTTGACTCATTCTTTGTAACTTGAGCTTGTGGTTTGAGAGGCCAGGTTTTGACATACACTCAACAGTCAAAAGAAATGGTTAATGTTGAGCAAGACAAACTTGAAAAGAGAATCCAGGAGTTCAGAACCCAAAGCGAACTTGCAAATTTAAGGTCCTCCAGCAATATGCAGGCCACAACAAGTGGTGATGGTATTAATGTAATTGGTCTCAATTCATACAAAAATATAGAAGCCATGATGCAATCTACTGCTACTGGAGAGGTACTCATTTTTGGTAAATTGAGAGTTGGTTTTGTAATTTTTACCAAAGAAAAAATGATTTGTATCTATCTTAGGCAAGTAGTGTCTCATTTGAATGAACATTAACCTAAAGCTTGGGTCTAGTATGTCCTGAAGGAGCTGAACAACACTCAAATGTCTTGTATGCCTTGAACAACACTTTAAGATTTTGAACAGATTTACTTCTCATTTCCTATTCTGTTTTAAATTAATTTTTTCGTGACACAGACCTTTATGCCCATCAACTTGTAACTGGTGCCTTATGCATTCCCTTCAGGTTAAAATAATTAAGCAAGGTTATCTCCTCAAACGATCTTCAAATTTGAGAGGAGATTGGAAACGGAGATTTTTTGTACTTGATAGCCATGGGACTTTGTACTACTACAGAGATAAGTGGAGTAAACAGCCGGTATGACAATTTGTTTAATTTATGTTACCTAGTGCATCCTTTGTTAAATCTATGGAAAGCAGTACCCTGGGATGTTACTTCATCATGCCTTTTCAGTTATATTTCTATCACTTGCTCATTCTTTCAAGAGGTAGCACATTACTTTACATATCCATCATTTGTCATCCATCAAGCATTTTTGGTGTTAGGAAGCCATATCAGGGTTTCATAGAGCACAATCTATCTGATTCTGACTTGGTTCTTGAGGAATGTGGATAATGCATAGACTACTGGCCATGACCATTTAACATATCCCAGTTCCCAGAGTTGCTCATTTGCTGTTCAATGGGACCACATCTGTATCTGACCGTGATACATAATTCTGCTTTAAACCCGAATCAAACTAACCAACAATAAGATTGGTGATTGGGCTTTCCAGAAACGAGTTTTGAAAAGTGTGTTCTTCTGTAGGAGGATGATCCATTGAAGATGCTCAGGAAGGCTCAGTAACCAGTTGTTTGACAATTCTCATCTCACAATTTCAACAGACTTCCAATTGTAATACTATTCTTGCTTTGTACTTGTGTTTCCATCTAAAGTGAGTAAGTGCTTGATTCAAGTATCCTCTGATCAGCACTGGTAACATTCAACTGCCTTTAATTATTTTGCTTGTAACATTAGGACCAAGGCAACTTGAGCTGAAGCCAGTGAGTTCAGGCAATCGATTTGTTGGTCTCCTATTAGATGAGACACTCCATGAATCAAGTGGTATATAGTTAAGCTGCATTGGATTGCATAATAAGATGCTGTTATCATTAGAAATGTATCCAGAAGTAGCCTGGAAACTAAGGTCGCTAAAGCAGTAGACCTTAAGTTTGCTTAATATGTATGACACAGCTAGTATGTTCCTAATAATTCCTGTGGACGTTTTATAACTCTGTTATGTGCATTATCATTTTCTCATGGGCTGTTTCTCAAAACAGGGTATCAACTGGTAAACATCATACATCTTTTCATTTTCAGTTTCATCCATCATTTTCTTTATCTTGGCTCTAAAAATAGAAAAATCATCAAACATATCCAACATATAGAGTCCAGGTGACACTTGTAGTGCTTCCTTTCTGGTTGATTTTCTAAGCAAAGTCCTAGCAAACTATCACTAGTACATCTGAAGGATTGGTTTTAGCAGATTTTGATTCTCACACCAAAGTACTTCATTTCAGGGTGATGATAACATTGGTTTTCACACTGTTGATCTTCGAACTTCAACCATTAAGATAGATGCAGAGCAGACAGATTTGAGGTTCTGCTTCAGAATAATATCTCCTGCAAAGACATTCACGTTGCAGGTACCCACAAATGTCCATCTGATGAAAATGAGCTGGAATGCTTTTTATCTGGAAAGAACCTTATCTTGTTTTTTTTTCCTGTGCTTATTAACTGCTTCTTACTTATGACAGGCTGAAAATGAAGTGGATAGAATGGACTGGGTTGAAAAAATTAGAGGAGTTATTACATCACTTCTAAATTCTACTTTATCTAATCAGGTGATTCTAAAATTCTTTTGAAGTTTCATTAAATTGCCAGAATATTAGGTCAGGCCAGCCTATAACAGGAGTTAGGTGTTTTCTATATATTGCTTTGAGATTTCCTTGTTATGATTTATTATTGGCTCCTGGTAATAAAATGATACTTGAATAACCTCTTATGAAAAAGTGATGTGTATAAATTTAGGGTCATGAATATTTGCTTATTGAGCCAATTTAAACAAATTGCATCTCTTATGGAATAAACTTATTAATATTCTTGGGATCTTTACATGATAGCTTTCATCTGGCGGCTTGGACATGGATAGTCACAGCTTCGCTAATGCAAATGGTGTTGATGCTCATTTGTTAGAGGAGAGCACAAGTACAAAAGGATATGATAATATTTCGAAGATTCTCAGGAGTATACCTGGGAATGATGCTTGTGCTGAATGTGGTGCTCCTGATCCTGATTGGGCATCTCTAAATCTGGGAATTCTTGTGTGCATAGAGTGCTCTGGAGTTCACAGAAATCTTGGTGTTCACATTTCGAAGGTGTAGAACCCTAAATTTGTTTGATGTCCTTAAAACTTTACATCTCAGTTTCAGTTTAACTCATATATGTTAAGTTATTAAAGTCCAGAAATTACTGTTGCTTGAGGTAGTAGATTCTTTCTGGAGAAAGATCTTTTAATTTCCTAGTACTATTTTCCAGCCAATAACAAATCACTAGTAGTATGCTTATTGAAAGCAAAAAGAACTTTTAATTACCTTAGATTCAATAATCTTTACTGTTGCTCTTGTACATCAGCTAGAAAATAACTATAGAGGTTCTGGATGGTTTGCTTTATCATACCTACTGTAGTGCTTACATATGTTTTGTAGCTTTGAGTGGATTTTGCCTCAGTAGACGGTAACATTAAAAGTTTAGGATTTAGGAGTAATGACCGAGATACTATTAACAAAAATATTTCTGAGGTAAAATCTGCCTTATTTTTCGACAGTATGTTCTGATTTAGTGTCTGAAGAACTGAGTGAAGTTTTGATATTATTGATGTGTTAGTTGATAGAATGCTCATGTAACTATGACAAGTCACATAATATTTATATTGCATGTAGGTGAGATCACTGACATTAGATGTTAAGGTGTGGGAGCCAGCTGTTGTGGATTTATTTTGTGCTCTTGGAAATGCTTATTGTAATTCTGTGTGGGAGGAATTGCTTCTCTTTCAGGATCAAAGGTAAGAAATGATGCCATTATTGAAATATGATGAACATAACTCTGATACTTAAGAGGCTTACGCTTGTGCTTGTCCAGTTCAGTTTTGTTACTCCAAACTTTAATTGATTATGACATAAATTTCAGATGATTGTCTGATTTGTGCATTTTTTTAGAGCAAAACTTCATATTTCGATTTAGGATGCACATTCTTTAACAACGAGAGATTGAAATCAAGGCACAACTTGTATCAGTGAATTTTGACCTGCAGATTTAAAACTTGTCCATCTCCCTTCGCAATAATTTAATTTAGTGAATATTCCATTATCATTGTTTTCCAACTCAAGAGAGATGGTTTACTTTTTCCAGTTTTAACTTCAGCCAACAACAATATTGTTAGATACAAGCCTTTCCATCCTCATATCTCTCTCCCTTCTTAAAAGAGATGTACTGCTGCCAGACCTAATCATCGCATCTCTTATTTGTCCCGAGACAAAGCTGCTAAAATTGGAATCTGTAATTCTTTGAAAAACATTTGTCTAATTATTTCAATTTTCTCAATATCTGACATCCTAAATTATTGAAGTAAAAAAGAAATTTTCATTCAGTACTCTTTGATGGTGCTACATGCGGTGTAGCTTGTCTTACATCAAATGTCTTCTGGAAATTTTCATGCAGGATTGATGTACCAAATGTTGATGGGCCATCTGTCAAAAAGCCCACTCCCAAAGATGCTATTTCAAGAAAAGAAAAATATATAAATTCCAAGGTACCTTAATGTTTGTAATGCTTAGTAGGGCTGGACAGTTTACCTGTTCGAGATATCTACTTTGGTTTAGCACATGCTGTAAATTATACATGCTGAATCATAGCTTCTTCTTCCATCAAGAACAGATGTTTCTTTCTCACAATGACTTTTTTTTTTGGGAAATAATACTGGTTTCAAATTACCACCAGACAGAAGGACCATATTGTTAAAAAATCTAATCATGAAAGAATGAGCTGGTAGATCCTGAGAAATATATATCATTCTGACTAGAAAAGGAGAATCTACTATCAGTTATGGAATTGAAGCCTTTTCCAGTTGAATATTAATATATTATCTTCATATTTTAGTTTTGATATGATCCACATTTCAGTTTGAATTACTAAGTGCATTTGAAGAAATGATGCAGGCATAACTGTTTGTGAGTTGGCATAAATGTTTTAGTAATAAGGATACGTGGTAAGTAATGCCAGTTTGATAAATGAAGTGATTGTACAGTTTGGAAGAGAAAGAAAAAAAGCCTAAATTCTCTTTTTGTAAGGGATGATGGATAAATTCTTGATTTATTTGTCTTTTCTATAAAGTGATGAACTTTGTTTGATGAAAAAAAATATTAGCGTTGGAATTGACTTTATATTTCCAGTGAATGTATAATACCTTCTTGATGTTGCGAATGATACAAATATTTTTGAAGCAAGAGAATGAAAAATATGAAAACTTTCAAGGTTTGAGTCCCTTTTTATATTGGTCTAACTTTATAAGTTTGTACTTTGTATTTTAAGTTTTACAGGAAGTGTTAATAACAAAAAGGCACTAGGATTGCACTGTTTAATACTCTCAGCAAGCATAATTAGTCACTAGGATGATCATAATTGACAGTTTTCTAGTGAATCTACCTAGATTCTTGGACAATAGAATATTTGTTGTAATGGGTAGTAATGGTCATTTAAGTTAACAGTAAAAAATGTTAAGATTATGTGGTCTGTGTAGACACTAATTAAAATGTATTTTCAGTTGTTAAAATTACTTTTTCTTAACATTTAAAATGCTGTTCTGAATGAGATGAAGAATATGTCGGTCAGTAATACTGAAATCATAGGAAGATTCAGTTTTTAGCAAAAAAAAATTAAAGCAAATATGGTATAGACAAACATTATAGATGTTTCCTTTTAGTGTGCAACTTCATATTTTCTAGATTATGGATGATGAGATGGTGTTATCTAAGCCATTTTAATTGTACCTATGCATCCTCGTATTTATTGAATCTCCTCACTGTCTACCTGTTTCATGTCTTGCAGTATGTGGGCAAATCTCTAATAGTCAGAGAAACAAGCCAGTCTGAGCTTCCTCTCGTTACAGTTCGCATTTGGGAAGCGATCAAAACTAATAATGTTCAAATAGCATATCGCTTCTTTGTGGCATCAGATGCCTTTCCTAACACCATATATGATGAGGTGAATAGTGAGCTTTATCACATATCGGATACACCGGTGAACAAAAATAATGGTTCCACAGAGAGGAAACAATTTGATCCTGCAGTATGTCAGAAAATCAAGGATTCCGGTGAACCAGAGAGCTGTTTGGATGGTTGTTCCCTATTGCATATAGCATGTCATGTTGGTGATCCCGTCATGTTGGAGCTCCTGCTACAGTTTGGTGCTGACATTAATTTCCAGGATTTTCATGGGAGGACCCCTCTCCATCATTGTATTTGCACAAAGAATAATTCTCTTGCTAAATATTTGATAAGAAGGTAAGAATATGGATGTTCTCTAATCATATGGAGTTTTATTTATATGTATAACTCTGCATATAAACTTTGCCCAATTCTTGGTGTTTATTTTCTTCAAGTAAATAAATCATGTTTGTTTTTTTGTTCCTCGGCTAACTCACATTTTCAAGAAATAATCTATGATCTGCAGAATATCTATGCTCAGCATTTTTAATCACATTTTAAAAGTTTTGTTTTTGAATTCTCCTGCTCATGGTCAAATTGCCTCTTCCTAGTGCCTCTTTCGAGTTTGTTGACAATATTACTAAGGACCAGCTAAATTTTTTTAGAAGCAAACATATACATGATGCAGAAAATCTCGTGTAACTAATTTCTATCTAATCAATTGTCTTGATGATTTACATTTGATGATGATTTTTTGGATTGAAGTATGCTAGGTTCAAATAGCCCATGCATTGTGAGTGCCATTCCATGGTTAGGGGCCTGTATTCCGGGCAAACTGACTAGTCTCATTATGGTGTATATCCATATACATACTTGGTTACTTGTTTAATGAGGTGTAACATAATAAATCGGATAAAATGTACAATGTATGTTCAAACAGAAAATGTGATGCATCTCATAGATACAGAGAATCACTAATAGGCAAGAAAATGTACCGAACTTGAGGTTGAACTGAACATTGCAATTATTTCTGTACTTGTGAAAGAGAATTCTTTGTTGTCAAGAGTGGTCTGCTTGGTGTTCTTCTTCAACTTGGAGATTAAACTTTGAGGTAGCAGTAATATGCTTATCTTTTATCAGTGAGTTAGCTTCTTATGTTGCTTCAGTTTATATCTTTTCTTTTTTGAAGATTTTCCATGCTCTGGACATTGGATCTCTTAATGCATAAAAAATAAAAGCAATTTTCATTTGCCTAGAAGGTTAAATACTCACTTCCCAAATTGTTCCACAACCTGACCATCATCTCAGATTGCAACTATACTTGATTCTGCTATCTAAATATCTTTCCAAGACTCAAAATAATTTGTTGATACTCAGGGGTGCAAGCACATCAGCTAAAGATGGTGGTGGCTTCACTGCTATAGAAAGAGCGATGGAGCTTGGAGCAATTACCGATGAAGAACTTTTTATATTGCTTGCTGGTCGCTAGTGATGCAAGCAGCTGTTTGTCCCTAGAGTTGATCTTGGTATGTTTACTTTCACTCTTCATCTACTTGTAAACGAACATTGCTTATCTACTAATCCTATCAGGTTCCTAAGAAATAAGAACAGGAAATAACCTCAAGAATGTAGCGGAGGAGACTTTTAAAATTTCTGCATATATTGTGTCACATGCAAGAACATTTTGGTACCTTCTATCAGTAGTTTGGTTGCTTTATGATATATTAAAACTACTTTCATCTTGAAACAACTAATGACGGAGAAATCTATTAAAAATCTTGTGCTATCAATTGGCTATCATCAAACGAACAGAATCCCGTGTGTGATCCTGCAGCTTATAGCTCCAACATTTGGCTCTAGGTGAAGCAATAAATATAGATTTCTTGATGTCCAGGAAGCAGTAATTTAATCAAGAAATCTATTGGCAAAGCTGTTACTCGCACAACATGTCGAAAAGCTTTTGTCATATAATCGTTCAATTTATAGTGCATATAATTCATGATATTATGGCATTTTGCAGTTAATAGTTGATCTATGCTCTTTTAAGTAATCTGTGGCACCTGCTGTTGTAGTCAATGCAGAAACATATTCCTTTACCAGCATTTTGGAGCTGCTAGATGGTATACTTGTTGGTCTATATCCGATTGTATGTTTGAGGATGGAGCACAGCACCTCAGTGACAGGCTGTGGGACGCCAATAGCTGGTCCCCGGTGCACCAAAATGTACGTGTATTCATGCAGCAAAATAGGACTCTGATAAGAAGTGAATCCTATGTCTTAGGTGATTGAAGTTTGCAATTCCCTGTTGATGTCTTATGTTTCATATTTATTGGAGAAAGGAACTGTTCTAAGACTATTTCATATTTATGTCTTATGTTTCATATTTATTGGAGAAAGGAACTGTTCTAAGATTCTATTTCATGTGGTCAAACGCCATGTCCGATCGGATGGTAAACGATGCTATGAACAAGAATATCATTCTTCACATTTTTCCTTCTTGCAGTGTTTTAATCCTTCGGCTTCTGCAAACCATATGATTATTCAGGAAAATTGCGGAAAACAAATGCACAGAAATAGAATCATGTTATGTGATTGATAGTCAAGAACAGGCGCCCTCTTTACAACAATCATCATTATTTAGATGCCGTGTGCCAATTATTATTTCTTGGCAGTCCAAATTCCCTTATTATTTAATTAGCAGTACATTAAAGAAGTGACACCAAACGAGGGAAGCATCACAATTTCACCCTACAAATAACTAAATTAATCTGCCTTTACTCTCTTGTGAGTTCCTGTAATTTCCTTCCTATGGCAGCCAATTCTTATATCAAAGAAGCAATTTCTCGCCGATTCCAAAGCATAAACACAACAATCTACCTCCTAAATCTCTTAGTACAGAAAGAAGTAAACTAGTTTTAACATAGCGCAGGAATTGAAGGACAATACACAGCATCCAAAGCAATTCCAAGGAACATACAAGCAAACATCATGTGAGTTCTCGAGGCAACATATGAACTACAGGAATCAATTATTGCCTTCCACAAAACCCTAATTCCCCTCGTACCCTTCTTTGGCCGGGGCAGGTTCGGCCGATGGGATCTTGACGTATCCCGCCTTCTTGGGGCTCTCCACGGCGTAATCCCCCTCCTCTCCGTCGGATTCGTAGACCTCGTTGCGGTTGGCGACGAGGGACCAGACGAGGTACATGCTGGCGGCGGTGAGGGCGCCGCAGCCGACGCCGAATAGAAGGCCGACGACGACCACGAGGATGTCCTTGGCCCGCTCGTGGGGCGAACTGAACCCGAGGGCGGCGGGTTCCGCGACCTCGCGGCGGGGCAAGCCGGGCCGTCCGATGAGCCACGGGCGGCGATCGTCGAAGGCGTTGGCGGAGGAGGAGAACGGGGTGATGATGCGGTAGATGGAGACGAATCGGTAGGCGCGGTGTGGAACGGCCGCGGTGGCAGCGGAGGAGGAGGAGAAGGTGTAGGTGATGGAGAGGGTGTTGCAAGGGTGGAAGGGGCCGCCGGGTCGGGCGTAGGAGGAGGCGCAGAGGAGGGCAAGGATGACGCCAAGGAAGAGAGCAGCGACGGAGGAAGCCATCGCGAGGGCAGGAGTCCCGAACGAGCGAAAGCGCAGAAACCACCACGACTCCATTATTTATCCGAAACTTTCATCTCTGGCCCCAGAGCGTTACCCGAAAGGACACCTTGATATCTATCGGAAGAAGTGATGCTTTTACAGATGGAGCCCGTTCTCTCTTCTAATAACAAGGCAGATACGTCGGCGTGTAACCCGACCTAGGTAAGGAAAATAAATGCCCTATAAATACTTTTTTTTTTGACTCGTTTGGTTTCTTTCGTCTAGTGGCGGCGGCATTCTGACAGCATGGTATGTCCGACCGGACCGGACCGGACCGGGCCGAACCTTCGCTCGATTTGGATTATGGGCCGTTTTAGATAGGACAAATTTAGCCCATAGGCCGGGCCAATTATGCTGAGGGTTGCAATAGATAATGACATACATATGTATACACAATCTCGATCTTTAGAATAATGATAATACCCGTTTGAATTATTTTATTTTAGAATCCACTTTGATTAATATATATATTTTCTGGGTATTTTGGACGTATTTAATATTTTAAGTAATTGTTCTAACAACATCTTCGTATTTAATATTGGAAAGAAAAAGACTTAAAAATGGGAAAGAGCAGAGGATCATGGAACAGAGTGCATGCTTCTTCTCCCCTCCTCTCGATTCATATTTGAAACTTTGTCCTGATGATATCTGATACTATACCGTGGAAGCGTGTGTTCTGGCGAAGATGCCTTGTCCAGGAGCCAGGAGGCTGAGGGGGTCAAACAGGCTTTTGCGGGCCGCGAACCGGTTCCACCGCAGCCCGAAGTGATCACGCCAATGGAGCGGGGACGGGTGGCGGGGGAGGTACTGCTTTGCGCCGATTCGCGGGGCGGAGGCCGCCTCTGCTATGCGGCGGTTGCGGCGGAGGATGTCGTCGAGGCAGCGGGCGGAGCAACTGGCTGGAGTGGCGGACCGCAGCACCCCCACAATGTACACCACCTGCTCGGCTGGCTCGTCGGGCAGCACAGCTGATGTGTTGGCGTCCCACCTAAGCTTCGCACAGCGGTGTCAGTTCGAATCAAAGCTTCAGGCATCAGAAAAGGAGTTCTTTTCTTACTTGTCTCTTAAAAGTGGGTATACGAGGATAGGGCCCTCGAATTCTTCCGGTGAGATGCTGTCCAGCAACAAGTCTTTGAAGTCCTTGATCCCAGACTTGGGCACGAACATATTGAGCCAAGGGTGGGGAACTTCCCAGAGTCCTCTACTCCTCAGGCTCATCTCCTCCATCCTCACCCTGTTGAGAAAATCGAAGTAGGACACCTCCACACTGTAAACGAGGGATGGCATGTGGCTCATCTGCTCCGTTATCTTCTCCACAACCTGATGCAGGAATCCCACCGGTAAGAGCTCATATAATTATAACAGCAATGGGGTTATCAGGGCTCCACTGACTTGTTCTGCGTTGGTGCCTTTCGCTTGGAAGTCATGGACAGCAAACTCGATGCAGTAGTAGACCTTATGGAGCTCGGGCGCGAAGCCCAGGTGAGCAGGGAAGGCAATGGAGGTGCCGAGGAGGGACAGCTGGTTTGGAACTATGAACCCCTCGAGATAGTCCACCAAGTCCGGCATGGAGAGCAGCAACTCTTGGTCTCTGGTGAAGGTGTCGAAGTCATCGTAAAAGGCTCTGACCCATCTCACCTGGTCGTGACAGAAGCCATATTCCAAAAGCAGAATCAGTACCTTGGTCGATGACATGCAAAAGGGAACACTGACAACTTCTCTAAATTACTTTCTGCGGAGCATCTTGGAGAAGGATCCTTGCTCTTGTTATGATGCCAAACTGGCCTAACCCGCCAAGAACTGCATAGAAAAGCTCCGAGTTTTTGGTGGGTGAGCATGTCATCAGTTCTCCCTTGCCTGTTAGGATCCAAATGTGTCAGTCAACCACATCAGAAGACGAGAAGAAAAAGAGAAGTGTTGCTTTCTTCGATCCGAATTACCTGTTACCACATCCAGTTGAAGGACATTGCTGATCTGAGGTCCATATTTGAAGGTTTGGCCACTGACACCACCATGGGAGAGAGTCCCACCAATGCTGAGATAAAGGTAATCGGTCCAAGACCTTGGAGCCAGCCCAACCTTCAAGCTCTCCTCTAACAGCTCGATCCAGAGAGCACCACCACCGATGTCAGCATGAGAGAAGCCAGCCTCATCATCTCCCTTTTTGTGGATGTATATGTCGGAGGGGATAGAATCCATCTCGATGACGATTCCGTCGAGAGCTTGGGCTTGGCCATGGATGGAGTGTCCAGCTCCTCTTGCGGCAACTGTGACTTCGCTGAAGGAGGAAGCAGAGAGGAAGGTGAGGAGGAGCGAGATGTCCTTGGGGGATTGAGGCCTCAGGACTGCAGAGGGAGAGTTGAAGACGAGTCTCCCGAAGTCCAAGGATGCTGCTGTGTTTCTGGTCTGGAGGAAGTCCGAGGAGCCAAAGTCCATGGGGCTCTGGATGAACTTGCATGGAGAACAGAGAGCCAGAACGAGGACAAGGATGTTGACCTTGGTGCAGAACAGAGCCAACTCCATGGAGAGGAAGAACTAATCAACCGAAATGACGACTTCTATATTCTCATTGGGTCAAGGAAGCAACAAGTGGAGAAGAAGAGACTCAATATACTTCACCAAGCTGGGTTGGCGGTTGGAATAGCAATAAGAAAACATCCATCAGAGCAAAACATTTCATCAGCCTTGCTTCTTCCTAGGCATTCTACTGCAGGTTCTTACGAAGATGGCTCTCACAAGAAAGAGCAACCTTGAACTGGGAACTATGGTACAGGCTAGTTTGTATATATCTAGACAGAAATGACCTGGATAAATGGAGAGAAGTGAGAACAAGAAGTGGCACAAAATTAAGGTTATTAAGTAGGGAACGAGAGGCAATCAGCAGGCTGTGAGGTATGATTAAAGGAGAGCACTAGAAAATTTTTCTGCCTCCTAAAACAATGAGAATAGGGAATTAAAAAGAGGTCCACAGTAAAACACGGATCAGGAGAAGGAAGGCAAGAACCAAACACCTTTGTCAGTGAAAGAGATGGGAGGATAGATCTTACTACACCCTTTCTGTTGGGGGCATTTGCATTTATATGACTGCTGTGGGGCAAGATAGTTCCAGGTCCTTGTTCAGAATCTAATGGGGCCACAAATCCAGCAAGAGAAGGATACATGTGAGTCTCTTCACCTCATATTTCCTAACCTCAACACCTTTTTTTTTTTTCTCTCTCTTTTTCCCCCTCTTGGCTTCCTCCTCTCCTTATCCTGCAATAATAATGAAGAGCCCCTCCCCCCCTCGATTCATTCTTTCCCTTGTTCTCATCCACCTGCACTGTTTGAGTGTGCTGGCTGCCTCTAATAACCAATGTGTGCGTGCAGTGCTGTCACCACCGTGATGATGAGACTTGAAAGTGCACCATTGAGAGTCTCTGATTCCTTCTGTTACTGTTGACCGAGATCACCTAGAGTGACATGGATAACCAAATCTTTTGCGGTGTACTGTACCGAGTAGGACTGTGGCAGGGTCCCCAGCCCTAGTGATGATGATTGGCCACCACCCACCCTAGAGGATGTCCATGGTCTGTGTGGTAGGAATCTGAGGGCTTTTTTACAATTGGAAAGTGCCAACCCTCTTCTTTGATTGCATGCATTGGATTCATATTCCGCTGCCGTTACCATCACTTCTATGCTCAAAATTTGGTGGATCTTCCTGTCATACTGTTTTCCTTCGGCTGTTTAAAATGATGATCCTGTGTCTGGCTCTTCAATTCCAGAAACAATTCTTGGAGTGGAAGGTGTGGCATCCATTGTGGTCGCTAACCATGCTTGCAAGAATTATATTTGATTGTGTCTCTCTCAAGAAAAGATTTAGGATCTCGCAACAAGTGTTTTTTAGTGTTTGAAGAATATAAAAGCGATGCATAAAACAGTAATGACAACTACAGACTTGCTGCATAGCACCTCAGCAAGCATTCTTTAGGCTTTCAAGAAAACCATATCTTGCCGATAGGTTCACCTAAACCTTGGATAAACCTCATATTTTGTATGCCTAAAATCTTGAGTCGATCTTCTTCAAACAGATCCATCATCCAATTTTATTGTAGTGGCTTGGTAGAATATAGAAGAAATTGAAACCTATTTTGCTTCAACATTTTCATTGAGAATTAATTTGGAAATCAAATGATTAGCCCAGAGGCTTTTTTTTTTCTCTTTTTTCTCTCAAACAAAATAGAAGTAATTAATCAAAACAGTGTGGAAAACAAAAACATATTGGGAAACAAGACCAGAGACAGAGAAGTTAAGCTTATATCAGACATTTCTTTCTTCCAAAACCAACTTCCATAGACTAATGGCACTCTTCCACCTTCTTCTTCCACAACTCCTCTTTTATCAATTTTACTGAGCCTTTTGTGTTGGGCCACAGAATACATCAAAATCTGAATCTTAATGAAGGTGGTGGTCCTCAGTACTCCTGCTTCGACCAGCAAAACATCTCCATCCATGTTCTTGTTAACTATGTGATGCTGTTCCCAGGAACACCTCCCTGATTTTGTTTTAACTTCAGAAAGAAGAAGCAGATCTTGATTCCCTTTTTTTTCTTCTAACAATTTAATCCTGTTCAAGATTTTGCTTTTCCTTGCAGAAGAGACCCTCCTCCTTTTGAGGTATGGATTTGCCATTTCATAAGATCATAGCATCAAAGGTACATGACACGAGTGGCCATTGATAATTGTTGCCTACTGACTATCAAGCATCAACAGGGGAGAGTGACAGAAACCTAAGAATGGTCCATTGCTGTCATCTTGTGACTCATGCTTAATGTCAATTCAAGCTAGATTTGAGGCACCATCAAATAGATCACATCAGTCATTGTTTGTTACTCAAGAACCACGGCAACGAGTAGATGATACGGCAGTAGCTTTTGATGCACACTCCTTCCTTTATTTCTTGTCACTTCATCACCAATACCAAGTCAAAAGAAATCAATCTAGTTCATAGATCAAACTCGAACCACTGCCTGTAGATTTAAGATCCTCAATTTCCTACAATCATATTACTTCCAAAAGATGCATTAGATTATGTTTCCGACAACCTTAGGACAAGTGGCTCACCCAAAGATTTTGGGATGATCTGTTGGACCCATGTATGAATATATTAGGATGATCTCAGGACAAGCAGGAGCAGCAACTCTGCTGGTTGTTCTTCCAGGTTCGATGAGGCATTTCTCCGAAATAGACCTTTTATGTTCCAAGCTTGGCTCCGAAATAATGAGCCAAGCTGGATCGAGAACGAATTATTTATTTACTTATTTTATGCTGTGTGTGTGTCCACATACGACGATAGAACTAATTTGATGTTGCCATTAAAACTTTCCATAGTTTATTTCTTGTCTTTGATGATGAATATTTATGATTGCATTGGGCTCCTTCGATCTCCATTCATTAAGCAATCTCAAATTCACTGCCCGTCCCAGCTGGCGATGCACAGGTGGTCTGGAAATGCGGGACCCGCGTGGGCCCCAAGTATCCCTCGCACATGAGTGAGAAAAGGAGTTGTTCTTTGGTTCCTTCGTCAGCTTGCCTGTTCTCTCTCTCTCTCTCTCTCACTCTCATCCTTGCTGCAGTGATGAGTTAGATTATTAGTTTCTTACTCTACATGTGATACAGAAGTCAAATTTATCATACTTATTTTCATCAACCCCCCTTCGGAGCAAAGCACACTGAAAACTTGGGGAAGATTAACCCACTTTTAGCTTCTTTAATCATAAGAACGAGAGAGAGAGAGAGAGAGAGAGAGAGTTGCATGAGCTCAGGTCCTCAAACAGGGATCATTTCGGCCAGCGAAGCAAACCATACCCCATCTTCTTCAGAAAAAGAACCGCCGCTATCCTCTCACAGTGTCGCTCTATTGGCTTCTTTGGATCCTTGGCTGATATCTTATGCCATGCTTAGTTGTCCAGATTTGCCCCTTCCCACTTTTTATTGCCGTCTTCTTCACCCGCTCGCTAAAGAACAACACATTTAGTGTTTGCATGTTCTGCAACACAAAACGTCTCTCTGATATCATCCTGCAGTTAATGTTGCTGTAAACTATCGAATCCTCGCTGTGTGTTTAACGTTACGAAGCATCCACGTGAAGCATGCAGCTCTACTTATCGCATGTGTTCGTTCTTGCACAAATCAGAAAGGTACTCCGATGCCCGTCACCTTCAGAAGGAAACAGTCCACAAAATAGTTGCTCTGCTTGCACAAATCTGTGCTCTCCTTGGAAGACAAGGCCATGTGAAGGTTGCCCCACGTACTTACCCCATCATGGTCACATTATATGTATGAATCTTGTTGCCATGCATATGTTTGCTCTCGAGTATGCATCTCCATCGTTTCTCTTCCGGCTTCCAAACACATTACATGACACAGAGACTTACATCGCTCGATCCGACTGCATGTCGCTGTACAACTAAGAACATTGATGCCACGATCGTTTGTCACCACGGCTTCAATCTCACATGAACCGAGAAGCCGTCATCAAGACTAGTTGGACGGTCGAGATGGTATCTTTTGTTGGAATCTTCCGATCCTCCGAACGAAATCTACACAGGATCTGAAACCTAGTCCGAATCGAACGGCTGTTTCCTTCCTCGAACGACTAACTCGCTGCTACGAATCGCAACCCCCGCACGCCTCTCAGACCAAGAACAGTGTGAGTCAACCAACCTGCGCCCGCTCGAACCAGTGCGCCAGGTGCGCGCGCGAGACGGACGCAAGGAGGTCAACAACCTGTTCCGCAGCAGTTCTTGCTGTGTTTTAGATTGGAGATGGATAACGCTACACATACGCGTCAGATAAGCCTCTCAGAAGTATCGGATCAGATCCAAATGGACGACTGCCATGGCCTTGATGCACTTTGAGATCAACGCGTCACCATCCTCCGGTCATCCGCATTGGTTGTTAGCGATATAAATAGAAACTGGAATCTCAATCGGAATCGAACACACGTCTAAACCCCCTATATATGCGTGCACACAGCCACCGCATACAGAGCATACCTGGAGCGGGCGATATGGGGAAGAGGCCGGCGAGCAACGCGAAGCCGGTGCAGCGCGAGATGGACGCCGACGTCACCTGTCCATTCTGCCTCCATCACGGGACGCAGTCGAAGAGGGGTCGGAAGGTGCAGTCGAGGTGGAGTGCCGTCTTCACCTGCCCGTTCTGCGCCCGCGCCCGTGCCCGCGACGAGAGCGTCATCCGCAACCGGAGCAAGAAGCCGAAGCTTGGGGAGGCGGAGACCAGCGCCTCTGGCAATCGAGAGCCGTGTCTCTCCTCCCCCAGGCCGTACGACGAGATCAAGGAGAACGAGAGTCGCCGAGTGAAAGAATCCCCTCGAAGGGCGTCGGTGGAGTGCGCCTCTGACGATCCTCGAAAAGTGCCGCTCGTATACGACGATCCTAGCAATCAAGAGCCGAGCGTCTCGTCCGCCAGGCCGCCCGACGAGATCAGCAAGGAGAACGCGAGTCATCAGATCCTCCCCTCGTTGCGTCGGCACCCAAGGAAAGGAACCCCTCGACGGGCTTTGGTCGCATGAACCGGCCACCGGTGCGCCCGAGAAAGACCGAGGCGATCAGCGAGACAAGGGCCTGCATTATCATGCATTACTTATTCTTTGATCGCACTTCTCTAGTGGCAACGTAAGTAAGGTAGTATGAAACAGAAGAAGAAATTGCAGTAATATAATTTCCTTTTGATTTCTCGAGGCTCGATCTGGGCGTGGAAGAACTTGTTCTTCTTTCTTCTACATCTCTTTCTTACTCCGTTTCAAATAGAACACATACTCCTGAGTGTTGATGTTGCTGGTAAATCGTCGAGATACTAGATTGATCTATGAGTTCCTGTAAAATCTTATAATTGCTACTTAAATGCAAGATAAATCAACTACAATTGTGTCCAACAAAGAAAATGATAGATTTCAAAATGTATCTACGTTTTCTTAAGAAGCTATTTCAGTCGGTCTATAGGAATGTCAAATTATTTTCTATGTATATATATATATATATATATATATATATATATATATATATAATATAATATATAATATAATATAATGTCAAGTAGTGTGTGTGATACTAATTATGTCGAAAGTAGAAGATGAGCTAGTGAAGGATGAATCTCCATGAACCTATTACTTCTAGTGTCTCTAAAAAAGATATTATGCTATTTTTTAGGAATATAATATAAGATTTCATCTAGTGACTTAATCAAATTATCAATTTCATATAATTACTAATTCTATCTTTAGGGGAAGAAAATGAATAAATGATTATAACAAGAGGTTAATTAAAAAAAAATATTTTACAATATATATTTAGAAGACATGCGATATTCTTACTATGTGTGAGTAAGAATTAAGTATAGTGTATCGAGGATGATGGGTGAGGGTTCGATGATGATATGGCTCCTTTGTAGGTGCATAATATATGGTCTAAGTATTGATGACGATAAATAGTGGATATAGGATGAAGGAGATAAATAAAGTGAAAGACCAACATTATTTATTTATAGCCATTGTATCTTATCATCATAATTTAGGATGCTTATACAATGATGGTTGATTTTTATAAGAGAAAATTATTTAATTAAACATGTATATTAAAAATATATTAAAAACATTCCAGAGTTACTTAGATTCCATATGAAGGATGCCACAAATGGAGCATCCAACAATAGTGGTGGATTCGATAGTCTGAGGACCAAACCAAAACTTGCAAAATCAAAATTGAGATATGATAAGAGGGAAGTATATATCGATAATTTAACGACATATTATCTTATAGATTCAACATATAATTAGCCTCCATAAAGATGTTGTAGCCTTATACTATAATCGAGAATCATATAAGCTACACATATGCCTTCATGGCTAAATAATGATCGATAACTCTGTGTAACCATCTCATAGATTAATACCTCACTATTATTTGATGATTACTCAAATTTCATATAAAAATATTATATATCTTTTGACCAAACTAATAACATTATATATTTCTATCCTAAATTCTCTTGTCCCAACTAGCACACTTCACATAGCAAGAGGTAGGTGCCCTAGTAATTTCAGTTGCACCCTATAAGAAATTGTCCCTGTAATTGAATTAAGGCTTTTCTAATAGAAGCATCACCTCCCGGTCCTTTCCAGAAAAAGAGTTAGAGTTGGTTCTGTTACAAATTTTCTAGGATTACTTATCGAATAGCTCATTTTCCCAATACCATGCGACAGGCTCGGATATTGGACCTAAATTTAATTTGAATCTTTGACATATTGGATAGTCAAAACATTCCACGATAATGCAATTGAATATGATCATAAAACACCTCCCAATAATGATATGACTAAATCCAATCATGATATAGTATTTAACAATAAGATGACTAAATCTGATCATAAACCATCCTTTGATAATGATACAATTTAGCATAGATGTATAATTTAATATGGATATGATCGAATCTAATCATGAAGTATCTTGATAATGATACATTCAAGTTCGACTATAAAGTATCATTTAATGATGATATAGTTGAATTTGATAAGAAGGATCCCCTAATAATAATGTGATTGAGTCTCACCATAAGGCATCTCCAATGGCCAAATTTGGCCATGAAACATCACATGATAATGATACGACCAAGTCTGATCATGAAACATCATTCAATAATAATTATGTGATCGAAATGGACCATGAAACGTCCCTCAATTCCTTAATAATGATGTAATTGATTCGATCATGAAGCATAATTCGATAATGATATGACATAATCCGATCATAAAGTATCTCTAATAATAATGCAATCGAGTCGAGCCATGAAGCATTATTCAATAATGTTGTGATCAAATTCTCCAATAAAATCTCTCGATAATCGAATTTGATTATAAAGCATCTCTCAATAATAATGCAATCAAGTCCAACCATTAAACATCATTTGATGATAAGGAGGAGGTTGAGTCCAACCATCAAGTATATTCATAATAAATAACATAGCTAGATTATTCACCAAATATAACATTGTGTCCCTATGCTTACCACATGTCAAAGCATAATGAGATCAAATCATAAAAAGGAGGAATGACACGTGGGCAATCCAACAACATGTCACCCTATGGACCCAACATATTCTCAACCCTAGTAAGGATGTCCATCCATCCCTACACATTAGTTGAGAATCCTTAATATTAGCATGGTCGATCATGCTATAATTTGGTGCATGTCTTCACAAAATAACTCCTTAATGACTCAAGCTTATTATAAAAAGACCTTGAGATGTTCTTTGATTGAATTGAAAACATTATATATCTCTATTCTCAAATCCTTTGAATCTCCACTAATTTAAGAATCAAAATGGTCTTTATTGAGAACTCTCATAATATAGTTTTTGTAAAATCACTAGTGAAATCCCTTCCCTTATTTTTCTAACACCTAACTTGCATAAGGTTGGAGGTTGAATCAGAGTTGGATCGTTATTTCAAACAACCAAAATATAAGATAACAAGATTAAAAGAACAATTGCATTTTATGAAATAATTTAAAAATGATGTGATTATTCACATTAAATTGTGTCAGAATAAGCCCCTTACATCAATTCCTTTCTAAAATGAAATCATGGGTGGTTAAGACCACCTTGCACCTAAGAAAGGATCTTAGCCTATTAGTAGATAAAAAAAAAAACTCATACAGAATTAACAATGACATTTCTATTGATCTTGAATGATATCTATTGATATAGAGAAATCATAGACAATAATGACACTTCTGATATGACAAGTTACTTTTTATCTAATTTAAATTAGTCTCCCTTTTTTATTCATTACACAATCGAAATCTTATTTGTAGTTTGGAAAAAAATTATCTTTCAAAATTTTAAAGGCTTATTTACATTCGAAAAAGATGTCTTTGCATGAATTAACACCTATTTTATACTTAGGATAGCGATGAAACTAGAAATGCATTAACCTTGAGATAGATTTAAGTAGGCAAAAGAGTAATTTAAAAAAAAATTACGGTTTTAGAGAATATATCAAGACCTCGTATCAACTTCAAGTCAAACCAATCATTATCTTTCTAGTGCATTTCTTTTTTCTAAATTGATACACACTCTAAACCAAAGTGTTATCACTCGGATTTATCATTATCGATATTCAGATGGATTTTCATAATTTTTTAACTAATAATGAATGAAAGTACTTATTTAAATCATTAATTTTTTCAATGGTTATTTAATTAAAAAAATAAGATACATAAGTATAATTTAACATTTCATAAAGGACATCAACATAAGTAGGGCAAGCACTAATAAAGCAATTATTAATGTAAGATGTTAGATTATATGATATTATTTAATTAAGATATATTATTGATCTTGTTAGATTTTAATTATGATTATGAGCCAATAAAAAGAAAGTCTATGTTTGATAGAATTTCGTACGAGATGATCTTAATATGATAGACTCTTAATTACTTGCTCCAGACTTTTTGCTCTCACTTGTAAATAAAGATGACATCCTAGGAATTCTATACACATATGATAATACAACATATATGAAATTACAAATCTATTCTTGTCTCCCTCTAATCTCTATTCCATTACTTATAGTGATCTTATGAAAGATAAGAAGAGAATAAAATGAGAATCTAATTCAACTTACAAATTTATATTGTTACTTATAGATCGAACTATAGAGTGCATTCCATGAATTACAAAGATATTCTAAATGGCATCAAAAGGTATGCATGTCTAAAATTTAATCTATGTATATTCGATTTCATATTCTAACATTAAATTTATTTATTTTGCATAAAAGTATTCTGAACAACCTATTATTTTTAAATCAAATACCTTAAATCATAAAAGTATATTAGATCTATTTTATATTTAGATTTGTTTATTCGCACTCTTCACTTGTAAAAATATGTTATCCAAGTATGATGGTTGAATGATCCATTATATGTTATCAATTTGCTTTCCTATCTTACTTGTCTTGTCGCTTGCTTATGGGTGATGTAAAGTTCTTTACCTTATGTAGGTAAAACCATAAACAACATACTACCATGGGTATCTTGCTATTAGTGTCAGCATTATGGAGGATGACGGCCCACTATGGTAGCTAGCACTATTGTGAGCGGTGGCTGTGCAAGCAACGATGCTGCTACCATTGGCTAATGCTATGGATAGTGGTAGAGGAACTCGTTGGTAGTAGTGTTGCATATAATGATTGCTACTATGGGAAGCAATTGCACTGTGCATGATGATTGCCATTGTGGGTAGTACTTGCCTTGGGTGGCATCATTGTTGCGTATGGTAGTGCTATGGTATGCAATGGTCACTTAACATTATGATAGAAAGGGGAGGCCTTGTATGTGAGCTATGGCAGTAGGACTTAGTCACAAGTGGAGCTGCATTTGTGACAGAGAAGGGCAACGGTGTTAAGGAGTTGTAAGTTGCAAGTGGTAATTGTGGTTTATGATTTAGTGACAACAAGCAAAAAGGGATGACGTGATCCAGGTGGCATCGCGTGAAGGTCTAGGTGCTACTTCCAATAATAATGCATAGGCTAGCAATTGGCTCATCACTATAGTGGGTGGCATAGCTAAGCATCAGTGGATGAACAACGTCACATGCATGGCAACACAACCGACGGATGAGGGGCTCATTGGGTTGCATTGGGTGTTGCCTACTGAGTTGTTAGGTGTCACGATAATGGTGTTGCTCCATAACATTCACTAGCCCATATGCAGCGACCAAGTGGCTATAGCTGCGACAACAATGCTAAGGAGGAGGAAAGGGGATTATGGTTTTATTTACCCATTAAAAAGAGACTCTTGTCCACTAAAACTTATTAATTCTAGTTAATGTCCTCTTTTATAGTTTTGCTCTTCAAAAATCAAAGATTTTTAATATATATCTTGATTAAATTATAATTTTATCCTTTAAAAATTAAATATTTTTTACTATGTCCTCTATTATAAAATTAACCAATTTGACATGATTTAATCAAATTTTGATCGAAACCCAATTTGATTGGGTTGATTGTTCGGTCTAATTGAAATGTGCCTCTGGTGATCAAGAGTCATATGTCTCGTTGCCCAAATAGTCTAACGAGATTAAGGAGAACGAGATTCGCTTGCTTCCCTGACTCGCTTTGTCGGTTGTAAGGGAAAAGATTTCCTTGAAAGGTGTTGCTTGTATATGATCCTTGCAATCAGGAGTCATGCGTCTCATTCACCAGGCCGTCCGATGAGATCCCAAGGAAAGCAACCCCTTGAAGGGCTACTGTCACATAAACTGGCCATTGGTGCACACGAGAAAGATCGAGGCGGTCAGGGAGACAAGGGCTTGCATTGATTGTTTTGGAGGATCATGCATTGCTTCAATTTCTTTGGTCGTACTTCTCTAGTGGCAATGTATGTAAGTTGGTCTAAAGTAGAAGAAGAAGAAGAAATTGTAGTAATATAATTTCTTTCTGGTTTCTCAAGGCTCGATCTGTGAGTGGAAGAATTTGTTCTTCCTTTTTGTACATCTCTTTCTTACCCCATTTCAAATAGAACACAAAATTATTCTATACTCCTGGGTGTTGATGTTGCTGGTAGATCGTCGAGATACTAGATTGATCTATAACTTCTTGTAAAATCTGATGATTGCTACTTAAATGCATGACAAATCAACTACAATTGTGTCCAACAAAGAACATGATAGAGATCAAAATGTATCTATGTTTTCCTTAAGAAGCTATTTCAACCAATTTATAAGAGGAGATGTCAAATTATCTTATATAAGATGAGCTAGTGGAGAAGGATGAATCTCCATGAACCCACTACTTGTGGTGTCTCTAAAAAGGAGATTATGTTATTTTTTAGGAATATAATATAAGATTTCATCTATCGACTTAATCAAATTATCAATTTCATATAATTTCTAATTCTAGCTTTAGGGGAAAGAAAATGAATAAAGGATTAGAACAAGAGGTTGATCAAAGAAAACTTTTCACAATATATATTTAGAATATTCTTGCTAAGTGTGGTACATCGAGGATGATGGTTGAGGGTTCGATAGTGACATGACTCTTTCGTAGGTGCATAATGTAGGGTCTAAGCATTGACGATGGACAATAGATAATGAACAGTGGACAATAGACATGGGATAAATGAGAGAAAGGAAATGAGACAGTGGACGGTGGACAGTGGATAGTGGACATGGGACAAAGGAGAGAAATAAAGTGAAAAACCAACATACTTATTTATAGTCATTGGATCTTATCATCATAATTTAGGAAGCTTAATGCAATGATTATTGATTTTATAAGAGAAAATTATTTAATTAAACATGTACATTAAAGACATTCCAAACATTCCAGAATTGCTTAGGATTCCATATGGAAGATGTCATAAATAGAGCATCCAACAATAGTGGTGGATCCGATAGCTTGATGACCAAACCAAAACTTGTAAAGTCAAAATTGAGATATGATAAGGGGGAAGGATATATCGATAATTTAATAATATATTATCTTATAGATTCGATATATAATTAGCCTCCATAAAGATATTTTAGCCTTATACTATAATCGAGAATCATATGAGCTACACATATGCCTTCATGGCTAAATAATGATCGATAACTCTATGTAACTATCTCGTAGATTAATTCCTTACTATTATTTCATGATTACTCAAATTTCATATAAAAACATTGTATATCCTTTGACTAAACTAATAACATTATATATTTCTATCCTAAATTCTCTTGTCCCATCTAGCACACTTCACATAGCAAAAGGTAGGTGCCCTAGTAACTTCAGTTGCACCATACAAGAAATTGTTCATGGTACTTTAACTGAATTAGGGCTTTTCTAATATAAGCACCACCTTCTAATTGCTTCATAGAAGAAGAGTTAAAGTTGCCCTTATTGTAAATTTTCTAGGATCACTTATCGAATAGCTCATTTTCCCAACATTATACGAAAGGCTCAAATATTAGACCTGGGTTTGATTTGAAAATTTGACATGTTAGATAGTCAAAATATTCAATGATAATGTAATTGAATGTGATTATGAAGCACCTCCCAATAATGATATGAATAAATTCAATTATGATGCATTATTTAATAATAAGATAACTAAATCTGATCATGAAGTATTCCTTAATATTGATATAATCGAGTTTAGCCTAGAAGTATAATTTAATACGGATGTGATCAAATTCAATCATGAGGTATCCTGATAATGATACATTCAAGTCCGACTATAAAGCATCATTAATGATGATATGGTTAAATCTGATACGGAGGATCCCCTAATAATGATGTGATTGAGTCTCACCATAAAGCATCTCCAATGGTCGAATCTAGCCATGAAGCATATGATACGACCAAGTCCAACCATGAAACATCATTCAATAATGATCATGTGATCAAATTGAACTATGAAACGTCTCTCAATTCCTCGATAATGATACGATTGAGTTCGACCATGAAGCATAATTCAACAATAATATATTCTAAACTGACCATAAAGCGCCCTCTAATAATAATGCAATCAAGTAAGCATCATTTAATAATAATGTGATCAAATTCTATCATGAAGTCCCTCAATAATGATGTAACCACGTCCGATAATGAAACATCATTCAACAATGATGCAATTGAGTCTAGTTATGAAGCATCATTTAATGATAATACAATCGAATCTGATCATAAAGCATCCCTCAATAACGATATAATCAAATCCATGTTAGGATCGGAGAGGCACTAAGAGGAGGGGGGGGATGAATTAGTACAGCGGATTAAAACTCGTAAGTTTAAAATCGATTTTGTAAATAGCTAGTTCGTATGAATATTTCGATTCGACGAAAGATGACTTAGTTAAAGTAGCTTGAGTAAAGGAGATGAAGACTGAACGATTTACAGCTAAGTAGAGAAATGATTCAGAAATTTAAACACTCACACATTCAAGGAACACCACGATGTATAGTGGTTCGGTCAAATGATCTACATCCACTTCCGAAGCCTTCTTCGATGAGGCTCCCAACTTCCATTAGCAAGTCACTTTGAAGGGGAAGGACCAAATACCCCTCTTACAACCTTTTTACAAGTGGTTCACACTCTTACAGATTTTTCAAAGAGAAAGAGGGAGGTGAACACTAGCTATCAAAAACAAGACTTTGCTAAAGCTTTTGCTCAATTTCTATCTCTCAAAAGGGTGATCTTTCTGCTGAGAAAGGAGGGGTATTTATAGACCCCAAGAGGATTCAAATTTAGGCTCCAAATTTGAATTCATTTTGGGTTTCCTAGTGCTGGCGGTGCCACCGCCTATTAGTCATCAGACTAATAATGTACTGGGCGGTTCCACCGCCCAAGGCAATGGTGCCACCACCCATGTGCTCGGGTCCTGAGCGATGCAATCGCCCAACTCTCTGGTCCTGGGCGGTGCTACTGCCCAGCACTTTTCAGCACACTAGTTTGAGCCTTAAACTTGGCCCAAACCAATTCGAAATAAGGCCCAATAGGCCCCTACTTGGGTTATAGGATTAACACCTAATTCTAACCCAAATTACATGCTAAATATAAAATTAAAATATAATTCTAAGTGATTTAAACTGACATTCTTCAAGTCTTCTTCCGGTGAGCTTTCTGATAAAATTCCGGTGGACATCCGACACTCCTTCGGATTTCTTCCGACGGACTCCCAGCAAGCTCCCGGATTCCATAGCAAGTTCAACGAGTCTTCGACAAGCTTTCGAACCTTCTCGATGATCTCCGCGAACCTCCGACGATTTTTTCGACGAACTTCCGAAACCTTCGGTAAGTCCTTGATTCTATCTCGGTTGGTTCCGGCAGCACTTTCGATGATCCTTCCGATGACCTCTTGAACTCCCAGCGAACTTGACCTCGGTAAATCGCTTTATGTTTTCATCCCATCGTAGTTAATCCTGCACACTTATCTTGACAATATGGATTAGAACAAATAATTCACTAATTGACATCATCATCAAAATCCGAGATTCAACAATCTCTCCCTTTTTGATGATGACAATCAATTGATGATAGAGTTAAACTTAACTCCCCCTATCTATTTGTCATATCATGAGAAGGTAAACACACTTGAATTCAATCTTTTGAATTGAAGCCGAAACCGATAAGTTTCATTTATCGTCAAGCTTAATAAACATGATTTTTCATCCATAAATACGAAACTTCATATTTTTCACAATGTCATGGCATGATATGCATTTTCTAGTCAAATGATAGACATTCATCATTTCGACAAGAGAAACTAATCATAAATTAAAATAACACAAGGATCAAATGATATCAATGATGTGCACAAAATCAAAGCATGATATCAAATGAAATAATAGCTTAAAAAATTTAAGCATTTGAGATATATTACGATACATTGCAATGCTTCATAGCAATCAATTATTGATTTCAAAGCATAGCAAAGGCAATTTGCAATATGAACCATGTAAATTATTACGATGAGATACAATACATATAAGTCATTTTTCATTTCAACATATTCTACATATAAGTCATTTGTCATCAATTTCATATTTTTCTCCCCCTTTGTCATCAACAAAAGGACGTGAAGTAGCCATCATAAGGTATCATATCATAAAAAAAAATGAGTGGTCAATTTTCAAGCATATGATAAATGAGTTGAACATAATGCAAAATATGTCATCCTTGACAGAGAAATCCAAAAAATGTTTGAATCATTTTTATTCATGTTCATGAGATCCGAAAGAAAACATTAGAGTGTCAAAATGCTCATGAAGAATTCATACATGAAGAATATAAGACTCAATTTTTTGATTGAGAATTCAAGCATAGAATTGTGAAAGGATAGATCATTAAAGTCATTCATCAAAGATTTCATATTTTAAGATAAACTCCATGAGAATGAGATGTCAAAACTCATAAAACTTTAACGAATGAAATATATCAATTTCAAAAATTTGAAGGAAAAACTTCGATGTGATATGCTTGTAGTGATTCATGATGAGGAAATCATAAATCCTTGAATCATACCGATTAGCACAAGAATAAAAATAAAAAATGAACATTTAAAAACTTAATTTTGCACAAATTATGACATTAATTTATGCATATGTTAAGCTTCATATAAAATTTAAGTCATGAAATATCTTTAGTCATACTTAAAGGAGGGTATAAAATCAATTTTTACTACATCATTAGGATCCACTATTTAAAGAAGGAGGAAAACAACATCATGATAGCTTTCATTAAGATTATGATCGAAAGATAAAAATGAGAGCTCCATGATATAAAGATGTCATCAAAATACAAAAATATAATATCAATGTGAAACTATCAAAACTGAAAATTTAATCATTTCATCAAAAGTCATGACATAACTTAAAAATTCATCAATAGGAAGATTAAAATGTCAAGATGATATTGTAAAGATATCATTCAAAAATGAAGAGGTGATATTAAGATGATATAATCAAAACCGAAGTTGAAAAATTTCAGAAAAAGAAACATACAACATCATGTATTAAAACAATTTAGAATGCTTAATTCTCTTCCAATGAAGTCAAAATATTCTTTATTTAAGGGTTTTATGAAGAGGTCTGTTAATTGGTGTTTTGTATCAATAAATTCTAGATTGATATTATTATTATTGATATGATCTCGTATAAAGTGATGCCTAATGTCAATATGCTTAGTTTTAAAGTGTTGAATTGGATTTTGGTTAAACAAATAGCTCTTATATTATCATATTTTATGGGAATATTCTTTAAATAAATTCTATAGTCTTTTAAGATATTTTTCATCCAAAAAACTTGTGCACAACATGCACTTGCGGCTATGTATTCGACTTCCATCGTAGATAGTGCAACCGAATTTTGTTTCTTGGAAGTCCAAGAAACAAGTGCATGTCTTAAAAATTGGCATGTTCCAGATGTGCTCTTTCTATCTATTCTATATCCACCAAAATCCGCATCTGCATAGGCTTTTAAATCAAAGTTATCGGATTTTGGATACCATAATCCTAGATTAAGAGTTCCTTTTAGATACCTAAGGATTCTTTTAACAGCTTTAAGGTGAGATAACTTAGGATTAGCTTGGAATCTTGCACATAGACATTCACTAAATATGATATCTGGTCTAGTTGCGGTGAGGTAAAGTAAGTTACCTATCATTCCCCTACATGTTTTTTGATCAAAATTTTCTCCACTTTCATCCAAGTCTAACTTTGTGGAAGTACTCATTGGAGTGTTGATGGCTTTTGAACCATCCATGTTAAACCGTTTTAACAAATCTAATGCATACTTTATTTGATTAAGAAATATACCATCACTAAGTTGTTTAACTTGTAATCCTAAAAAGAAAGTTAATTCTCCCATTAGGCTCATTTCAAATTCATGACTCATACACTTGACAAATGATTCACATAGTGATTCATTCGAAGAACAAAAAATAATATCATTAACATAAATTTGAACAATAAGAAAATTATTTTAAAATATTTAATAAACATTATAGTATCAACCTTGCCTTTAGTAAAATTATTTGAAATTAAGAAAGAACTAAGCCTCTTATACCAAGCTCTAGGGGCTTGTTTTAATCCATAGAGAGCCTTCATTAGTTTAAACACATGATTGGGAAGAAGAAAATTTTCAAATCCGGATGGTTGTTCAACATACACTTCTTCGGAAATAAAATCATTTAAGAAAGTACTTTTGACATACATTTGAAAAAGCTTAAAATTATTACTATTAGCATAGGCAAGGAGCATCCTAATAGCTTCTAATCTTGCCACAAGAGCGAAGGTCTCTTCGTAATTGATACCTTCTTCTTGGTTGAAACCTTTGGCCACTAGTCTAGTCTTATTTTTAACCACGATACCGCATTCATCTTCCTTGTTTCTAAAGACCCATTTAGTACCAATAACTAAATAGTCACTAGGTCTAGGAACAAGCTTTCATACCTCATTCCTTTCAAATTGATTCAATTCTTCTTATATTGCGATAACCCAAGAATCATCTTTCAAGACATCGTCAATGTATTTAGGTTCAATTTGAGAAAGAAAAATGACATGGACACAAAAATTTTTAAGAGAAGAACGAGTTTGAACCCCTTTCGGTATATCTCCTATAATTAACTCCTTGGGATGAGCATCTACATACTTTCATTCCTTAGGTAAGGAAATTTGGGAAGAAGATGCATTCAAGTTACTATTTTGAAGAGAAGGTTCATTTAAATTCAAACCATCAAAACCAAAATCATCATTAAAATTCTTTTTCTTAAATTTAAAATTTTCATTAAAAACTACATGAATAGACTTTTATATAACTAACGTTCTTTTATTAAAAATATGAAAAGCTTTAAAAATGGAAGAGTAACCAAGAAAGATGCCTTCATCGGATTTAGCATCAAATTTTCCTAAAGCATCCTTTTCATTTAAAATAAAGCATTTGCAACCAAAAACTTTAAAATAAGAAACAATAGATTTTTTGTTATTCCATAATTCATAAGGAGTGTTGGATAGAGATGGTCTTACTAGAACCCTATTCATGATGTAGCTAGCCGTATTAACGGCTTCGGTCCAAAAGTATTTGGGTAAACTATGTTCATTTAATATGGTTCTTATCATTTCTTATAAATTTCTATTTTTTCTTTCTACTACTCCATTTTGTTGAGGATTTCTTAGAGTAGAGAAGTTGTGGTTATACCCGTTAGATTCACAAAAATTTTAGAAATCATGGTTTTGGAATTCTCCACCATGATCACTTCGAATCGATGAAATCATGAAACCCTTTTTGTTTTGAGTAAGTTTACAAAATTTAGAAAAATATTTAAAACAATCACTTTTGTAAGCCAAAAAATAGGTCCAAGTATATCTACTATAGTCATCTACAATGACAAATGCATATTTGCTACCTCCTAGACTTGTTGTATCGATTGGTCCAAATAAATCCATTTGAATCAGTTGTAATGGTCTAGAGGTGCTTATTTGATTCTTTGATTTGAAGCTAGTTTTTATTTGTTTTCCTAATTGACATGCATTACATACTTTGTCCTTAATAAACTTGATGTTTGGGATTCCTCGTACTAGTTCTTTAGAAAAAAATTAGATATTAGTTTTATGCTTGCATGGCCTAATCTCCTATGCCAAAGCCAAGCATCATCATTTAAAACAGAGAAGCACATTTCATTACTAAGTTCTTCAATGTTAATGGTGTAAATATTATTTTGTTTTAACGTAATCATGGATATGTTGTTGTTTGGTTTTTTAATGATGAAAGCAATAGATTCAAATCTAGCAATATAACCTTTATCACATAATTGACTAATGCTCAAAAGATTATATTTTAATACATCATCAATTGAAAAACTTGATTTGTTACCTATGGTTCCCTTGCCAATGATTTTACCATTATTGTTGTCTCCGAAGGTGACATACCCTTCTTCTTTGCTAGTGAGCATAGAGAATTGAGATGGATCTCCAGTCATGTGCCTTGAGCATCCACTATCAAGATACAATCTCTTGCTTCTGGCTTGTGATGGTGAATGATTCTACAAAAGAAGATGGTTTTTAGGTACCCATTTGATTTTGGGTGCCTCAAATATTAATCTACTAACTTTATCATTTAGCATTGAATTATTTATGGTTCGTTTAGGAACTCATATCAATTTATATGGGCTAATTTTCCTAAATGGATATTTGTAAATAATATGTCTGGATTTATAACAAAAATTATATTTTAAATGAGGTGAAACATGTAACGTGGGTCCTTTAATGAAGGTGGTAGGATTTCGGTAAGATCCACTCACAAATCTAATTCCACTTCTATTTTCAACGTGACCCTTGTTTGCAAAGATCATGTCCAAGCCCTTGCTACCGACCTTAAACTTGTTTAGAGTCTTTTTAAGTAGCAAGTTCTCAATTTTTGATTGCTTCTAAGTATTCACACTTAGAGCATGGGGGTAAAGGAGTTTGGAGACTATCAAACTTATCTTGTAATAAAGCATGCTCTTTCTTTAATAAATTTAACTTCTTACTAATAGTTCTACATTCATTAAATAATTGATGAAAAGCGATAGAAAGTTCATCGAAAGATAACTCTTCATTAAATAACTCACTAACCTCTTCTCCTAAAGCCATTAGCGTGAAGTTGGTCTCCTCTTTGTTGCTTGCTTCTTCATCATCGGAATCACTTGAGTCATCCCATGTAGTCTTCAATGCCTTCTTCTTCTTGAGTTGCTTCTTCTTAGCTTGGGGGCATTCATATTTAAAGTGTCCCAGCTTCTTGCATTCATAACATATGACTTGGTCATGTTTTGGTTCAAGTTTGTTTTTTGTTTCATTTTTAAATTTACCCTTTTTAATGAATTTTTTAAATTTTCTAGTTAAGAGTGTAATGTCTTCGTCAAAGTCCTTATCACTTGATGTTCCTTTCAAGTGGTCTTCTTGTCTTCTTAATGTCATATCCTTCCTATTCTCTAGCTCATCATGAGCATGACATGTTATTTCATTGGTCATTAGAGACCCGATAACTTCTTTAAGAGGAAATATTTTAAGATCCTTGGCTTCTTGAATAGCCGTAACTTTTGGATCCCAACTCTTTGGAAGGGGTCTTAAAATTTTAGTCACAAGTTCAAAATTAGAAAAGCCTTTACCAAGTGCTTTGAGTCCATTGATGACATCCGTGAAGCGGGTGTACATGTCTCCGATGGACTCACTTGGTTTCATTCGAAAAAGTTCGTAGGAATGTACAAGAATGTTGATTTTAGACTATTCACTCGGCTAGTGTCTTCATGAGTGATCTCAAGAGTACGCTAAATATCAAAAGCCGATTCATAAATCGAAACGCAATTAAATTCATTTTGTCGAGAGCGCAAAACAAGGCATTCATAGCATTTGCATTTAAAGCAAAAGTCTTCTTTTTTGATTCATTCCATTTGCTTGTCGGAAGAGAAGATTTTTGAAAACCATTTTTGACGATACTCTAAAGCTCAAAATCCATGAAAATAAGAAAGATCCTCATACGAGTCTTCCAATATGTGTAATCCGACCCATTAAACAATTGAGGTATCAATAACCATCCAACATTCCGTAGGCGGATCAATCAGTGAACTCATTCCCCAATGAGCACCTGCACTATACTCTTAGTGTCCCCACACGAGTAGCTATGAGACCAACTACCTCCATCATATGGACGGGTATACAGCACACCAATCTATCCGGTTATCTCGATGTCCTTCTCGAGTAACCTATGACCAAGATAATTCATGGTCTGTGTTTAAAGGTGAATCGGTCTCATTATCGTGATCTCATCATGATCTGATTCCCATTGCACAGATCCAAGGACATCATAATATATGCAACACGCAAGATAAAGTGATAAAACGCCTAATAATAAGTAAAGAGAAAAAGTGCATATCAAGTCACAAGTGCCATCACTCATGTGACTGGCTTGCAGGGCACATATGACTAGTAGTTTCACTGCTCAAGACAGCGGTGCCACCGCCTATGTGCTCGGGTGCTGGGTGGTGCCACCGCCCAGCTCTCTGGTCCTGGGCGATGCCATCGCCCAGCACTTTTCATCACACTAGTTATTAAACTCGACCCAAACCAGTTCGAAACAAGGCCCAATGGGCCCTACTTGGGTTATAAGATTAACACCTAGTCCTAAACCAAATTACATGCTAACTATGAAATTGAAACATAATTCTATATGATTTAAACTGACATTCTTCAAGTCTTCTTCCGGCAAGCTTTTTGATGAAATTCCGACACTCCTTCGGATTTCTCCCGATAGACTCCCAATAAGCTCCCGGATTCCGTGGCGAGTTCAATGAGTCTTCGGCAAGCTTTCGAACATTCTCGGTGATCTCCGCAAACCTTTGACAATTTTTTGGGTGAACTTCCGAAACCTTCAGCAAGTCCCTGATTCTATCTCGGTTAGTTCTGGCAGCACTTTCGATGATCCTTCCGGTGACCTCTTGAACTCTCAACGAATTCAACCTTGGTAAATCACTTTATGTTTCCATCCCATCATAGTTAATCCTGCACACTTATCTCGACAATATGGATTAGAACAAATAATTCACTAATTGACTTCATCATCAAAATCCAAGATTTAATAATCCAACCATTAAGCATCATTTGATGATGAGGAGGAGATTGAGTCCAACTATCAAGCATATTCATAATAAATAACATAACTAGATTAGTCATCAAACATAATATTGTTTCTCTATACTTGTCATATGTCAAAACATAACAAGGTCAAATTATAAAAAGGAGGAATGTCATATGGGCAATCCAACAACATGTCACCCTATGGACCCAATATATTCTCAATCCTAGTAAGGATGTTCATCAATCCCTACACAATAGCTGAGAATTTGTAACATTAGCATGAGCCATCATGCTATAATTGTAACATTTGATAATTTGGTGTGCAGGTTGCTTAGGTCTATTTATGGATTGAAGCAAGCTTCTCGAAGTTGGAACATAAGATTTGATGATGCAATCAGATCTTATGACTTCGTTAAGAATGAAGATGAGCCTTCTGTGTACATGAAAGTAAGTAGGAGCACTATCACCTTTTTGGTATTATATGTGGATAACATCCTGATCATTGGGAATGATGTAGGAATGCTCTCCACAGTAAAGACTTGGTTATCTAGGCACTTCTCCATGAAAGACTTAGGGGAAGCATCCTGCATATTGGGGATACGAATCTATAGAGATAGATTCAAGAGGATATTTGGCTTATCCCAGTCCAGGTACATAGACACCATTGTCAAAAGGTTTGGCATGGAATATTCTAAGAAAGGTCTTATACCAATGAGATATGAAATATCACTTTCTAGGAGTATGTCCCTAAAGACTCCTAAAGAAAGGGCACACATGGATATGATACCATATGCATCAGCGATAGGATCTATCATGTATGCTATGCTATGTACTAGGCCTGATATAGCGCATGCTCTGAGTGTCACGAGCAGATATTAGGCAGATCCAGGCTTGGAGCATTGGAAAGCAGTAAAAAGTATCCTTAAGTACTTGAGAAGGGCTAAGGATCTTTTACTAGTATATGGAGGTAGTAGCCTCAGGGTTGAGGGCTACACGGACTCGAGCTTCTAGTCCAATGTCGATGATAGTAAGTCTAATTCAGGGTATGTGTTCACCCTGAATGGAGGAGCAGTATGCTGGAAGAGTTCCAAGCAAGACACTACTGCTGACTCGACCACAGAGGCGGAATACATTGCTGCGACAGAGGCAGTAAATGAGGGAGTCTGGATGAAAAAGTTCATCACAGATCTAGGAGTCATCTCGAGCAGCGAGGAGCCAATTCCTTTATATTGTGACAACAACGGGGCAATTGCTCAAGCGAAGGAACCTAGGTCTCATCAGAAGTCAAAACACGTTCTGACGAGGTTCCACTTGATAAGAGAGATTGTCGCTAGAAGAGATGTAGCAATGGAAAAAGTTTTATCCAAAGAAACATTACAGATCAACTGACAAAGCCATTGACTCAGATTCTCTTTGAGCGTCACAGAGGTCTGATGGGGATCAGACATGTTAGTGATTGGCTTTAGGTCAAGTGGGAGATTGCTAGTCATATGTGCCCTGCAAGCCAATCACATGAGTGATGACACTTGTGACTTGATATGCACTTTTTGTCTTTGCTTATTATTAGACGTTTTATCAATTTATCTTGCGTATTGCATATATTGTGATGTCCTTGGATCTATGCAATGGGAATCGGATCGTGATGAGATCACGATAATGAGACCGATTTACCTTTAAATACAGACCCTGAATTATCCTGGTCATAAGTTACTCGAGATGGACATCGAGATAACCGGATAGACTGGTGTGTTGTATACCCGTCCATATGATGGAGGTAGCTGGTCTCATAGCTACTCGTGTGGGAACACTAAGGGTACAGTGCAGGTGCTCATTGGGGAATGAGTTTACTGATTGATCCGTCTACGAAATGCTAGATGGTTATTGATATCTCATGTCAGATAGTGATTCCGTAGTCATAGTAGTGTATTTGGTCCTTAGACTTGAGACACCAAGGATGTCCTGTATGAGTACTCTACTCTTTGATACCGGACTTATAGGTTTGGAAAGTTCCAGATCTAGTACAACCGGTTATTGGGAGTGGTAGCTAACCTTACGAGGGCTATTAAGTGTCAATAGAGGATCATCCGCTCTCGGTATCATAAGAGAAATATCTCATGTGTTCTTGCTCGAACAAATCCTTAGCCAAGGTTATTCGGATTAAGAGAGAAAGAGTTCTCCAGGAGAATCCGACAAGAGCAAGACTCGAGGAGAGACCGTATGGGCCTGACAGCACCATGTCCGGTATAGGGTCTCTGGGATATTGGATGGATGAAGGACCATAGATACATGGTAATTGAGGATAAATAGGTCCAAAGGATTGGATTCTCCTGTATCGTCTAGGGGCCGCGGCGTAGTGGCCTGGTACATCCGCAGTCGATGAGTTGGGTGAATTATTGTAGAGATAATAATTCACTAAGTCAGAAGGAGTTCTAACAAGTATGACTCACGGCCAGCTCAATATTGGGCCTAGAGGGTCACACACATATGGTAGGTGTTGCGACAAGTAGAGGTTCGGATATGAGATATCCGCTGAACCCCTTATCTTATTGGATATCCATTAAGCCCCTGAATTATTGGATCCTGAGATGAGATACAATAATTGCTAATAAGAGATTATTGGATAGAGACCCACTAATCCAAGAGGCTTGGGTAATTGGATGGAGATCCAATACTTAATAGGGCAAAAGATCCATTAGGGTTTTCAGGGGGCCTCTATAAATAAGAGGGAACCAAATCTCTATAGGCTGAGGGTTTCTTTTGTATCGTTGTAATCCCTGCCGTGTGGATACCGCAAGAGAGGAGGACGCTTGACCTCCTTCATCATCTCCCATAGATCTGTAGGAATTCAAGGATATACGATCTCCCTAGGTATCCTCTTTTACACGTGCATATTTGTGGATTTATTTTTGACGCACCGATCTTCGCACGATGACGAAAACTTTCTATGGAAAATCTGGGATTTTGTTTTCTGTTCTTCCGCTGCGCATGTGATGTCGCTCCCCTGAAAGATTTCCCAACACCTTGCACCTAAGAAAGGATCTTAGATTATTGGTAGATAAAAAGAAAATTCATACAGAATTAACGATAACATTCCTATTGATCTTGAATGATGTCCATTGATGTAGAAAAATCATAGAGAATAATGGCACCGCTGATATGCCAAGTTACTTTTTATCTAATTTTAATTAGTCTCTCTTTTTTCAATCATTACACAATCCAAACCTTAGTTGTAGTTTGGCAAAAAAATCATCTTTCAAAATTTTAAAGGCTTATTTACATTTGAAAGAGATGTCAATTAACATCTATTTTATACATAGGATAGCGATCCAAGTAGGAATGCATTAATCTTGAGATAGATTTAAGCAGGCAAAAGAATAGTTTTCAAAAATATTATGATTTTAGAGAATATACCAAGACCTCATATCAATTTCAAGTTAAACCAATCATTATCTTTCAAGTGAGTCTTCTCTTTCCTAAATTGATAGACACTCCAAACCAAAGTGTCATCACCCGAACAAAGAATCCAAACCTATTTATCATTATAGACATTCAAATGGATTTTTATAATTTTTTAATAAATAATGAATGAAAGCACTTATTTAAATCATTAATTTTTTGAATTATTATTTAATTAAAAAAAATAAGAGACACAAGTATAATTTAACATTTCATAAATGACAACAACATAGGTAGGGCAAGAATTAATAAAGTAATTATTAATGCAAGATGTTAGATTATGTGATCTTATTTAATTAAATAAGATATATTATTGATCTGGTTAGATTTTAATTATGATTATGAGCTAATAAAAAGAAATTCTACTTTTGATAGGATTTCATACGAGATGATCTTAATGAGATAAACTCTTAATTACTTATTTCAGACCTTTTGCTCTCACTTATAAATAAACATGACCTCATAAGGATTCTATACATATGATAACATAACATATATGAAATTTCAAATCTATTCTCGTATCCCTCTAGTCCCAATTGTTTGGATCATAGTGACACTAAGATGCAAGGTGAATTAGTGCTTTCAGAAACTTTCGATGATTTAGAAAAACTTCATTCGATGAAAACTGATATCAAAAATAAGCATGACTTAGAGTAAGTATAAAGTGAAGTAGGCAGCTAAGTAAGCAATAAAAGTAAATAGCAAAAGAAAATAGCACATCAAATTTATAGTGATTTGATCGTTGCGACCTACGTCCACTCTCGATTCCTCCACTTGAGGCCACTGGTTTCCACTATTGATCTTTTTTCTTATGAACAAAAATCAATTACCATCTGTTAGAACTCTTTCTCCTTTTCATAAGCTCAGGAGAGAACTTTTAAACCACTCTTTTATAAGTATTCCCTCACACACTCCCTTAGGATAATCTTTTAGCTTAAGAAGGAGAGAACTCAACTTTCTAATAGATTTTACAACCTTAGAATCATAAAGTTTTATTCAACTTTATTGCTATCTCAAGTAGGAAAAAGTGGGGTATTTATAGACCCCAAATGACTTAAAAATTGAGTTAAAATTTTAAATTTCTAAGTCTTCCAAGTACGGGCAATACCATTTCCTGCACTAGGTGGTACTATCACTTGACAGAGCTTGGGAGATCAAGCTCTAGTGATACTATCGCTAGCTTAGGCGGTACTATCGCTTGCCAATATTAAGTGCTAGTAGTATCATCGCTTACCAACATTAAGTGTTAATAATACCATCGCTTGCCAACATTAAGTGCTGGCGGTACTATCACCCAGTTTGGGTGGTACTGTCGCCTGAAAACCTAGGAGAGTGTATACTTCACTTTTCCATGTTATAGGCGATTCCACCGCTAGTTTGGTGGTGCCACCACTTGACCCAATATGTGGGCCACTGAATATGCCTCCCAATAAACCCAAATTAGCCATAAATCAAGCCCAATTGGCTTTTCAATTGAATTGGCATGGTTACACACAAAATCAACTCAATTATAACCTGAACTACTTCGATCAAGACATAATTGATTACAAGACAAGAATACTATATTATCCAGCATATTATTGGTTTATCCGACGCATCATCCTCTCTTTCGATGTATTGCCCGATCAGCATGTTGACCTCCCATAATATTCGATTTCCTTGGCATAATGTATGATCCTTTTGGTCTGATGCCCGAACTTATGGCACGAAGTCTTTCTGCTGACATATCGACTAATCTTCTGACATGATGCTCTCCGGCCTAATATCTGATTCTTCATGCTTCAATCGATTTTGCCTTTCCATAATCAAATAAGTCTCGCGTCACTCAAATGCTCATTAGATCATAATTCTATTAATTGATATCATTATCAAAATCCAAGATTCAACACTTATTCCATTACTTATAATAATCCTGTAAAAGATAAAAAGAGAATAAAATAAGAGTCTAATTCAAGTGACAATTTTAGGTTATTACTTATAGATCGAACTATAGAGTATATTCTATGAATTACAAAAATATTCTAAATGACATCAAAAGGTTTGCATGTCTAATATTTAATCTATGTATATTCAATTTCAAATTCTAACATTAAATTTATTTCACATAATGGTATAATTATAATTTTATGCTTATAATTAGTATAAAGCTTGTTCTTTTGAATAGCCTATTATTTTGAATAAAAGTATTTTGAATGACATTAAATTTATTTATTTCACATAAAGGTGTTTTGAATAATTTGTTATTTTAAAATCAAATATCTTAGATCATAAAAGTATATTAGATCTATTTTATATTTAGATTTATTTATTAGCACTCTTCACTTGCAAAAATGTGTTATCCAATTTTGATTGTATGATGATTGAATGATCCATTATGTGTTATCAATTTGCTTTTATATCTCACCCGTCTTGTCACTTGCTTATGGGCGATGTAAGGTTCTTCGCCTTATGTAGGTAAAGCCATGGATAACATACTACCATGGGTAGCTTGCTATTAATGGTAACATTGTGGAGGGTGGCAGCCTACTATGGTAGCTAGCCCTATTGTGAGCAGTGGCTATGCAAGCGACGATGCGGCTACTGTCAGCTACTGCTATGGGCAGTGGCAGAGGAACTCGTAGGTGGTAGTATTGCATACAATGATTGCTGTTGAGGAAAGCAATTGCATTACGCATGACGATTGCCATTGTGGGTAGTAGTTGCCTTGGATGGTATCATTGTTGCGTGTTACAGTGCTATGGTGTATAGTAGTCACTTGACATTGTGAGAAAAAGTATGGTGTGTAGTAGTCACTTGACATTGTGACAAAAGGGGGCGGCATTGTATGTGGGCTATGGTAGTTGGACTTAGTTGAAGATGGAGTTGCATATGTAGTAGAGGAGGGCGACAATGTTAAGGAGTTGTAGGTTGCAAGTGGTAATCATGGTTTATGATTTAGTATCAATGAGCTACAGGGGATGACGTGATCTAGGTGGCATCGTGTGAAGGTCTAAGTGTAGCTTCCAATGATAATGCATAGGCTAACAATTGGCTCGTCACTATAGTGGGTGGCATAGCTAAGCATCGGTCGATGGACGAACGACGCCACATGGATGGCAACATAGGCGACGAATGAGGGGCTCATTGGGTTACATTGGGTGTTGCCCACTGAGTTACTAGGTGTCATGGCATTGGTGTTGCTCCGAGTCAACATCAACATTCATTAGCCCATATGTGGCGACGGAGAGCCTGTAATTGCGACGACAATGCTAAGGAGAAGGAAAGGGGATTAAGGTTTTCTTTACCCATTAAAAAGAGTCTCTTGTCCTTCTAAAACTTATTAATTCTACTCAATGTCTTCTTTAATAGTTTTGCTTTTTGAAAATCAAATATTTTTAATATATATCTTGATTAAATTATAATTTTATTCTTTAAAAATTAATTATTTTTTTACTTATGTCCTCTACTATAAAATTAACCAATTTGATATGCTTTAATCAAATTTTGATCGAAACCCAATTTGATTGGGTTGATTGTTATGTCTAATTTGGATGACCCAATTAGTTTAGTCTAATTCAAATTAGCCCAATTTGAGATGGCCAATTAAATAAGAATGATTTATCCATTTAGGTTATTTATAGAAATAAAAATATAAATTATGGATTCTTTTATAATTTTCTTATATGAGATATTAGTTTGTTTGTGATAATTAAATTCTAATTGTTATTCTTAAATATTTGTATAGTTATTCACATGTATATATCTTGAAATTTTAGAGTAATATTTATTTTCACATAAAGTCATAATTTTTATTTCATATTACAATCGTTATATGAGTTTTTTTATATTGATTTATGTTCAATAACATTCAAAATAACCTAATGTTGCAACTAACATATTCTTTAGGCCTTTCTAAATTCATTCTAGCATTGAACATGACACTTCAATTTTCTCAATGTTTTAGGGTAACTGGGATAAATGATATTTGATTCTAATGATGTTTCTGGGCCTTTTTTAAGAATAGCTCACTCAGATTACATCTTGTGTTGGTGGTTTAGGAGTAAAAAAGGTAGGTAGATACTGATGTTTGTGATAAAATGTTTCATTACATATGCACTTAAAAAAACATTTCTGAACCTATTACGGTGGATTAATTTGGAAATGTTATTTCCTGTATTTTCATACTTAAAGGTTGGTGCCCACCTGCTGACAAAAAATTACTAAACAAGGTACCTCAGCATGACAGAGTTATTATTAAACTATTTCTGCATAGATTAGTTAATAAAAATTTAATAAATATTATTTTAATATATATTCTTAAGTTTTATCTAACTAATAGACTTATGAGATATGAATTATAATAAATATTTTATTATTTATAGAATATTTTTAAATTATATTATTATATTATTATATTAATTTTGAACCATCAAAAGTCTAGACTAATACATAAAATTATATTAAAATTTAATTTTAAATAATATTCATAATAGGACATATAATTAAGATAATTTTAAAGGAAAATCTACTTCAAATAATTATGTGATGTAATAAGATGATACTATTTTAGATATTCTTATATTTTAGCAATGTATATCTAAATATAATAATACTGTTTCATAAGGATAGTATTACTGTTCCATAAATAATTTTTATGAACACTGAATATATTAATATTTCATCTAAATATAAAATATAAATGATATTAATTATTCATCATATTTTAAAGATTTAAAGTATTAATATTATTTTACAATAATATTTTTTTCTATACACTCTTATGCTTCTAGTATCCTATATTTTTTAATTCAAATTATATTATATGTAATTTACACTAAACGGATTAGATATTTCTTGACTTTATTAAAAAATACATAGACTTGACTCAAAAGAGCATTATGAAATGAATGCTTAGAAAAATTTGATAGGCTTAATCTAATATTTATAAAAATAATAACACTTCATTATCGTCTGTAATTAGTGCACATAAATATTTGAGGGCTATAAAAGATAAATTTAAATTTATTGATAAGTCAATAGTTAGAACATTGGTAAAAATAAATTGATTACGGTTTAATATGATAGCACGATGTATTTAGGATCACATCTGACAAGGTTATAAAATTTAACGTATTAGACATGAATGTGAATGAGTCATTTACTTTTATAATTTATTTTTAATATTTTTAATTCTTAATTTGATCTATTTAAAAATTTATTATAATATAAATAAGAATAAATAAATTTTAAGTAAGCTAACTAGTATGTGTTTTAAGAAAAAAAATTAAAATTAAGAAAAAAAGATCCCATAATGTTTTGAGAGATATCAAAAAAAGAAAAGTTTGAAATATCATTCACAAAATAAATTTATCAAGTTTAAAAAATATTAAATAGATAACTAAAAAAACTAATATTTTATTACCAGCATACAGAAACCATCATCAAAATTAATTGAGCGATCGACATGCTATCGGAACCTTACGAGCCTTAAAACGAAATCTAGATTAAAAAAAACCTAGTCCGGATCGAACTGATGTCTCCTTTCTCGAACGTCTCACAGCTCCAAATCACACCGCCACATTTCCGAGCGAGGAGCAGTGCAGGGTCTGCGGCAGGAGCTACGCCGCCGCCGTCCACCGCCTCCCCTTCGACCAGTACACCGCCAATGGGAGAAGGTCAACAATTTCTCGCCCTCCCCTTGTTTCTTACCATTTCTTGCTCCGGTTTGGATCGAAGATGGGTTACGCTATATAGCAGTTCTTGCCACCTAGTGATCGAGATAGGTTGCCGCAAATGGAAGATTGCCACGGCCTTGATCCACTTTGAGATCGATGCGTCAGCATCTTCCAGTCTTCCGGATTGATTCTTGGCCACATGGGATGCATAAATGGAAACTGGAACACATGTCGGAGCCCTATAAATACGTGCACACGCAGGGCGGAATGGGGACGGGAACAGCGAACGAGGCGAAGCTGGTGCAGCCAGAAATGGTCGCCGCCGTCACCTGCCCGTTCTGCAGCCATAACAAGACACCGTCGAAGAGGGCCAGGAAGGTGCAGCCCAAGCTGGATGCCGCCTTCACCTGCCCGTTCTGCACCTGCAACAGGAGCGTCCACAGGAACCGGGCCAAGAAGACGAAGCTTGGGGAGGCGGAGCGCGGCGCCTCTGGGAATCAAGAGCCGTGCGTCTCGGCCGTCGGACCGTCCGACGAGGACATGGAGAACGAGAGTCGCCCGATCCCCGCTTCTAGCTATCAAGAACCGTGCGTCTCGCCCGCCGGGCCGCCTGACGAGAGCAAGGAGGAGAGTCGTCGGATCCCCGCGTCGCTTAGTCCGTCCAGAAGGAATGGATCCCCTCGAAGGCCGCCGCTCGTATGCGCCTCTAGCAATCAAGAGCCGTGCGTCTCGTCCGCCAGGCCGCCCGACGAGAGCAAGGAGAACGAGAGTCGTCGGGTCCCCGCCTCGTTTCGTCGGCAACGACGGAAAGGAACACCTCGAAGGGCGCCGCTCTTCTGAACCCGACGGAGCCCGAGGAGGTCAACAAGACAGAGGCCTGCATCAATTCTTAGATATCTGCAGTGGCAAATGCATGTAAGTCGATGTGAAGAAGAAGAAGAAAAAAAAAAGAAAAATTCTTTTTTTAAAACATATGAATATATAATTTTATTTTCTACCAAGCAAATGACAAATATATGATTGCTTGAGTCAAATATGTAGAGGAAAGATTAAAACAATATAACTCCCACCCTTCCGCGACCAGTCAAAATAGAGAACTAGTAAGTGCAATTGACAATTATTTATCATCACAAAATGTTACTTATTAATTACATATTCATTAGGAAATAAAGATTAAAATGCATATAAAACTTAACAATTATATATAATATAGTTGTGCCGCTCTACTGTTTACTATTTAATATTTATTTCATTCCAAAGACAAATAACAGCATTCTTTGTAACTAAAAGAATGTGTCGATTAGCTCTTAATTTCAAGAAATACACCAGTTAATATTAATTTTATGGTAGACATAACTACAATATCATTTTATCTAATTACGAATTTAATTAGTACTTGTATTTTTCCTCATTTTATCTTGCATTTTATGCTTACATCTTTTGAAACATATATTATGGAGATTCATCGAACTCGATTGATCAGATTGGATCAGGTGAGTTTGGATGAGACACCCAAATGCAGTCATGCACCCTTATCTTTCTATCTTGTTTACGTCGTGAAATCCAAGTATATTGATTCATACTTGGATTAAGATAATGATAGAATGCTGTGATTCCCAGATATCTTATCTTATTTGATACTCCATGTCTCATATCTTCTTATCTACATACAAGTCATGCCTACATAAATAAAGGTAATATGATATTTAAAAATACGAATATAATCTAATACATGTAACAAATAATATAAAATATATATAATTATATAATAAAAAGAGTATACAATAATACAAGATAAATATAATTCAACAAATTCAATCTTGATTTATACTTCCCATATGACATTCCGATTGCAACATTGTAATTGAAATGAGAATTTTGAATTGTAAGTGAAATAGGAATATATTACTTGAATTAGAATCAGAATTGTAAATGAAATAGGAATTTTTTACTTGAATTGTAATACTAATAGTTATGGAGAGGGAGGAAAAAAACCTAAATAAAAATATTAAAAGCCAATAAGAAACCGAATATATATATATATATATATATATATATATATATATATATATATATATATATATATATATATATATATTCAAAAGCTTCAAAATTCTTCACGGTTCTGTTTCCACCGCCTTTGGTTCCAATACAATAGCATGGCCTTTTGATCTGCTCTATTCGCTGTGCGTCCTTTCTTCTCAAAATCATTACTTTGTCGGTATTTGATTTATTGCTCAATCTTCTTAAACGAAAGTAAGTTTTCTTGGGACGAAACTTTGGTGTTGTTCTTCTTGATTAGGGTTCAGGGGTCGGTTGTTCTTGAATCCTCGGGAGGCGTTGGAAGAATCGAACTCGACGGAGATCTCGGCCGGCTTCTTTCTCTCGCCTTTATAAACGCTGCTTCTTTCTTGGACATTTGATTTCTTGATTTATATTGGTAAATTGTTGCCTGTGATTTGGTGATTTGATGATGGAGGCCGATGATAACACGAACTTTGAGTATGGAGGAGGCTTTCCGCAATCTTTTAGCAATCAAGATGCAGTTTGATTGCCGGGTACCGTCAACAGTGCAATGGGAATGACGTCGGGACGAGGAATGTGCAGTTCTGGTAGTAGTATGGCAGGGGTGCTCTTGCCTGCGAACGCCGGAACGTTAAATAATACCTCCCCGGTGACGCCGCAGTCGGGTGATTCTTCAGGAAATACCATTCTTAACCATGAATCCGCACTCAAGACTGCTTCAACCTCGGCTGTTAATTGGTCTAACGATGATGTGCTTGTGTTGAGGCGGGGTCTTGAAGAGTAAGCTTGTTGTTCTAATTTGATTAATCATTTAAAATGAACATATATTTCTTTTCTCGCCTTAAAGTTCACCTTTTCTGAATGTATATACTCTCTGAGTTGGAGTGGTAATTCCTGATAGGGAAATAAAAGGATAGGCAACAAACAATAATTTTCTGTATAAGAACAAATACTAGCAGGCTGTAACACACGGCGGAATTAAACAGAAATCACAATCAAATAGAACACCAAGATTTACGTGGAAAACCCCTTCAACGTGAAGGGTAAAAACCACGGGGCAAACCAGAGAAAATCCACTATAGAAATAATGAATGTACAATCTCGAATCTCTTGCCCAAAACCCAAGCAACAATCACAAGAGAATAAGCGGGATACAAGGATCACGCCCTTGTGCACAATATCCAAAACCTCGCTCAAGCAATCACGAAAAACTCATGAAGATCCGATCTAACTCGAGAGATGAAAGCTGTTTGGATGAGTGAGAACAATTTCGAGTTTTCCTTGTCTTCTTCCCTTTCTTTTCTCTTGTTTTTCTCGCCTTTTCTCCTCTCTTTGAATCCTTAATCTATTTGCGCAAGTTCTTGCCCCTTTCACGCGATATTGATCTCCTAATTTCGTAGCCACCATAGCCCATATTTATAATTAGAGATTAGGTTAGGGTTAGGGTTAATAAGAGAGCTATGGGCTATAATTTGCTAAAGCCCATATGGCCGAACTGGGCTTTATCACCCAACAACCTCCCCTTCACCCATAAGGGAGGTTTGTCCCATGACTCAGTGTAAATCCATGCCGACCAACCGCCGACACATCTCCGCCTCTCTTTTCGTAAGGTCTTTGTCAATACGTCTCGCTCCATTATTATCTCAGTATGAATTTTACAAGTTGCAATCGCTTCTCTTCTCTGCATAGCAATTCAGCCACATTTTGTTCTCGCTCACTTTCAATCGCTTCTGGTAACTCTCGTTCACATGCATCGATAAGCATCACATACTCATCTCAGAGTATCTTCGGAAGGCGACGTTGTCTAGAAGATCTTCTCAATTGAGGTTCTCGGCGAAGCCGCTCCTCAACTTCTTCGCTCAACATGTCCTGCGTGGTAGATTAATATCGGCTCTACACCATCTTCCCGCACATCTCCCCTATCACCCTGATATCTTTGGAGGAACAACTGGGTCACAATCGCTAATCCTTTC